>VYZT01013898.1:0-55665 GCA_013400735.1 Pomatostomus ruficeps
TCCCTCCCTCCCTCCCTGTGTAATCAACGTGTATTTATTGCTTTATTTAGCTCAATGCTCACCCTTTGAGGAGAAGATGAAAGTGTCAAGATGATCCCCTCCTCATCGTGCCCCGCACGAGGGAAAGCTTTGAAGATCCAAGATGCAGAAACACTGGGCTCTCTGGTGACTTCTCCAGATTTAATTAGCCCAACCTTCTGCATGGATCCTGCCTCCCCTTCCAGACAGCCCTTTTTCCCCCTCCCCAGCCTCAGACAAGCTTCTGGACTCACTGGCAAAATAGCAGCTGCTCAAGCCCTCCATTCAAATCAGTGCTTGGCTCTCCAAGATGAGCTAAAAAAAATGCCACCCCAAAGACGGAGCTGCTTTTAGCATTATACACGAGCTGCAACTGCCAAGGAAAGTTTATCTTGGAGCCAATGTGAGCTCTGTTGCTCCAAGTTAAATATTTCCATTTAAAAAGTAGAATGAACTATACTGTGGGACTTCCAATTGCTTCCTGAAATATTAAGAAGGAATATCTTTAAACATTAATATTTTGTTACAGTGCCGAAGCCTTTCTGAGGGAGGGTTATTTTTTAGAGCTGTGTATTTTTCTCTCTGCATAATTGGAACCTCTGATCTGCGCCTGCACTCTGCACTCCCAAAAGTCGCTGTGCACCAGCAACCTTCCTTCCAATGCAATCAATAAAAATCCTTCCTTTTTCTCTTCCCTGCTGTTCCTGCTGGACATGCCAAGGACACCTGTGTTGGAGCCTTTGGGGTAAGTGCCCCATCCTGTGAGAACCTCAGTGACCCCACAGGGCTGTGAGAGCCTCATCCTGCTCCTGCTGCTGCCCCCACATCCAGGGACATTCCCAGGGATGTGCTTCCCTTGCCCATCCCACACGGAGCATCTTCCAGCCAGCCAGGCCTTCCCTGATGCCTTAAGATTCAGCTTTTAGATTTTTCAGACCCTGCACTGCTTTAGTGTAACTCTCAAACTCCACATGGGCTGTGAGCTCCTGTCCTCCCATCCTGCTCAGACACAACAAATCCTCTCCAGGCCTGCACTCAAGGACACCTCGTTGTCACAGGCCCCGAAAATTGTAAACTGAGGCTTTAGGAGGGGGGACAGACTTGGGGTAAATTCCATCATCACCTGAAATTGTAATTGGAGAATTAACCCTGATCTTCTGTAAATTGATCAAAACTTATAAAAGTGTAGAAAACTCATGACCCGGGGTCCACCTTGGGTGTGGCGTCTCCCAGAGAGGGCTTTGACTGCCCGAGGTGTCCCTATTGAAGGCCCTGCAATAAATCCCCATTTTATTCTCCTAATCTTGTCTGGCCTCTGCTCTAGGCAGCCTCTGATCAGGCATCATCCCTGTGCCCCAGCCCACGGCCCATCCATCCTCTCTGAGGCCAGGGAAGCAGCTCTCAAAAGGGCAGATTTAATGCTGCTTCGTGGTAGGGAAGGGGAAAAAAAAAATTAAAAGAAGAAGAAGAAGAGAGAGAAAAATTATGTTGCTTCCAGGCCATTTACATGTTCATTCCTCAAGAGGATGTGACACTTTATCCTTTTTCTCACATGAAGTTGTGTGTCACAGGCGGAATAAAAGGATTGGAGAGAGGGGAACTGAAACATGGCAAAATGAAAGAGCGGGAGCGGCGTGCACAGAGCAGATGTTTGTGATCTATAGGAGCCAGGGGAGGGACAGCAGCGCAGCCCTGCTCTGTCAGCCGTTGTTCAGCAGCTTGGTATGTTGGCTTCATCTCATGAGGTCTCCCAGAGGTCCTTTTTCCCAGATTTTTTTTCTCACCCCCTTCAGGGAAAACAAAGTTCCTGAGCAGGAGGCTGGAGCTGCTTAACCGTTCACATTCCCGTTGGGAGAGGCCCCAGGGCTGAAGGGCTGGTCCTTGACTGGATGGGCAGCTCGGTGGGGACATCACAGCCAGCAGGACAGCCCCACACTCACACTGAGGCACGGGCTGGTCCTTTCCCACAGGCTCAGCAGGGGCTGGCACCAGGGGCGGGGGGAGCAGAGATGCAAAATGGAGCAGGGAGAAGCTGAGAAAGGATTCCAGAAAAGAGGGGTTTATGTGATGCACTGCAGGGTGACACCATGTGACACTCGGCCAACGTCACAGCTGAGCTGGAGCTCTGGTTTCACACCAGTGTTACCCACAGCTCCCAGCCAGTGCCAGGCTGAGTGAGAGGGGGTTGTTCAGCCTGGAGAAGAGTTTGGGGAGACCCTAAGGCACTTTCCAGTACCTAAAGGGCTCCAAGAGAGCCAGAGAGGGACTTTGGCCCAGGAGTGACAGAACAAGGAGGAATGGCTTCCCACTGCCAGAGGGCAGGTATAGATGGGAGATTGGGAAAGCATTCCTCCCTGGGAGGGTGGGGAGGCCCTGGCACAGGGTGCCCAGAGAAGCTGTGGCTGCCCCTGGATCCCTGGCAGTGCCCAAGGCCAGGCTGGACATTGGGGCTTGGAGCAGCCTGGGACAGTGGGAGGTGTCCCTCCCTGTGGCAGATGAGTTGGAACGAGATGAGCTCTAAGGTCCCTTCCAACCCATACCGTGATTATCCTGTGGATTTTGCTGTCCTTGGCTGGCTGTGTGCCCTTAGCACCCCATGGCCATCACCCTTGATCTGCTGGGACACCCTGGTCCCAAATCTGCTTTCTGCAAAATAAGCCAGGTCCTGCTCCTTCAGTGTTACTGCAAGGGGCAGCCAAACCCCAGCCTGCTCAGGGAAGGCAAGGCTTAACCCAGAGAGTTCCTGGTGTAGTGAGGATGGATTGCTCTTAATCAGTCATGTAACTTTCAAAAATCAGAGGGATTTTTTGGGCATTGGAGGGGGACGGGGCAGAAGGAGCAGAATGAGAGATCATTTCTCTGTGGGATTTGCCTGGTTCAAGCACTGACGTCCCCAGCTGTGCTATGGGCAAGTACAGCTGGTTTCTCTAGGTCACATATGGTTCGGGTTTGGGCTGTTTTTGGAGGGTTTGTGTTTTGTTATTTTTTATTACTTTGTGGGCTTGTGCCCTCAGAAAGCAAAATTCACCACCCTGCCTTGACATTTCCCTTCTGCAGCAGCAGAGAGAGGCTGTTACAGACCACACCTCCTGTTTCACTTAAATCTCCACAAACTGGAATACCCTTCTACATTAAAAGGATTCCAGTTCTTCTGTCTGTTCCATGAACAATTAACAACCTAAATTAAATAAGTCACTCAGTAGACGCCAAAGATAGAGCAAGGAAAGCACAACCTCTTCTAGGGCAATAAAGCAGCACACCACTTAACCAGATTAGAAATTTTTTCCACCAGAACAGAAAAATAGACATATTTTTCCTCTGTTTAGATCAATGTCTGTTGCTGGCAGATGATTCCTAGGAAATAGTAAGAATAGGGCAAATGTATAATGGTATTTTTGAGCTCCATTCCCATTCCTGGTCAAGAGGGCTTTGGAAGACCAGAAGCTCTGAGACAGAAGCCTGTCTGTCCCTCAGATGAGATTCCTTGGGGATGCAGCACCCTGGCTGTGTTTGGGACACCCTGTGTCAGTGTTTTAGGGGGCACATCCAGCCCCAAACCCTGGGGGCTGGACACTCCTCCTTGCACCCGTGGTGGGAACAGCCCCAGCCCTGTGCAGGAGGTGACAATGCCGAGCTGCTGTGGCTGACACGCAGGGCAGGACACTCCATGGCACAACAGGCAGCTGGGAACAATTTGTCTGTCTAGGATTGCAATTAAACCTCAAGGGCCAGAAGGATTGAAGTGTTTTGGTTCAGCGCTTGGTAGTTTCTGGGTGTGCAGCTGAAGGGACTGGTGCACTCAGGGAGGGAAAGGGACATCAGTGTTCCCTCAGAGAGACCCCAAACATGCACATCCCTACAGCAGTGGGATTTATTTCAGTTTGGGTGTCCACAGCATATTTAGCTCTATCAGATTTCACCATTTTCCCCCTAAGTACCTGGGGGAGTGTGGGGGTTCCCAGGACATGCTTCCTCTCTCATGGACATGTGATATTGGACAAGGAAAACATTATTAATTGTAGTACACAAGCTAAACAAATTTGAGAATTTCCATTTTAAAGAAGAAAATGTATTTGCCACAACAATAGAATTATTCCAGTTTCAACCAGACATATCAACTTTTTTTTTTTTTTNNNNTAAATAAATTTTTTTTTTTTTTTTTTTTTTTTGGCAAAAGCTTGAAAGAAGGAAGTCAGAGGAAAAGAAAAGCTTGTCTTCCCAGCCTCCAGCACAATTCAGATGGAGGACCCTTGCCTTTCCCACCAGCTGCAGGATGTAGGTCAAGTCCTGCCTGTGCTCTCAGGGACAGGATTTACAGTGCAGAAAATTGGGCAGTGACACCAGACGAGGCTCCCAGTGCCCCTGGTTGGGCCATCAGTCAGGAGAGGCCACAGGACAGGCGCTGTCCCTGTCCTGACACCGAGGGTCCCCCCACACTCAGGACCTGCACTGCTCCACTCACACCGGCCTGGAAAACAGCCCAGCCCTGCCTGGAGGAAATCACAGCTCTGCTGGCCAAAATGAGCCACAAAACCTTTCCTCCAGATCAATTTCAACTCCTAATCAAAGACAGCTACAAAGATAAGCTCTGAGTTAAACCAGACCTTGAATCCACACAATGCTGTTCAGCTGGACAGAACTGAGAGAGGAAAGTGTGAGAGGAGCTGGGGAACAGCTGAGTGTGGTTGGTGTCTGCCCCGTGTTCCACCTCACCCATGTGGGGCAAAGGGTTCTGCAGCTTCACCTGCTAAAAATATCCAAGGCTGGTAGTTAAAAGAAATGAAATATTTAGCAGTTGCATGAAGGCACCTTGGGATGAAAGTGTATGGATACAAAGCTGTCATCCCTTCACCATCATATTTTTTATGTAGCAGACGTGTCTTGTTGGCAAGGCAACTTCTCTGTTTTAAACCAGCCTCATAAATCTCATTAAGGTGCCTTTTCTAAACTGTCCATGCTAAAAAACCAGGAGCAGGCACCCAATGGACATCACCCCAGGTCCCTCAGGGTTCTTCTCAGCAGGAGCTCATTGGACACTTCCTATTGGGACATTTCCTGATCCCTCCTGAGATCCCCGCAACAGCACCAGCACACACCTGGCTTCACTAGAAAGGCTCCTGCTGATTTTGAACATCCATTGGGTTCCATCCAGAGTTTCTTTCCCCACCACAAACACAACAAAACAAACCCATTTTCCAGCTTTCAGTGGCCACAGAGAGCTGTAACCTGGCAAACTCATCTGGGTTTAACTCCTGTTTGAGAGGCTGGGTGGGTGAGCAGGAGATGTGTTCTGCAAAACTGCTCAGGTTCAGACCAGCCCTCATACTTGCAATGCAACAGCCTCACCTCTGTGTGTGCCACCAGAACCTCTGGGGCAGGAGGGTGGGCAGGACACCACGGGGTCACGTTTGAACCCAGATGCTTTGGCTGCCCTGAGACAGAATCAAGTCAAGCAGCACTGGTTTCCTGGAAGCAGAGCAGAGCTGTTGGAAACACACAGTTAGGATATATTTATATATATATATTTTAAATGCACAATATTATATTTCTAGGGAATCTTTAATTCAAACTGATTAAATAATGATCCCCTGGAGTGATTTACCCTTTCAAATACTCACTCAAGGAGTGATTCAGCACGCTGGCAGCACCACAGGCTCTCTGCACAGCTCACATGGGCTTGCAGGACTTGGACACGCTCTCACAGGGGCAATGGTTCCTTCTTCACTAGCACAGCCAATTTAATTTAGCGCTGGCTTTGCTGTCCCATGGCCACTCTCCTTTTTCAAGTACGCTGCCTCCATGACATTTGGTGGCATCTGGCCCACAGTTGCTCCTCAGGAGGTCCCAGTAGCCTCTGGAGCAGAGATTTACCTCATCTTCCTGGCAGCAGAAGCCATGGGAGCTGCTCTCAGTCTGTCCAAATGTGGGCAGTGTCCTGGTTTGAGACAAATTTGGGAGGAGACTCCAAAAGGGTGTCTCCTCTAAAAGGCAGAATTTCAGCCCCTCCCCCCAGCCAAGGTTCAAAAAGACAATCTTCTTGAAGGAAAGTGAAAATAAACTGTTTATTTAACAAGCAAGATGCACGCAGGCACAAGGAAAAAAAAGAATAATATTAGATAGTAAACCTTCTCTGCTGTGGAGGAAGATGGGGGATTTTAGAGTCCCTCTTTTCTCTGGTTTAGCTTCTTCAGAGGGTTTGGCCCTGGCTGGGCCGGGGGGTCAAGCAACTCCTGGCGAGGGTCCCACTGATTGTCTCCCCTGGAGATGGTCTGATTTTCCAGACAGGAAAAAACCAAGTCGAACAGTCCAAAAAGAGGGGTTAAAAAAAAACCCCAAAAAACCTGCAATCCCAGTGAGAAAGGGAAAAAGACCCCCCTCTCTGTCCTAACTCACAGCCAGACAGACTACTGGGGGGGAAAAAAAAGGAAATAAAACCCCCCACAAAACTTGCGCTTTTATCTCAGAGATAAAACAAACCATGCCAGGTTTCCCTGACTACTTCTCCCTGACAGCTCAAGGTTACAGGACCCATTCCTGGGCATAAGCAGACAATAGGCAAATACAGAGCAAAAAATCAACCCAGGACAGGCAGGGAGGGGTGAAGGGCAGTGGATGGAGGTCACACTGCACCCCCAGGCAGCGCAGGGCTTGCAGTCCTGGGCATGGCTTGTATTCCACCCAGCTGCCTCCCAAACCCCCACACCCTGCTGAGCCTCCCCAGGGCTACCGACAGCAGCTTCACACCCTGTACAGGGATCTGATTTCTGAGGGGAACACAGGTCACTTTCCCCGGCGCTCTCTGACCATGCATTGATGAAAACAGTTCAGAAATAAGGATTTGAGGGCACTCAAAGGAGCATTTGTTTGAGTGGACACACTCTGTCCACGCTGGATCTGTGGGGAGAAGGCATTTCCATCGGTGAGACAGGCAAAGGGGACTGCTCCACACGGACCCAGAGCACGAGGTTCACTCTGTGGGGCAGCCCCGGCACCTCTCTTGATGCCTTAAGATTCAGCTTTTCTATTTTTCAGACCCTGCACTGCTTTAGTGTAACTCTCAAACTCCACACGGTCTGTGAGCTCCTGTTCTCCCATCCTGCTCAGACACAACAAATCCTCTCCTCTCCAGGCCTGCACTCAAGGACACCTCATTGTTCCAGGCCCTGAAATATGGAAACTGAGCCTCTAAAAGGGGGGACAGACTTGGAGTAAATTCCATCATCACCTGAAATTGT
Source organism: Pomatostomus ruficeps (assembly GCA_013400735.1). NCBI lineage: Eukaryota > Metazoa > Chordata > Aves > Passeriformes > Timaliidae > Pomatostomus > Pomatostomus ruficeps. Next base: position 7,254 of record VYZT01013898.1, read on the forward strand.
AATTGGAGAATTAACCCTGATCTGTAAATTGATTAAAACTTATAGAAGTGTAGAAAACTCATGACCCGGGGTCCATCTTGGGTGTGGCCTCTCCCAGAGAGGGCTTTGACTGCCCGAGGTGTCCCTATTGAAGGCCCTTCAATAAATCCCCATTTTATTCTCTTCATCTTGTCTGGCCTCTGTTCTAGGGAGCCTCTGATCAGGCATCAGCACCCAGCTTTGCTACCAGTGGGTTTAGAGGCAAGTGCAGGGCCTGGCTGCCAGCAGAGCTCCTGAAAGGAGCATTTGGAGGCCATTTATCCCAATAATCCAGCTCCCTTGCAGTCAATGGCAGGCACCAGACACTCACAAATGGAAGTTGCCCTCCCCCTGCTCTCCCTGCTGCAGGATTTAGCAGGTCCTGAGAGGTCATGGTCACTTTTGGGGACATCCTCTGGGAGACAACAGTGGCTTTATTGTTTTCCTCACCAATTTCATGTACCTGGGAGTGAGATCAGTTATTTTCTCCCACTGGCACATGCAGGATGTGGGTTTTGGGAGGAGAGGAGCCTGTTCACACACTCTAACTCCTGCCCTGTCCACAGCAGCACCACCCCATGTCATCCAGAACCTCACACAGTGACCCAGGAATGCTCAAATCAAGGTGTGATGCCTGAAGAAGGCTACCCGGGTCAGAGGCTAGACAGAGTAAAAGAATAAAGTAGATATTTATTGAAAGCCCTTTACAGGACACATCCTGGGAGCACAAGAGTCTGACCAAGACTACGCCCAAGATGGACCCAGGGTCACGAGTTTTTTACACTTTTATAAGTTTTGATCAATTTACAGATCAGGGTTAATTCTCCAATTACAATTTCAGGTGATGATGGAATTTACCCCAAGTCTGTCTCCCTTCTTAAAGCTTCAGCTTACAATTTTCGAGGCCTGGGACAACGAGGTGTCCTTGAGTCCAGGTCTGGAGAGGATTTGTTGTGTCTGAGCAGGATGGGAGAACAGGAGCTCACAGACTATATGGAGTTTGAGAGTTACACACTAAAGCAGTGCAGGATCTGAAAAATCTAAAAGCTGAATCTTAAGGCATCAGGTGTGTCTGCAGAGGCAGCCCCCAGAATTCAGACACGTCCTGCTGAAACCCTTCACATGGTAATTGGCATAGTTGGAGCAGGGTAATGGCAAACGATCCAAAAAATCAGACTAAAGATTATCAGACTGCTTACGGTGGCACAGTGTTAATCCTCTTCCAGTTGACAACTGGTTTGAGTGGGAACTGCTTTTTTCCTGTGTAGTAAGAGTCTGGTTTAAGTCTCATGTCTGGTTTTTCTTGGTCTATTCAATAAATAATTCATGTTGTAATAGGCCTGATTGGTCATTATTAAGAACTTGCACTGAGAGTGGGTTTTGGGGTGCTGGCTGCCTCAATAAACTCCTGTCTACTGCCAAAGGCCTGGGCAGGAGACAGAGACTGGTTTAAAGCTCCCCTCTCCATTCGTAACACGTGGCAACCCCCACCTCCCTCTCCTCCAGCTTTCCTGCGTCTCAGCCCACGAGCATCCCTCGCTGCTTTATTTATTCGGGGCATAAACATTCCTGGCAGCGCTCGTCAGTGAATAGACAGGTCTGCCTCAGTTCCTCTGCCCAATTAGTGCCACTCTGCCGCCGTGCAGGAAGGAGCAGCAGCCCCCGGCCACAGAAGGCAGCGCAGCATCGCCCGTGGCTACAGAATGCATCACACCTTGCCTGCCTCTCGCTGCTGAACCCCATGAATATTTGAACAGGCTCTGCTTGCCCAGGATACTATTAATTTTGGAGTCCCTGTAATCCAATTCCTTTTCCTCCAAGTGGGTGGTGATTATTAATTTCACAAGCTATGCTTCCACTGGCTCCTTCCCGGTCCCTTGTGGCTGAGGAATATTAATCCACATTCATCCTGTCATTCAGCTGCCCAGGAGACTCTAGTGTGAATAGTATTATTATTATTAATACCACTGCTCCACACGTGGTTAGAGCAACTTCAAGGCACACAGGCAGGTTGCAAAGGTCGTTTGCAGAATAGCACCTCAATCCTGATGTTCGGAAAAATAAAAGAGGGCCCAGGCAGTGCTTTTTGAAGATGTTTCTCCAGGTTGTGGACCTGCTGATGCTGGTCCTGCCTTGCCAGGGCACAGGTGACAGAAAATCCCAGAAAATCTTGCATCTGTGAAGGTCCAAGAGCAGGAGGTGAGCTGCAGCCTTGTCCCAGAAATATCTGGCATCCTGCAAGGAGCAAATACTTCTGCCCTTCTTTTGGGGAAATTGGGGAAAAAATCAATTATAAAATCCAAACATGATCTCTCCACTTAAATAAAGTGCTATAATTACTGGAATGTAATCACCTTTGACACCTCAACCTTATTACCTAATTTGCTTGAAATTACGCATTTCATTTGTGTTCTGCTGGAAAGGCGGAGGGTGGGAGAAAGCAGCTGTTGCATTTCTTTGCAGAGCAAGAAAGCCCTTCCCAGGCAGCCAGGTTTACCCAGGCAGGCGAGACACATTTCAATCAAATCTCTCATGGAGGGGTTTGACCACACACTGAGGTTCCCATCAACATGGGGAACTAAATGGCAGAGCGATAAACAGGGAAAAAAAGCACCAAGGAATGCAGCATTAAATGATAAAGAGCCCCTGAGGTATCACAAGGGTCGGGGCATCCACCAAGTGCCAGAGGGAGGAAGAGGCGGGGGTGAGGCAGTGCTGAAGGTGATGCCTGAGTAGAGGCTCCCTAGAACAGAGGCCAGACAAGATGAAGAGAATAAAATGGGGATTTATTGAAGGGCCTTCAATAGGGACACCTTGGGCAGTCAAAGCCCTCTCCAGGAGAGGCCACACCCAGGATGGACCCTGGGTCATGAGTTTTCTACACTTTTATAAGTTTTGATCAATTTAAATATCAGAGTTAATTCTCCAATTACAATTTCAGGTGATGATGGAATTTACCCCAAGTCTGTCTCCCTTCTTAAAGCTTCAGTTTATAATTTTCGAGGCCTGGGACAACCAAGTGTCCTTGAGTGCAGGCTGGAGAGGATTTGTTGTGTCTGAGCAGGATGGGAGAACAGGAGCTCACAGATTGTGTGGAGTTTGAGAGTTACACTAAAGCAGTGAAGGGTCTGAAAAATATAAAAGCTGAATCTTAAGGCATCAAAGGAACCTCCAAGGATTACAGGCTCAAGGTGTGGAATATCCACCCTGGAGCTGGAGGCAGAGCCCAGCCAGAGCCCCAGCAGGGCATATCCACAGCTTCAAACCCTCCTGAGCCACCCTGCTCTTCTCTCAGCCAGCGCTGCACATGTGCTTCCACCCCAAATAACCACCAGTGCAGGTGGGAGCCAGCCCCACACCTGAGCTTGTCTCCTCTGCACAAAGAGGCCCCTTTTCAAGGCAGTGAAGGCCAGCAGTGCCTGAAAGCAGAGCATGTTTCGGTTTTGTTACTGTACACATTTGGCAGCTGAGATGGGCTGGAGGCTTCACAGATGTGACTGCTTTCCCAGTTTTTCCTCCTAAAAGAATGCAGCCTCCCCAAACTGTCAGCACTTCAGCCAGTGCAGCCCCAGCAAATGCACCAACACAATTGCAAAAGCAGAGCAGGGAAGGATTGCTCCCTCCCAGCCCTCGTCCCCAAAGGACAAGAAGTCAAATCCCAGACCTGCTGAGTCCCGCTCTGGGTGGCAAACTCATGGTTTTCCAGATGTTGCACAGCCCGGGCTGCCAGATGTCCCAAAGTCCCAACCCTAGAGCCCCTGCATGCACAGGGTGGCTTGGCACGGAGCAGGGACCCAGCTGGGATGCATCAGCCTTGCTGTGAGGACAGAGACATAGACCTCGCTGCAGGAGGGAAGGATTTCAGCCCCTCATTCACCCTCCCAAAGAATCATGGAAAGGCTTGAGTTGGAAGGGAACTCTGAAGTTCATCCAGTCCAACCCCCTGCAGTGAGTAGGGACTTAACCTAACCAAATTGTTGTTCAGAGCCCCATCCAGCCTGACCCTGAATGTGTCAAGGAAGGGGCATCCGACGCCTCTCCATGGAGCCTGTTCCATAAATAATAAACAAACAAGGACTTGCTGTTGCCAGTTCACTGAAAGCCATTCCCTTGCTGACTTTTCCTACGAACACAGCAAACTCACGGCTTCTCATCTCAGCCTTTTCCTCCATCCCTGCCTGCAGAGGCCAGACAATCAACAATTAATTAGCTGCTCCTGGTTTGAAGACTTCCCTTGGTTTATGTGAAAGGCCCCATCAGTTAAGCACAGCAGGTCCTTTGAGCTGGGATCAGAGAGCTCCTCTCCAGCAGCAGAGCTCTGCAGGATGGCTGAATGTGGCGCAAGGGTTTAGCACCCGCTCCCTGTAGGTGTCACCTGCAGGGTGAGCTTGGGCTCTGTAGCCTCCAGACAGCTCCTGGGCAACCTGGACCCTGCCTGCACCCCTCAGAATTTCCAAAGCATCCTGGAATCATAGAACCATGGAAACCCAGAATGCCTTGGGTTGGAAAGGACATTTTAGCTCATGCCATGGGCAGGGACACCTTCCACTGTCCCAGGCTGCTCCAAGCCCCATCCGGCCTGGCCTTGGGCACTGCCAGGGATCCAGGGGCAGCCCCAGCTTCTCTGGGCACCCTGTGCCAGGGCCTCACCACCCTCAAAGGGAACAATTCCTTCCCTACATCCCATCTAACCCCACCCTCTGTCATTGTGAAGCCATTTCTCCTTGTCCTGTCTCTCCATCCCTTGTCCCCAGTCCTTCTCCAGCTTTCCTGGAGCCCCTTCAGGCACTGGGAGGGGTTCTAAGGTCAGCACACCCTGTCCTTGGCATACACTTTATAAAAAACAGAGAGGCCAAGTGAGGGGCTAAATCTTATCTATTCCCTTAAAGCATAAATTTTCCTGGTGAGTCCAGTACAAATACAGTTGGGCACTGGGAGGTTTTTTTCTGCTCGTGAGTGATACCTGAATGAGAGAGATGGGTTTGAGAAGTGCTTTAGAGCCCAGAATTCATTCTTAAAGTGATACAGGCTTTTGGGAATTAGAATCACACTGAACCTCATTTACATTTAGGTTCTTGTATTCATATTTCAACATTTGAGGCTGATTCTGATGCTCATTATGGGATGGAGTGGGTCGATGGAGACACCACAGTGTCTAGAAATCTTTCTGAGGGACAAGGGGAAACAAAGCCTTTGGTCCCTAACCCGGTGGCTTCTCTTGAAAGGTTATTGGAAGTCCAGGAGTCTCTCCAGCTGTGTGGGGCTTTGTGAAGGTTCTGTTTTAACATGGGCTGCATAGGCAGGCATGGAGACTTTTGCCTTTGCCTTCAACCCTGCCTGTGCTCTCTGAGCCTGCACTCAGCACCCACCACAGTCCACATCTCTGTTTTAATGGGACTGCAATGGTTTCAGGAGTCCTGAAGGGTGGGGGTGCCAGTCCCAGGAGGAACCTCTCCCTTAGCTCCAGGAATGTGCTAAAACTCCCTCTGGAATGACACTGCCATTCATTAGGAGAGTGAGAGATTTGAACATGTCCTTAAGTGTCGGCTTTAGAGATATTTCAGCAGCTGATCATTACTTCTACATGTAAAAGGCAATAAAGAGGAAAAATTAAGCCAAGAGTGATGATCTCACTTGCTTGTATTAAGACAGCCATTAATTCTGGCATGATGTGGGTTGATAAAACCTGCTCTCACATGAGCACTGCTATTGTCTGAAGCAATCCCTGGGAACTGCTGGTCTGGCTCCAGCCTGGAAATGCAGGATGCAGGGGGAGATCCGAGCTCCTCAGCTCTCTGCAGGGTGGGTAAGACCCAGACTCCTCCTCTGATGGGGTCTGCACTCTGAAGAGACGAAGGAGCAAAACTTGGAGAAGTAAAGTGAGGTTTTTGACTTACTTTACAGGCAGGAAGGAGGAAGTCTGAAGGTTATGGAGGATGTTTGGGAAAAACCTAGATCCAGCCCTTTTTCCCCACAGTGACAGAACATTTCTTAGCAGGCCTGAGCTAATTCAGTTTTCCCTCTGACTTGCCATGGGTTCATAGGCCAATTCCTTAAACCTGTCTCAGTGTCCCATTACCAAACAGAGATTATAATCCTAGCCTAACTCAGCATTCATCCTTGCTAGCTTGCAAAGCACTTTTTTTGTTTTCTCTGTAAAATTAGCAACAAAAAACTCCCCTGATACCATTACAGCAGAAACAGAGTGTGTAGACAGCAAAATACAAGAAATAACACCAGTTGCAAGAGCAGCTCATTTTCTGCTCAAGTACACCCTGGTTTTGGCAGCAGAAACAACACTTTCATGGATTTACAGGTGTTAAGAGCCTGAGCAAACACGGGTTTCCTCTGGCTGCCTCCCTGCCTCTCTGGATGGAAATGCCCTTGTTCCTGCAGCGTGTCCGGCCTGATGGGCAGGGGTGCAGTGCCCACCCAGCTGGATTAGGTGTGGGAACAGTTGCAGGTTGTCTCTGTGCCTTCCCAGTGCCAGAGGAAAACCAGGATGTTTTATTAAGCACATTACAGCGCTGTCTTGTTGGGATATTTCCTGGCAGTTAACATCTTGCTGGATCAAACACCTTCGGCTTTGCCTGGGGCCCTCCGATCATCCAGGCATTGAACTGCCAGCAAAAATACCCTCTCTGCTGACGACCACGATTTAATTAGTGCAGCTTTTCTAAGGCAGGGGATCAGGAGACTGGCATTAGAGGAAACATCTCCGCCCCTGCCAAGTCATCCCGAAGAGCTCTGCAAAGCACGGAAGGATGATCACAGCAGCACCACCCAGGTAAGGCAGCCCAGCGTGGGCCAGGTTCTGCTCTCATGCACTCAGCCGGAGATGATGGGATTCCTGAGGAGTAGGATTGGCCTAAAAAATTAATATTTTGCACTCTAAAATATATGTTTGGTGCACTCTTCTCCTGCAAGTCAGGTTTTGCTGCGTCAGCCTTGTGCTGACCATGGACTCAGCCACAGGGAAGGTGTCTAATGGTGGCAGTGAAGGTGGGGGAGCCTCAGGGACCCAAATTTCCACGTCTATGCCCTCGGGGCCCATTCGCTGCAGCAGGTGAGCAGGGATGGGAGTGTCCCTGAGCACTCAGGTGGGTTCAGCTGTGTCACTGCCCAGTGTGCTCCCAGTGCCTTGGCACACCCAGAGCTGCCATGTCACAGGGCTTTTCACCACCAGGAATTCTGCATCCACTGATGCCTTAAGGGCTGGTAAAAATCAGCGGCAGCCCCAGCAGTGCAGGGCAAAGGGCATTCCCTTGGTTGGAATGGGATCCCAGGGGCACAACTCGGCCCAGGTGGGAACAGCCGAGCAGCACCCCCCGGGTACAACACGGATACAATTGGATGGAGCTCACAAATGAGCAGATCCACCTAAAATCCCAAATAAGAAACTGAACAAATGAAGTAATTGTTCTTCATTTTAATCATGCCTCCTCCCAGAGAGACTACAGCTGAGTTTAAAAAACATGTTCCAGAGAGGAGGCTCCGTGCAAGGCTGGAGCCTCTGGTTTGGAGACAGTTGGGATGTTTCGTCTGCTCCCCTCAGAGAAGCCCCAAGCTGAGCTCAATCTCAGCCTGCAAGGGTTATCCACATGTAGGGCTGAGGGACAAGGAGTGTTTGTGAAGGGTGCAAGGAAAGGGAAAGGGAATAAAAATGTATCAAAAGGGTATAAAAATAAAAGACAAAAAACCATCAGGCATCACCACCACCCCATTTCACAGGCTGTAGACACACACTTGGACCCTTGCATGTCAGTTTTTGTGCCCTGAAGTGGCCCAGGACACATTTAACTTGTTCATCTTAGTGCAATAAACCTTCCTCCAGCCATGAGCAGCGGTACTCTACAGCAATGTCATGGAAACATTGATTTCTCCTTTGATCCCTTGGGTGAAGTCCTGCTCACTTTGTTTCCCCTGAAAGCATATGTGAGGCAAGGAAAGGCCAAATATTTTATAACACATTCACCACAAAACCCCACATTCTGCTGGTCTCCCAAAACCTCCTGGCATTTGTGGCAACAAAGGAAGAAGAGTAGGTTTGGATTAGATATTGGGAAGGAATTGTTCCATGTGAGGGTGGGGAGGCCCTGGCACAGGGTGCCCAGAGAAGCTGGGGCTGCTCCTGGATGTCTGGAAGTGTCCAAGGCCAGGCTGGACGGGGTTTGGAGCAGCCTGGGACAGTGGGAGGTGTCCCTGCCATGGCAGGGGGTGGAATGAGATGAGCTTTAAGGTCCCTTGCAACCGAAACCATTCTGGGATTCTGTGAAATACAATTCTCCAGGGTGCTTTTTCTGGTGTTAGAATTAAGGTTCCTATAGGAGAAAAAAGTATCCAAAGAGTTGCTGAGGGCAAAACTCTTATTAAAATGGAGTTTAGGGAATGAGGCTGCAGCTCTACTTGCCCAGGCATGGAGAAGGTCATTGTATGAAAATTTCAAGCCCCTGCTCTGCCATGCAGTGAAATCCAGCTTCTCTCAGCACCTCTCCCAGACTTGGTGCATGTAGACAGAGGAGACAGTACAGCCTCCCAGCACACAGAGCAGAAATTACAGAATCTACGGGACTGAAGGTTGTCATTTCATAGATCTGAGCCAATCTGTTAATTATTTAATGATTTCATTGATAACCACAGCAGAAAGCTGATAAAAGCATAGCCCTGGCCTACAAACCACCTTGTGCTCTACTTATTAAATGCAGTGACACAACAGATTGAACTGAATATATTGGAATGTAAATAGGGCTCATTTGGCCTACAGGTAATTCTTGCATTTAGAATCTATTGCTGCTCTAGGTGTCTAAGATTAATTTAGCCCCATTCATGTGAGCAGAGGCAAAACAGGGTGTAAACACATGGTGGGGTGAGCAGCTGCTCCTCCTCATGCACACGAATCCCTTCACCCCAGCAGAGAGTAGGGGAACACAGCAGCTGCTTTGTGCTTCTCCATCATTGTATCTGCCTTTTCCCAGTCCCTGTTGTTCCTAAACCATCCCAGGGCCACAGCTCAGCCTGGCTGGTCCCTCACTCCCAGGGCTGTCCCACCACAGCTAGCTCAGCAGGCTGAGCTGCACAAGCTGTCAAACCAGCAGCAATGAGGTGGGAACCATAAAACACTTTGCTGACAGCAAATATGCTTTGGATTTGTTTAGGGTGTAGTGGAGGGTGATTTGTTACTATTTGCCTTTGTCCTTAGAGAAAACTCCGGCTGTTTTCCCCCGTGCTGGTTTTGGGGGCCCAGTGCTGACAGCACCACCTCAGTCAGAGCCCAGGGCTCAGGGAGAGCCAGCACAGAGCAGGGCCTGCCTGCCCTGGGAATCTCCCGTGAAATCCCCTGCTCTGCTAACACCGGGCAGCCACCCCAGCTCATCACTCCTCTCTCTATCCCAGTGTGAGTGATTCTGACTTTCCTGCTGCCTGAGCAAACAGCCAGTGTTTATTTTTGGAGTAGCCCCATGGGGCTGTGGAGCTGGACATCGCCCAGCGGAGCAGAGAGGGCTGGAGGCACTGAGAGCCCACACAAGCTCGGGGTGATGCAAACAGCAGTGCAGCTGCTGCAGCTCCCTCATACCCAGCCCGGCCTTCCTGAGACATGTTAAGACACAAGGGAATTTAAAGGCTTGTAGAACATCCTGTTGTTAAACAGGTGATGCTGCACCAGCAAAATATTTTGGGAGCATTAATGTTGCTCACAGCTGTATCCAGAAGAAGGTAATTCTGCTCCGGTTATACCTTTAATGTCTGCTGTAATCTGAGTTGATGCTGTGCTGAGAACATCTCTCCCCTCCTCCTTCCCCACCCCTGATCCTCTCCCTGCTCTCAGCCCCACTCCTGAATAAACTGCAAGAGCAAGGTTCTCATCCTGCAGAGAAGATAGGGAAATGTATGTGTTAGGAAATGCTGAGATTGTGTCAGACTCCCAGGTTATGGGTACCATTGGAATGGCAATGCATTTTGACAAGATGCTATTATGTATTTATTTGCACAAGGTATAATAAAGATGACAATCAACAGATTGTGTCAGAAGTGGGGAGGTTCAGAAAATATTTCAATTTAGCAGAAGAGCCAGCGCCTTGTTAACTTCTGACATCTGAAAATGGCTCCCAGATGCTCCCAGGCTACCTTGGGTAACCTGACACACCATCCTCGTTTATCTCGTCCTAGTGCTGTGGTCAGAAGGACTGACTGCCTAACGCTTCAGAGGAGAGAGAGGTGAAGGTTCACAGAGTCCAAGTAACCCTATTTCAGCTTCCGTCTGCTTCTCTCTGCCTCGAGAGGTCCAGGCCTCCAAAGCAAAGGTGACCCTGTGACAATGCTGTGGCTGGAGGAACCGGCACACCCTGCAAGCAGATATTCCCACCAGGATTTCAAGGTTACCTGGAAAGTCCTTTTGAGTTTGTGTCAACAGCTGAGAGTGACTTTCAGTTACAAACATGAATTCCTGTAGCCCAAGGTGACAATGCCTGTGGCACCTTCATGGCCATTTTCACCAGAAATTCTCTGGCAAACACTCCCTCAGAGATGAAGGCTGCTGCCATCCCATGGGGTGCTGAGGGCTCACCACAGGTGTGATCCATCTGCCCAGGGACGTTCTTATCAGTCTGGCACACAGACGGGCACTGCTGTGTGTCCTGCTGGCAGAAGTGTCTGGAGACCAGCTCATCCTGAGGTGCTGTGGGTCAGCATCCATGAGTTAAGGCCTTGTGTGTCCGCGTGTTGCTCCTCACTCTGTGCTTTCAGGGGAAAGTGAGGCACTGAGTTTGGGGGTTGTTTCTTAAATTATGCAGATATGAACTTCTGGTCTTTAGCCACACTCAAAGGCAAATGGATGTAAATCCCTGTCACCCTGTGCAGCTGAGCTGGCAGCGATGGCAGCCTGGCCAGCCCAGCCTCCCTGCACACAGCAGCAGCTCCCAGTCAAAGCTGCCTGCCAGACCCAGTATCTACATGACTTCCCAAACTTTGGGCTTCCCTTGAATGGATGTGAAGTCCTCACTATTCCCACAGTGTTCCAGGGAGATGAAGGCAGCATCTGATCTTCAGCCAGGCTCAGATTCTGTATCTGAGAACAGCTCAGTTCCTGTATCTTAAAGGAGAGAACATAACACACCGACCCACAGTACATTTCATTTCTTATCCTCCTAATGAATGAAGGCTAATTAGAAATTTCTAATTTCCACTGTTTATATAAAGCATTTTTGCTTTATTTCCTTTTGACTCTGTCTCCAGAACCCGTAGGAGTTCACATAGCCCCTAGTGCCTCTGTGCAACAGGAAATACAATCAAATGAGGAAATTTATGTAAACCTTGGGTTTGCAAGAGGAAGATGTGCTCCTGTGTGCGAGTTGGCAATGAATAGGCTCTCATAATGTATTCCTCATTGCTTTCCTCTTCCTTTGCAGACAGTCAATACCCTTGAGAAAAGTTAATTAGATCCGCTTCACTCTGTTTGGTCCTGAACGCTGAATGCAGGGGAGAAGGAAATCCCAGCAAAGCAAATTGACTCGATTAGAGTGAGAGACCACTGAACAATTGCTGCCATTGTCTGTGATCACAGAGGATGATCTACTTGAAAAGCGAGCGTGAAAATGTTAAAACAATGCCTTAAAAATATTTGTGCAAAATCCCAGTTCAGAGGCAGAACACGAGTGGCAGCTTGAAAGGAGCTGTTTTCAGAGGTCCCGGCGTACACAATGTGTTTGTTTGCAGAGCTCTGTCTCTGCGTGGAGAGGTTTGAAACCACTCACTGCAGATATTAAGTATTTCTAAGTAAGCATTTGCATTTCAAACTAATGAAGGTGATTGTATAAAGCATGTGTACTTCTGGCTGTACTGGCAGAATGGATGCAAAATGTACAATAAAATCACATGTAGGGTTTGCTTGGAGGCTGCTTGGAAAGCTGAGAACTTGGGAATGCCCATCTCTGGTTTAGCTTCCCCTCCAGCAGCAGTGATTTTGTCAGCCCACAATCACAGTATGCATTATTTACATAATTACTGTATTTAATTACTCACCCTTTCAATACGGACTGGCCAGCTTGGACATCAGCTTTAAGCTTTGATGAGGGCCTACAAGAACGGCTGTCTGGATGAATACTCCTGGGTGCCTTTTATATTTAACCAGCAAATTTCACATAAAGTCCCAAATCAGGACCCCATGGGACCTGTGCAAACCCCTTATCAAATCACAACTGGCTGTTGTTGCCCTGGCTACACTTATGGTAAGCAAACATCCAAATGAGGGAAACTTGTGTCAAGTCATCGAGGAAATCAGTGAAAAAACCTCAAATCCTGAATTCCACCATCCCCCTCAGCTGCCTTTCTTTCCTGGGATAGGCTACCATGCAGTGCAAGCCCAAAATACACTTTCTAGGGCAAAGGAGTCTTTCTCTAGGAGGACAAACTTCATCTGGGGCTTTGGTGTGATCAGATCAAAGACTATTTTAAGAATTTTTTCACACCTTAAAAGCCAAATCCATCCAGGTACCAAGGAGATGCTCTGGGAGCTGCCTCCAGGTACCAGTACTCATTAGGAGAGATGAGATGAGAGCAATTTTAACCAGATTTGACACAGGGCCAGAAGTCTGAGACACACTTAACTCCTACCAACATTGTAACTTGGGGCATGACTGGTAAAAAAATGTCAGCTAAAGCCCAGGGACTGTGTCACCGTCGAGTGCAAGCTTTGCTGTGAAAATCCAGGGGAGGAACTCAGCCTCTGGGAGTACAATCCCATTAGAGACAATGAAATAAAACATTGTCTGAGAGGCACAAAGTGCTCGCTGGTATTAAGAGGAAGTCATCTCTTCTGAGATACTCAGAATATTTTACTGAAGCTCAGTAGTGGGAAACTTTGTTATTTCTAGTCAGCTCCACTACGGGGTAATGGAAATGGCCTTTGGGATTAATTGGAAATGATGGATGTTTGCCTGGTATAAAACACCTGGTGCAGACATAGAGCAAGAAGAATTGTGTGTCCAGCAGCCAAAGCTGAAGGGAAACCTTTTAGCAGGAGGCTCCACCCCATCTCCTGCCCTGGGCCCTTCACTTTGGGTAAACACCATAAATTAACTCTTTGGAGGAGATGAGCTGGACGGCTCAAGAGAAAACAAATCACCTGAAAACACAATTCCTTGGATGCACAATATCCATGTCCTGGTCTCTCCTGATGTCAGTGCTAATCCATCACCCTGGCCTCCATCTGCTGCCTGGGGCCAGCGCTGCTGCAGCAGCAGCTCGAGCCCTGGCTAGGCACCCCCTCCCTCAGCCTGCAGCTCTCAGCAGCACCACGCTGGCACCAGCACTTCTCCAGGCACATTTGGGAATTCTGCCTCTGGTTTTGAGCAAAATACAAGCTCCTGTAATTCATGATTGGTGTGACAAGTGTCCAAGGGAGTTCAGTGCTGGATGAGTCCAGTCCCACCATGTTCCCAACCTGTTCTGTAGCTTTCCCTCACCTCCAGGAACAGAGATTCTCAGCACCTGCTCTGCTTCTTTACTTTTTATGGACTCTCAGAATGGTTTGGTTTGAAAGGAACATGAAAGCTCATCTCATTCCACCCCTGCCATGGGCAGGGACACCTCCCACTGTCCCAGGCTGCTCCAAGCCCCGTCCAGCCTGGCCTTGGGCACTGCCAGGGATCCAGGGGCAGCCACAGCTTCTCTGGGCACCCTGTGCCAGGGCCTCCCCACCCTCACATGGAACAATTCCTTCCCAATATCCCATCCATCCCTGCCCTCTGGCAGTGGGAATCCATTCCCTGTGTCCTGTTACTCCAGCCCCTTGTCCCAAGTCCCTCTCCAGCCCTCCTGGAGCCTCTCTAGGCACTGGAAGGGGCTCTAAGGTCTCCCCAGAGCCGTCTGTTCTCTATGCTGAACACTCCCAGCTCTCCCAGCCTGATTTATATAAATATATATAAATATTTAATATCTATATAGAAAACATACACACGCTATATATATACATACATTCATAGATAGATAAATAAATAGATAGATAGTATTTTTCTATACTTGCTTCCCCTCAAAGCTTTTTACCAGCAGCCACCACCCCTCTGGGCTAGAACTGGATCCATATTTGTCTGAGTCCTTATTTCAAAATTCTTCTTGGAGGGCTGGAGCCCCAGCTCAGCGATGCTTTCCCACTCCTTGAGAGCAAACCCTGAAGGTGCTGCTCCCTGGAAGGCAGCACAGCCATTAGAAGAGCTGGCTGCTTGCTTTTGCTGTTGTTTTCCAGAGCCAGGCACAAGTACTCATTTCAAAAGGAACGCCGGAGGGCAGTCCTTAAGAAAATAAATAACCCACTCCAAACCTGAAAGGAAAGGCTGGGTCCTCTGGAACAAACTCAGTCCTGGAGAACAGGGTGAAAAAGTAGCATCACCCTCAGGCTCAGCTTTGCTTGTATCAAAGCTTTATGTTGTAGGGGATTATTTTAGTGTTTCTGGGTTTTCTTTCTCTCTCTTTGTCTGGGTTTTTTTTTTAGTTTGTTTTTTTTTACTAGCAAGCTATCACTTTCTTTTCTCATGCCTGCAAATCCTGCCTTGGAGAAGCAGCGTTTCTGGGCAGAGGGCAATAAAGAGAGAAACAGTTAGGATGGTATTTGTGCTTTCCATCTTGGCCTTTTACGTTTCTGCTCTCTCATCAGGACACACCCCAGCTCTCAAAGCTCATTTCCTCTAGGAACAGGCTCAGCCCCTCTCCGGGGCATTGCACAGAGGCACACCAAGCCTTGCCAGGGCCCTGCTCTGCACATGGGGCTCATGGACATGGCTCCAGCCATCCCTGAAAATTCCCTTTGACAACACACAATTCTGTTTCTGGCATGGAGGATGTCACAAATACCACCTGTAAATTTCTCCGTGTCCCCCAGCTCCTGGGTGAGCAGGATGCTCTCGTGTTTTGCCCTTTCCAGCATTATGGGCTTCCGTAGGCTCGCTCACCTCCTCCTCCACCCCCCAAGCCCCACTAACCTCTGGGGAAAGGGATGCAGCAGCCAATAAAACCAGGAAATACTGGAAAGGTCAAATCCCGCTATTACAATAAATTACCATAATTCAGAGTGTAAATCAGGCATTGCAATGATGATACGTTGCAAGACAGAGATTGGTATTGGCCCTAAAAATGGCACAACATTAATGCAGTCTTGAGGTCAAAGATCTGACTGGGAAATGGTGCCCATTTTATAACCAGGCCCTCATCCCTGTAATCGTGTGATCTTCCGAGGCTGTCACGCCAGGCGTCGCTGAGTGATGGAGCAGCACATTGATTTATTTTCCATACTAAAGACTTTACAGCCAACAAGTGGGGTAATTGAAAATAGAGATACCAGCAGCACTGGATAACCTTTCAGTGGTTACCTCAAGTGACTGGGGAGGGTGACGTCTCTGATATCTCTGCTGGGCAGTGTGGTGGCATCTTCTGAAAGGCCTCTCCCCATGGCTGGGGCAGGGGACATTAATGCAATAACAACACTCACAGCAGCCCTCTGGGGGGCAGGAAGGTCCTGCTATACAGGGGCTGGGGGTCTGTGCTGCTGCATCCTTCCCCCCTCCTTGGGGCACACCATGATCTCAAAAATGCTCATTTGGCCTTGATGAACAGCCCTGGGCTCAGCTCCTCTTGAGCTTATCAGAAGCACTCCCAGGAACTGCTGCTGTCCAACGAGCTCCTGCTTTTTAACCAACAGCCTTGAAAACTTACTGTTTTTTCCTGAATAACAACCCTGGAACAACAATTGCGTTATCAAAATTTCAAAGAAGGTCACTGACCTGAATTGTGGCCAGGATGGCAAATGCCTGTGACCAAAGCCCATCTCCCATGACCCCACAAACAGCAGTCCCCAGTGAGACCCTTGGAGCTCTCCTGGGCTGCAGCAGCTGCCACCAGCAACCTCCCTCTGCTGGGGCCTCTCCCAGCTCAGGAAATCTCAGGTTTGCTGTGCTTGGAGGAGCTGCTGAACAGCAGGGATGGATCCTGATCCCCCAACTCTCTGAGGCTCAACCCTTTGCCCATTGGGAAGATCCAAAGGTGTCCAACGTGAGCATTTCACTGAATCCCAGGGGAATTCTTTCACAGGTTCCTGCCTCGTACAGACTCCTCAGGTCTGTTTGTGTGCAAGTGGGAATGTGACACAGCAAATGCACATGAATATTGCTCTCCTAATTATTAAATACTTTAGATTTGTAAGTAAGTCAGGCCTGTGAGTTACTGTTGTGCTGCAGTAAATTCTACATGAATCCTTTGTTAAGTTTAACTTAAGCTATTGATTAAGAGCTGTAAGGTTTAAGTGCTGTTAAACTTCTAGGCCTAAACTGTTGGTCAGGCCTGGGGCTCAGTTTGGTGAGAGGGTCCACTCTGAACTTTGTGCCTCAACCAGAGGGTCTCTTATATTCCTTTTTTACCCTAACCCTACCTATCCTCATCCTTTTCTTCACCTCCCTGCCCCCACCCCCCTGCCTTCTGTAGATAATTTTTGGGCTGATTCTGGTTTTAGATTGATTGATTTTAGATTTTAGTTTGCTTTTTCTCTGTGTGTTTAACCACCTAGTAAGTAGCAGAGTGAATTTTGCCAATGAACTTTGTCAGGCTTTCAGTTTTATGTTGAGCTTGCTTTTGCTGAAACCTTTGTTGGTGATTCTGTAAGTGACCTAAAACTCTCCTTGATAACATATTTACACCATGCCTCCTCCTCCTCAGGGATCTTGGGTGACTGTGGACACCTCCAGAACTGGAGATGAGGATCCTGCCCTATGTTTTAGGTATTTAGATGAGGTGTGGTGGTCCTGTATAGAGTGAGGAATAGGTAAGCAGGGTTGGGAAAAAAGGTGCCAAGAACAAAGGCCAAGGGTAAGTTGTTGCATTCCTGGCACTGGGACAGATGCCTTGCCTGGCCTGGTTGGCTCTTTGCCACGTTACAGACGGTCTCTGACCTTCCCCAAGCATTTCTTGACCATTTTTTCACAGTGAAATACAGACAAGTGCAAAGCAGGGGTGAGCTCTGAGAAAGTCTCCATCTCCACAAGCAGCAGCATTTGGCACAATGTGCCACAAAATCTAACCAGAACATCACGTCACATGTCCAGGTCCAACCTTCCCCAGCCATTCCTGTTCCCCAAAGCTCCCCCAAGGGCTGGCAAGCCCTTCCCATGCCCATGATCACTGATCAGGATCCCCTCAGGCTCTGCAGTGAAAGTTCCCTCACATTCTGGGTGGCCCTGACTTATCCCAGCTCCAGCTTTGATCTCCAAATCCCACTTCCAGCCCAGATCCCTTCATCAGGGTGTGATGGCCAGGAATATGTTCATCCCTTCATGTTCCTGGATGATCCCCAAGTTCCTTTCTGCTCCCCCTGTGCTCTGGCAGAATGCCCTGAGGCACAAGAGGACACCAGTTCAAGTTTGTCCTTTATCAAACCTGACAGAGCAACTTTGGAGCCTGAAATTTTTTTCCACCTGTGCAAGTCCCAGGGGTAACAGGTTCCGTAGCCGCCATCACAGAGATGTGGGGTGGGGACATCTCCCACCCTTGAGCTGGAGAGAATCCCCTGTGACCCTCACCAGTGCTCCCACCTGCAGCCCTTGCCAAGGCTCTCAACTGGAGGCTGCAGCCTGGGGCTCTCAGGTGGAAGATCTGCTCCAAAATGAGCTTTCCCCCTTGTGCCAGGCTGCTGATGTCTTCGATAAACCCAAAATATCAGCAGGAAACAACAACAGTTCTGCTCTGCTTACCAAGGGACAGTAACTGCTAGTGGCAAAAAATCTTCTGCCCCTCTCCTTTCCGGTTAGTAACAGGGGGGTGGGAAAAGGAAATAAATGAAGTGGCTAATTTTCCTCAGCAGCAGCAGCCAACAAGTATTTTAATCCACAAGTCACTCAGCTGCAGAAACCTCCTGTTCTGAAAGGATTTTCCATCTTTTAAAATTTTCTATATCCCAGTAAAGCTCTCTCATTTCACACAGATTAAGAGTTAATTCAGGTCAAATAAGGATTAATTAGTCTGTGTAAACCAGCCCCAGACACTGATGCGCTGGAGATCTTTTTTAAATTAGTTGCTGTTACTGTAAGTCTGTATCTTCTGATGGCAAGACCTCTGGTGTATTATAAATTTGCAATCAGGTACCCCACGGGATGTGAGATGAGGGAAAATGTCAGTCTTAACATTGTTTAAATCCCTCCTGCCGCTGAACTGCAGCCTCTTTCAAATTAGGTCCTGTTGGCAAAATCAGATAAAGAGATGGAAATAAATGATGTGAACAAAGGTCATCAAAGAGTATCATTTAAATTGTTATTGACTGTGGGCACAAAAAAAAAAAAAGCACAGCATGAAAACATACTTAATAAGAGGAGATAATAGGACCATGGAGACAGGTCTTTTTGATTCGGAGGAGCAACATCAAACAGTTGGTGTGTTTGTGTATGCTTTTTCATCTGGCTTACAGGTAAGGGGCAGATTAATACAGAATATATTGCACAGACCAGGCCAGAACCCTTTGATATGTCATGTGCATTAACATCAGAGGTTATTTGTTCAGCCCTTATTGCAGGAGAAGGGCCCGAACCTGTTGCTGATGGAGG
The DNA here is from genome assembly GCA_013400735.1 of Pomatostomus ruficeps. Taxonomy (NCBI): domain Eukaryota; kingdom Metazoa; phylum Chordata; class Aves; order Passeriformes; family Timaliidae; genus Pomatostomus; species Pomatostomus ruficeps. The sequence goes on from VYZT01013898.1 coordinate 25,847, forward strand.
GGCTTCCAGGATCTCACGGTAATCTACAAATACTGAACAGAGCTGCCAAAAAAGCCCAAGTGAGAAAAGCTTCCAAACGAAGGCTCTTCCATCATTATGTAGTGGTCTCCAAGACATGGAGGGATAAGAGATAAGGAAGGAAATGGCCCAGTCATTGCTCCCAAAGATTTGTCTTGCAGCAAAGACTTGCAAAGACTCTGCTTGGCCACATCTCTGGGTGCTGGCTCCAGGGTTGGGCCGAAAAGGGGGTGGAATTTAGAAACCTTTGGCCAAAGCATCTTGAACTAAAGGATATTATTGGAGATTATTGGAGTTTTTAATCTCCTGGGTGATTTAAAACTCTCCATTCTGGTTTTAGGCCCAGCCTCTGTGCAGACACCTGGAGCAGACTGGACACATCCCGTGGGACGTGGTGAGAGCTCCTGCACGGGGCTGGGGGTGACACCCACACCCCCAGGGAACAATCCACACCTTCCTGACCCCCATGGATCCCACAGCTTCCCTGATGGCAGGGCCATATACGACAGCAGAAGGAAGAGCTGTCCCACTGCTGGCCCCAGGGTCCTAAAACCTCCGAAGGACCCAGAGCTCCAGTCCTGGGGGTGCCCCAAGCTCAGAGCACACACAGGGATCTGACCAGGGCAGGAGCTGATCCATGACATAAAACTTGGAAGTTGGACCTGGTGATCCCTGTGGGTCCCTTTCAACTCAGGATACTCTGTGATTACATGAACAGTGCTCTCTTTCTCTCTCCCCCTTCCCCTTGCTGTTTATAAATGACATTCTACACTCCTAAACTCTTTGGAGAAAACATATGAAAGCATTTCTTGGAATTCCTCACTGCGGCCTTCCAGTGCTTTAATGGGGCTTACAAAAATGAGCGATGGGGACTTCTTATATGGGCAGAGAGTGATAGGACAAGAGGGATTGGCTTTAAACTAACAGAGGGCAGGGTTGGATGGGATATTGGAAAGAAATCGTTGGCTGTGAGGGTGGGGAGGCCCTGGCACAGGGTGCCCAGAGAAGCTGTGGCTGCCTCTGGATCCCTGGCAGTGCCCAAGGCCAGGCTGGATGGGGCTTGGAGCACCCTGGGATGGTGGGAGGTTTCTCTGCCCATGTCTCCTGACACCATGCCTGGGGTGGAATGAGATGAACTTTAAGGTCCCTTCCAACCCAAACCCTTCTGTGACTCTGTGACACCTTGAGATAGCTTGTGGGATGTTTCCTCTACTGAAAATGATGTCCAGCAGCCCAGACGGGTGATAAAAGGGATGGGGGTACCTTGGTGGCTGTGCTAATGGAGCACAGATTGTCACTGCACCTTTTCTGGGATCCTTCATCCTCGCTCTGAGTCACCATGAGAGCTCTGCTCTTCCCTGCTGTTAAGCAGGGCCAGGTCAGGTGTGCAAATTGTCTTTTCAGCCATTGCACACCAGTGGAGATAGAACAGCCCAAGGTTTCCCACAGTCCATTGTTCACTCTGGAAGATGTCACCAGAAGTGGAAAGGCAGCAATTAAAAGCAAAGATCCTTTGGAATAAAGTCCTCCTGGGGAGAATAGCTGACACACTGGTCTGGCTGTAAATGCACCACTGAAATCTCTCAGAGCTGTCCTGCTGGGGGTACAGCCCCTGGAAAAGACAGGAACAGCCATTCCAGCCAGGAATTTGCAACATTTCTCCAGCTCTGTCTCCTCTTCCCCAGAGTGGGTAAGGCATTCATTTCCACAGCTTGCCTGCAAATACTTGCATTTACCTTGGAAACAGGCCCAGCCTAGGAGAGAGACCAAGAGACTTTTCGTGCTTTGGAGACTTTCTAATCTGGTCACGACAGGAGTCCAGCTGCAGATGCCTTTGTAACGTGGATGAACACTCAGCCCTGGATGGGACCAAAGGAGCTGGGGCCCATTTCTCCCACTAGGAAGAGGGCTGTGGAAGAAACACGATCTGAACAGTCCATTTGCAAATGACACATAAAATGCAAAACTACCACCATGAGAAGGCACACTCATGTCCTGTCTTGTGGTGGAGTCAGCTGGAGGCAGCTCAGCCCTGTTGACTGCCATCAATATATTGACAGCATTAATCTGAGGCTGCAGGAGCTCGATCAGATGCACAACTCCTGAACCACCAGAGAGCCAGGCTTGCAGGAATGCTGTGACTGAGATGCCACTTGAGCAGCATCTCAGCAGCTCACTAGGCTTTTTGTCCAGAGGCTGTAGAAAATTACCACTTTCCTTTGTTTTACCTACAAAGACAACGGGCAAAGCGTTCGGCTTTTCAAAGGCTAACCCGGGTGACGACAAGAGTTTGTGACACGGGAACTTGTTATTCAGGAAGATCACATAAAAGCCTTTTCATCTTGAAAATAAAGAGTACTGCTGCTCTGGAGGAGGCTGAGACCACGCTGCCAGGCAGTGGCTGTGGATGCCTCTCCCTGAACAGATTGCAGCAAAGATGAATGCACTGGAATGGAAAAGCCCTTTCCTGAGATTTTTTTGTGGCCAAGCACCAGATTTTGCTTCAGAGAAGCAGGTTCATATTCTATCTCTGGGCACTGATAGCACAAGCAGGCCTTTCTTTTCTGCCCTGGGATGCTGTTCCAGACATGGGGGGGATTAAGCCAGGCCTTTCACAGCCAGGCAAGCTGGAGCACCCCAGCACTGGCAGGGAGGTTGGTGCAAGCTTTGGTCTCATATTGAGATTTATGAGCCACTTCTCATGCATCGAGTCCTACCAGCACGCAGAGCTCCCCAGAGAGGAGCGCCAAGGACCACAGCCATTGGAATTTAACCCCCTGCAGCCTCTTGCTTTGCAAAATGAGGGAATGCTTCCTTTTCCTGTTGTGTTTACAGAGATTTTAAACCCTTTCCTGTGGGTGTCCCTCCCAAACATGCACAGGGCTCCTGGCACAGGGAGCTGCACTTGAACATCTCCAAGCTACAGCAAAACCTAAAGAGCCACAAAGACACAACACCTGAAGTAGGAAAAAGGGTTGACGTGGAAAGAAAGAGAGACGTTACAAAGGAGATGTGTTGTTTTCTTGCCCTTCAGGGCCGTGTCTATATGAGCCAATTTAATACCTATTACTGCAAGTATTAGCTCAACAGGGCTTAGGTATCTCCATGGAGCCAAATTACATCCCTGAGCTGGCATTTCCTTCCCTTGCTCCAGCTCTAATGCCTGAGCCATGCACTCATCGAGGGGGATCCAGCCTTTATCATCAGCCCAGCCTCCTGAGGGCTTTAAAGCCCAATTGCCAGCCAAAATAAACTGACTGTGGTTGCCACAGAGCAAAGTGTCAGGAAGTGTTGACTCATCCCTTGCACCAGGGCCATGCTGGTACCGCTGTGGGTGGTGGGGCTGGGAGGGGACAGAGGCAGCCAGGTGGGAATCTGAAAGAGGGGACAGGGGAGCCCCAGCTGAGCCCCTGAGGGGTGCCCAGCTCCTGAGTGCCACAGCACCCACAGCACAGGGCAGCGGAGTTGTTAAAGCCTGCCTGTCAGTTTTAGTCCCAGCAGGAACTCTGCGTAAAGGGCCCAAGCCCCCTCCACAGCAGCTGTGCTGGCTGTCCCTGGATGTGCCTATGTCACATCAGTGCACGGAGCACTCAGACGGCCCCATGAGGGGAGGGAGGACAGCCCACACATCCCCAGCCTTTCCCCAGCTACCCTGCAGATCAGGGTCCTGCTGCAGACAGCTCATATATCTTTTCTGCACAGAAGATACCAGAGCAGAGAGTTCAGCACTCCTGAAATGTGGGGCAAAGAGCTTAAAGTGCTCATCAGGGCTGCTTGTGCAGTCACCAGGAAGCATTTGGCTCAGGGTCTGGGCTGAATTTAGTCTGTCTGAGCCATGGCTGTCCCTGTAGCTCACTGCCCATCAGCTCCCATGGGAGCTCCTGGAACAGCTCAGGATTAGCCCAGTCCTCTCCCCAGAGGAGGAGCTGCTGTGCCAGGAGTGACAAGGTGGTGCCCAGAGGTGGAAGGTACAAACTGGCTGCTTGCTGCTACACAGGAGTCAGGCTCCTGCAGCCCCATAGGTCATCTCCAGACTTCTAAAAATTGTTTTTAATGACTCATATCATGTCCTTCAGATGAGGCATGAAGCCAGGCTTCCTGGAGGGTATCGAAGTGGAATTTTATGGCTGCACAACACTTCTTCAAAAGTAAAAAGGATGCAGCAGCACTGGAGCAGAGTCAGAGGCACCACCTGACTCTCTCCATCAGGCAAGATAAAGCAGGACACTCTGTGCCTGAAGTGCTGCTGACACCACGGGAGGCACGGCTCCCCTCGGTCCCTGAGCACAGCCAGCTCATGCAATGGTAAATTGTGTCATATTCATGAGAGGCTTCCTCAGGAGGCACAGTCCTCATCTTATTCCCAGCTCGTTTTATCTTCAGTAGCATTGTGCAGGCACGGGGACATTTGAGACATGCAACAAGTCTCCCTTAGCTGCACACAGCTGGGTTTGGATAAAGGCTATCTGAATAAACCAGGAATTTCCACTGCAGGAGACACGATTTCATTTCCGAGGAGAGAAGCTGAATCTGTGAGCACCGGGTATTATTCAGCACTTAAACCAGACCCCCTCAAAGCAAAAGGAAGACTGTGGATGCCATTCATCCAGCAGGCAGCATCCGTACCTGCCCCTCCTCCACCCCCCGGCAGCATGGAGCCAGAGCAAATAACAGCAATAACACAAGGCTGTAAACTCAGGGAGAACGCAGACATCTGTTGCCCATCAGATATTACACCTTGGTGACCATGCAGCTCAGTAAGTATGAAAGTGATTACTTATACTTTGACAGCATGACCGCAGCACATAAATGGGGAGCTTTGTGCTGCAGCCTGGAAAGGCAGAGCGGCGAGCAGCGGGAGAAGTCACCCTCTCAGCTGTGAGGGTGTGCCCGTGCCGCTCCTGGGGCTGCCGTGACACAGCCATGGCACCAGCTGCAGGCTGCTGAGGAGCAGATGGATCCTCTCAGGTAGCCTTGGTGGCACCTGGGGGTCATTAACCAGCACCTGCGTGATGGGGCTGCACACAGCAAAGCCCTCAGGGGCGGCTGTACCCCCAGTGTCAAACCCCTGATACCAAGACAAACATGATATTGACCTGCCCAGCTACCCACTAATCTTCAACAGCACAGATAACCCTTGCTTTGTGGGGGCCAGTGCACCTCCCGAGCAACAGAGAGTGCACTGGGGGGATGAACCCTACTTCGACCAAAACTCCCTCGCTTAGGGTGAACAAAAGACCTCCTCCCAAGGCACCCTGCGTTAATAATTTGTTTATGTTAATCTCTGTACCCCAGTTGGTCCATTGGCTGCCCTGCCCTGTTGTCAGTTTATTGTCCATCACTCCCGAGCTGACACCCCTGTTCTGGAAAGTTCTGTTTTACTTGACACCCCATTGGCCCTCTCTCCTAAACCACTCCCTCGGTCCCTCTCTATTGGTCCCTGCATCCTGGCCCCTCCTTTGCACCTCCCCTGAGCCCTCAGATCATTGGTTCCTGTTGCTCTGCCCGCCCCTATCAGCCTGGTATAAAACCCTGTGCACACCCATTGTTCCTTGTCTTCAGTCCCTGGTTCCCTTTATGTGTGGGTGCAATAAACCACCTCGGAATACCACACTGAAAACCCTTCTTGCCTTTTTATTCATCAGCTTCTTCTGTGTTGTGGGGTGATTTTATGCTCTGTATTTCCCTATTGTCTGCTTATGCCCAGGAATGGCTCCTGTAACTTTGAGCTGGCAGGGAGAAGTAGCCATGGAAAGTACTGGCATGGTTTCTTTTTACTTCTTTGAGATAAAGCGCAAGTTTTTTGGTTTGTTTGTTTGGTTGGGTTTTTTTCCCTTCTCACTGGGATTGCAGCTTCTTTTGTTCTGGTTTGTTTTTTTTTTTTCCCTCTTTTTGGACTGTTTGGCTTGGTTTTTTTTGCATCTGGAAAATCAGCCCATCTCTAGGGGAGACAGTTGGCGGGACCCTGGCCAGGAGCTGCTGGACCCCCTGGCCCAGCTGGGCCAAACCCTCAGGAGGAGCTAAACCAGAGAAAGGAGAGACTCTAAAACCCCCCATCTTTCTCCACGGCAGAGAAGGTTTACTATCTAATATTATTCTAATATTATTTCCCTTGTGCCTGCATGCATCTTGCTTGTTAAATAAACAGGGTTTTTTTCACTTTCCTCCAAGAAGATTTTCTTTTTCAACCTTAGCTGGGGGGAGGGGCTGAAATTCTGCCTTTTAGAGAAGACACCCTTTTGGAGTTTCCTCCCAAATTTGTCTCAAACTGGGACATTCTGCTGTCTGCTTGGCTATCCTGTTGAGCAATAGCTCATCTGCAGGAAAGCTGCACCAACCCAGGCGGCTTTCTGAGTCAGGGACGCTCTTGGGAAGGTCGCAGCATTTAACACCAGACCCCGCCACGACATTTCTTTCCCCTCGTTCCCCAAACACTGCAGGTAGGTACTTCTGGATCACAGCTGGTGATGCTGAAATACCTGCCCTAGCATTAAACACACCCCCAACTCACTTGCTGCAGTGGCAGCAGAAAGGGGCTCACAGAAGAGTGAGCAAAACCAGGCATAGAGAAAGGCCAGAGGATGGGAAGCTTTTTAGGACTGACAGTTCATGGAGATGAAGAATATGAGTCAGTGAAAATTGTGGAAACTGGAAGTTTTTCTCATTTTTGATACAAAAATAAAAAAGATGTTTTCACTCAAGTTTTCACTGGAGCTGGGATGAGGGATATAAAACCCAGTAACTCATGGCACCAGATTATTCCATTTTTGTGTCTTCTGAAGTAGCTGGAGGCTGCAAGTATTCAAGGGAAAATCCTGGACCAGAAACCTGATCCAGCAACACCTATGTTTTCGTGCAAAGAAACCTGGTCTAGTTTAAACAGAGGCCCCAAGGCTGAAAGTCTCATCCCCCTGTCCAAACTCTCTGAAATAAGTCTCAAATGATGCAGAAGTAAGACAAGTTTCACATCTCATTTTTCTTCCCTTGGTCTCCTCTCAGGAGACAGATGTGAACCAACGCCTGTAATTCCAGCCAAGCCCTTGCTCTTTTGCAGGCACAGCAGCAGGGATTTAAACCCACACTCTGTCCTCTGCAAAGGACACCTGGGGACAGCCCCTTTTGGCAGATGGTGGCACACCCACAGCTGATTCTGTCTTTGCTGAAGCTGGACCACAAAGACAGGGCTTGGAGAGGAGTTTCCAGACCATGGGTCCCTTTCCTTGGTGTCGGCTCTGTCAGCTCCAGAAATGCAGAGCTCAAAAGGAGATATACACGGAAATCTGGCTTCTGGTGGCACCAAATCTGAGTTAAGGCTGTCTGATATGACCACTGCATCATGCAACATTGATGCTCAGGCAACCATCTTTAAAAGGATAATGGAGGTTTTATCCATCCTGTCTTGCGGCAGAGCTTCTCAATCTGTAGATTTTCTCTTCCCGACATTGCTGCCCCAAGCTTTGCAAATCTATACCTGTGTTTCTCAAGGTCTTTCCCCAGCCAATTGTCTGTAAAGATTCAAATTGTGACCTGCAACTCAAAGCTTTTCACAGGCATTAGGGGAGTATTGAATGGGAAATTCTAAAACTAAATTATAGTTTCCCACTGCAAGTGTTTTAAAAAAAATAAAAATGTCTGCTTTCAATTAGAAAGAAAAATAAAAAGTCCCCCAGTTGACAATAGTCTCTTTTCTACCCACCACACACACACAGGCTCTGGCGAGATCCTCAGCGGGAGGAGAGGAACAGAGCTTCACTGAACTGGTGCATTCACACATGGGGCATTTGCACCCATGGGCTCTGGCTGAGGATCTGGCCCAGGCAGTGCCTGGACTAGCTTGGAAAATCCCCGCAGAAGATCCTCCATCTCCCTCCTTCCAGGATCTCAGGTTCCTGCTGAGCACCTCACACCTCTCTGCTGGGAATGTGTGATTTATTTGGCAGCCGGGCTCTCCCTCCCGGGGAGCTGCCTAATAGATCCGTGAAAACAGAGGTTATGTGCAGGCAGCTCCAAGGATGAAGTCATTGCCTTTGCTCCGAAAGCAGAGATTTCAGCCAAGCCTGATGGTTTCAATAAAGAGGAGCGCATGGGGTTGCTGTTTGTGTTCCCTGCAGCACAGGTGAGGCTGAGGAGGGAGGGAGCAGCCCCTGCACAGCCTGGCAGGGGACAGCTGGAGTGACAAAGCATGGCACTCCTTAAGCTGTCTGCAATTGCGTGCAGGCCTGATAACCCCCAGAGTGAAGGCAGCAAAGCCATCCCTGAGCCCTCCTTCAGGCAGGGAGCCCCATCCTGCCTGCACCCAGAGCCGGCATGGCTCCAGGATGGCACTCACTGCTCACCAGGGCTGGCACAAGGTACCCTCCTCTGCCTCACCTGCAGCAGCCCAGCCTGGCTGCTCAGCTTTAGAGCATGCTGCCTTTGCAAAAATATTCCCAAATAATCACTATCAGTCAGTGTTACTATTATCTGTATTTAGAGCTGTTCACAGAGACTGATCAGAGATGAATATTAGATCAGGTGTTAGGAAGAAATTCTTTACTGTGAAGGTGGTGAGGCCCTGGCACAGGGTGCCCAGAGAAGCTGGGGCTGCCCCTGGATCCCTGGCAGTGCCCAAGGCCAGGTTGGACGGGGCTTGGAACAGCCTGGGACAGTGGAAGGTGTCCCTGCCCATGGCAGTGGGTGGAACTGCAAAATCCCGGTAGTTTCTTCTAAGCCAACCCATTCCATGGTTTAACCACACCAGAGAAAGGTTTTCCTGGAGCAGAGATGCATAAACCTGTAATACTCAGGTACAGAACAGCTGTACACATGCAGATGCTCGGCTGAGAGGGGCAGTGGGCTCAAAGCAATGAAATCAGTTGTCTTTTTGACCTCACCAACCCCCTGCCTGCTAATCCATCTCCCTCAAGTTGTATTCCCAAATCCAAATCCTTTGAACAATTTCCAGCAGATCCTATTGGAGATGAGGGGGAAAAGAACGAACACAAAATGTTCCTCTGTCTCAGGAAAAGGTACATCTATAGCCAGAACTACATTGGCTAGAGGGTCTCACAGGCAATTTTCAGGCCAGGTCTTTTTTCATCTTAATTGAGCATTTGCTTTTCATTTTGAAAGGTTCTGAGTTAATGCCCTTTGCATTTTTTTTGGTATTTGTATATAATTACATGCTGTTAGAGTAATTTAGGCCAGATCCACGTCCCAGCGAAATGAGTGTGAATATCTCCAGCAACTTCAGTCTGAAGACAGCATTCCAGCCCTCACAGAACAGATTAAACAGTTAAAAACCCCATCTTGTAAATATTTTTGTGAATGAAAGTGGCTGGCTGTGACTCACAAGCATTTGGAAAACCACAGGGCATTGGGGAAATGTCTGCAATTCATAAAAGCTTCGCACAAGTCAGCCTAAATTAGCATTCACCCCCAATTTCATAGTCTGTTATTCATTGCTCCCTAATTTAAAGCAACGGGGAAGTAGGGGTGATGCTGTGGGACCTGAGGGACCAGTCCCAGTCCTGGAAAACTGCACTGCAAACAGGACACGCCACAAACTGCCCTCTGACAGCAGCTTTCCAGTCAAAATGCCTGAAGAATTATTACAACTAAAAACCCCCGAGTCAAAAATGTTTCCTGAGCAGTTCACTGAGACAAAAACTGCACATGAGCTCATTCCACCAGCAAGACCCAAACCCCTGAGGTCCTGAAGTTGCTGCCCTGTCCATAAAGCCCAGTGTTGTCCCATACCAGAGTCATGAGGATGCCCTTCACCTTCCCTTTTCTCTAACAAGGTTTCCGGAGAAGTAGAAAATGCCCCTGATCTTCCTCACTTCAGAGGGCAGGAATAGTTTTTAACATAGTGTGTGTACGCCATGGAAAGGGACATAAATATCTACGTGATCTAAGATTGGCTCCCAGCCAGTCAAAAAAATTACTATTTATGTGAGCCCTGATTAAATTTCACCCAGAGACCCGCAGAACAAAGGAGTCTTTCAAAGGAAAGACACCAAGACTGTGAAAAATGCCAGGTCAAATTTTTTCCAGCAGAGAAATCTAGATTTTGATCGTATTCGGTGTGACTGGTCCTTTCGATGACCCCGTAACACAGATCATGGCTCTGTGTTGTTTTCTCCTCCACCACAGTCGTGCTCCAGCACTCACGGTTGTGGGGCCTGATCTGTGGTCCAGGTTTTGACAACAATCCCTGGAAGACACGTGAATATCATTCCTTCAGCTCCCTCATTCCTGGATGCACTTTTGGAGCTCCAAGAGGCATTATTAGGAATGGTTAATTAATAACAAACCTGGAGAACAGCATCCAGTTATTTCTGCGGAGCTCACCCTCTCTGACACCTGGCTGTGAAACACAATCGTTGTGCTGCAACACAAACAAGAAATATTTGCAATAATTACCTTGCCTGGAGTGGTTTTTCAGCTGTTACACTCTGAGACAGAGCACAGCCATCAAATCCAATTAATTCCCCAGGGAAACAAGTCCGTGTTTGATACTCCTGGAAACTCCCAGGGCACTGCTCCCCTGCTCAGAGCATGAAGGGACCCCTTCTAAGGGACATAATAATTTGAAACCCTTCATAAAATATCCTACAGAAATACAAACTGAGGGCAATTCTCTCTTTCCTGGACGTGCTACGGCAGCAAGAAGCAGGCTTTGGTGAGCCTCCCAAAACAGAAACCTGCCCAGGTTAATCTCAGTTTATTCCTGCTGTTTTAAGAGACTCCATGTCTTCTGCAGGGCCGTCCTTGTCAGCTCCAGGAGCTGCTGTGCCTCCCCTCCCCATCCAAGCAGCTCTGAGCTCCTGTTTCAGGGGTGTCCCCACATCCACCCGTGCTGCACAAGGCAGTGATGACAACACAGCTTTGATGCCTGAGCGGAGGCTCCCTAGAACAGAAGCCAGACAAGATGAAGAGAATAAAATGGGGATTTATTGAAGGGCCTTCAATAGGGACACCTCGGGCAGTCAAAGCCCTCCCTGGGAGAGGCTACACCCAAGATGGACACCAGGTCATGAGTATTTTACACTTTTATAAGTTTTGATCAATTTACATCTCAGGGTTAATTCTCCAATTACAATTTCAGGTGATGCTGGAAATTACCCCAAGTCTGTCCCCCCTTTTAGAGGCTCAGTTTCCATACTTTGGGGGCTGGAACAACGAGGTGTCCTTGAGTCCAGGCCTGGAGAGGATTTGTTGTGTCTGAGCAGGATGGGAGAACAGGAGCTCCCAGCCCGTGTGGAGTTTGAGAGTTACACACTAAAGCAGTGCAGGCTCTGACAAATCTAAAAGCTGAATCTTAAGGCATCAAGCTGGCTCCAGGCACTGCTGGTCCTGCTCCATGGCAATCACAGCTCTGACACTCACCAGATAACCAGAAAAAGACAAAAAGGGGCGTGAGAGCCTGGAAGTTTAAGTGCCACCAGGTCACTGGAGTTTCAGACAACTTTAGGGATGAGGTGGATTAAGCCCTGTCCAGCAGCCATCCCCGCTGCTCTTCATGGGGAAGCTGGATTTGGCTTGGGTTACACAGGGAGTCAGGATCTTTATGAAATGTATTAATAGGGATTTAGTCTTAATTTAATCAAAACAAGCTATTTCAAAGAGCAGTGAGGGCATGGTTTCCTCTGCAAATTGAACTAATTGGTTTAAAATATCACACCCTCAGTTAAGCAGGTGCAGCATCATTTAGAAAATGCCATAATGTCCATCAGAAAGGCAGGTTCTTTTTTTAAAGACCACTTAGTGGAGCTGGAGGGAGTAGACAAGATTTTGGGGACAAAAGCTCTTCTGTTGTGCCCCAAATCTGAAATGAAAGCATTTTTCATATTCTTCACTCCTGGGTCCAGGCTGCCAACACCAACATGGGCTGCACAAAAATTAAGAGGGAAGGTGTAATTAATATTTTATATGCCACATCCCTCTACAAAGTGGATAAGGCTTTGTTTGGACTGAAATGGTTTTTTAAACAAATGAAATTATCAACATATTACAAGACTTCCAGGATTTTTAAAATATTCTCCATAAATATTTTAAAATACCTTGAAATCCTTGCTGGCACTTTCAGCAATTTTGCCTCTTCTAGAACAGATGAATCTGTCATTCAGGAAGCCAAATGACTGCATTTTCCTGTTTTAATGACAGTAATTTTTAACAATGTGGACTTCCAGCTCTGAGCTGAGGACACTGAATGCGGAGGAGCACTCACCAAGCCATTCCACTGCAGTTTGGAGAGCTCTAAACAAAGCCAGGAACAGGAAACTCAGAGCCCTGTCCAGCCTGAGAACAGAGTGACCAGGGATGGGGCAATCTCTGTGCCAGGGCCTCATCCCACCCCTTGTAAAAACCATCACCAGAGCTGGGTTTAAATCTGCTGAGAGGAGGTGAAAAGGAGCAGTGGTTTCAGGAGCAATCCTGTCCCCTCAGCATCAGCCCAGCCTGGGCTGGGTTTCCAGCTTTGCACAGCCCCTCTGGTTTGCAGCACCCCAGGGTCTGACCTAAATCACCCAGGAGTGCCGCTCGCCTTGGGAAGCACCTGCCCACAAGCCCCTGCTAAAGCCTTTGCCATGTCTGGTACTCCTGCAGTCACCAGAGGAGAGAGGATGAGGGCCTGAACCTCACTGTGGCACCTTCAGGCAGTTAAAATGTCTGTTCTATGTATTCCCCCAGCTAAAAACGCAGACTGTAAAGCAATGATGAGGGTTAAACTCATTACAACCTCTTCAAAATGCAGTGTGAGAGCAATAAAAAAAAGGAAAGACGGTAATTCTGTAGATGCTGAGTTCCATGCAGTGAAAGGACACCAGGAGGGGAGCATATTCCAGGCAGGACTTCAGCCAACCACTCCCACATCCTCCCTGTCAGGCTCTGCAAGGGAATCCCTTTTCCCCATGACACCAACCCCAGAGGACACCACGGGATCTGTTGTGGGGCAGGAAGGTGGAGATGAGCAGGAATTTGAAAAGGCAGAATGAGATCTGGGCAGCCAGAAATGGGGCAAACCAGCAGGATTCAGAGTCAGGTCACGGCTAGGGAAGCCACCAAGTGAGGCAGGGACATGTTGTGAGAGCCTGTCCTAGAGATATGGTAACGATGGAAAGCTGGCAGATGCTGGGATTCCACGAAAAAAGGATGGATGTGATTGTAAGGATGTCTCAAGGCACTCTGAGGAGAGCTTTTTGTCTGTGGAAATGAGTGAGGGAGCATGAAGGAGCCACAGGAGTGGAGGTCACTCAGTACCTCCCAGGCAGCACAAAAACCAGCTCAGACCAGGTGCACAGGTTTGGTCCTTGCTGTGCAAAAAAGATGTGGATGGGCTGGAGGGGACCCAGGAAAGGGCCACAGAAAAAGCTGAGACCTTATCACCATGTCCAAGTATTTAAAGGGTGGCTACAAAGAAGATGAAGACTCCATTTTTACAAGGGGTCACATAGAGAAGATGAGGATACAATGGGTAATGGGTACAAGACACTCCTAGGGAGATTCCAACTGCACACATAAGGAAAATTTTTCACAATGAGAACAACTAGGCATTGAAATAATCTCCCCAGTGTCGAATGCTTCCAGGATTTGGCTGGAAAGAGTGCTGGGCCACCTCATCTAGACCATGCTTTTGCCAAGAAAGGTTGGACCAGATGATCCCTGATGTCCCTTCCAACATGAGGTTCTATGAAGTCAAGGCAAGGTTCAGCATCTCCCAAGGCAAAAGAGCCCTCTAAGGAAAAAACCAGAAACAGATGAAGATTTAAAAAATTGCAGAGTTGGGATGAGCAAAAGCAGTTTTCAGAACTGTGTCGGTTTAAAGTGGGGTGATGTGCCCCTTGGTTCAGCTCACAGTTCCAAGGGTGCATTAAAAGTCCTGCCTGTGGGGAGAAAAGGGCTGGCACCAGTTTCTGCCGTGAGCGTGATGCAGATGGAGCCCACCCTGTGGGTTATAAACACAAGGTTTGTCCACAGCATTTGCAAAAGAGTTGCCAGGTTGAAAGTCTCCACACATGAAACATTTCTTATCATGTCTTCTACAGCCTTCATCCTGATTTTCATCTTCAACTCATATGTAAACACCAGAGTAATCTGTATTATTGGGCTGAGGCTCAATTGCTTTAAATCAGCTTCCCTCTGGGAGGTGTTGGAAGCTGCCCTGATGCACAGCAGGCCCTAGGGCAGGAAAGGTGCAATGCTGGGCATCCAAATCCTGCCGGAAATAACCTGTGCATCCCACTGGCACTGCCTCTCAGGCTGCACTTCATTGCAGAGCTGTGACATGCAGGTAGGGCAGGTACAGGGTCTGTACTTGGTACAGGGAAGCAAAATATCTACAGTGGAGGAGCTGTGAGCACTAACACATTTATTTGTCATTATGAAGTGCAGCAGAGCAGCTAAAACCATTAGATATTTAAAAATTAGTTAATGCTAGGATGCAATGATTTGGGCATTCCTAATGCGGCTTTAAATTGGATCAATATTTTCCAGTTCATTTTCCTGTAGATTTTTAACCCTGCTCTTGCACTTGTGCTCCGTGCTCTGAGCAGCAGGTAAGCCAGCAGACGGAGGGAACATTTCCACTGGGATGTGACCAGTTGTGTTGCAGGAAGTGCAGCAGCTCCTGCAAACCTGCTAGGCACCATGTCTTTTATTCAAGAGAGCTTAATTGTCATCCAGAACATCTGGGACGATCTCGCAGGGGTTTGTGTTGACAGAACATTAACTAACACACGAAAGCTCTGGGATCCCATGACATGATCCATCACTGAGCAAAGACAAGCTGCCTGTATCACATAGGATGAATTCATTGAGGAGCCAGATCATTAGCATAGAAAGGTCATCCACTTGTCTGTCATTATCGTGTGAGGCAGATAGTCTATAATGTGTGCAGCAGTTCCCCACGGAGCAGTAATCAGCCCCTTACTACACTATTTGATTGTTCTTTTTAAAGCTGGTGAAGAGCTTTCTCACTGAGATCCGCAGCCGTAAACACCTGAAAGGAAATGTATAAATCTTGCCTGCTTCTGACTCCTGTATATGAGCATGGACATCCTGGGATAAAAAAGTTTATGAGTATTCCTGCTCTCCACTAGACAGTCAGACCTAAAGATCCAAAATGAATTCTATATTGCTTGTAGGAAAATAGGATTTCAGCTTTAAATAGCAGAAGTTGGCATCTGAAACAAAAACTCCATCATATTTTTCTCCCTGGTTATACCCAAAGCTGTGCCAGGTAGTTTAACCATGTGGCTTTAGATGTCCACCAACAAATGTCAACACTGCTGATCCCCATGTCTGTGTCTCTCAGAAGGTCAGGTAAATCTTGCCAAGCCAGCACTAGCTGGACAATTCTCACCTCATCAGCCAACCTGCTGAATCTGCAAATAACATCAAGAAAATGCCCCCAAAGCAACTTATATTGGAACAGGACAAAAAAAAAAAAAATCAATCATTTTGTTCTGTCAGTGGTGAGCGTATGGTTTATGTCCTTTCATTACAAACTTGGATATCATCCTGTTTGGCACTTGAAAAGTACAAATCCGTCCCAGCTATTAATATGATTTTATTGTGATTTGGGCTTTGGAGATTTGCAGGTTCTCCACGCTTTTCCCAGCGCTCGGTTTCCAGTGCTGATGAAACACGAGCTGCTCTATATTGGCTCCTTTGCCTTGGGCATCTCTCAAGGGTAGCACCTGGTTTCTGGGCCAGAACACCTCTGCCCTCTCCCGCGCTGAGCCCAGAATTGCTGCTCTGCAACTGGGCGGAGAAAATCAGTGTAAATTGGGCAGGTAAATCTTTAGTGAGCCCTTGAAACACCATCTTGGGCAGCGCCTGTTGCCCCACACACGGGCCCGTGGGCATTGCCACACTGCTGGCAGGGGTGACAGCAAGCACACAACGTTAAAGTTGCATATTTCAGCTGGTCTGAGGGTCAGGATGATACCTGATGGTTTTTGTCTTTTCTTTTTATACCCTTTTGATACATTTCTATCCCCTTTCCCTTTCCTTGGACCCTTCACAAACACTCCTTGTCCCTCAGCCCTACATGTGGATAACCCTTGCAGGCTGAGATTGAGCTCAGCTTGGGGCTTCTCTGAGGGGAGCAGACAAAACATCCCGACTGTCTCCAAACCAGAGGCTCCAGCCTTGCAGCTGGAGTCTCACTTGGAGGGGGTTAATTAGAATGGGGGACAGTTCCCTCATTTGTTCAGTTTCTGATTGGGGATTTTAGGTGGATCTGCTCATTTGTGAGCTCCATCCAATTGTATCCGCGTTGTACCCGGGGGGTGCTGCTCGGCTGTTCCCACCTGGGACGAGTTGTGCACCTGGGATCCCATTAACCCAAGGGAATGCCCTTTGCCCTGCCCTGCTGGGGCTGCCTCTGATTTTTACCAGCCCTTAAGGCATCAAGGATGAAAACTTGCCCCTGATCACCAGTGACACCTCTCTGGAGTGTCAGTATTTCCTGGACCTTGGAGGCTTTGCAGTGCCTCCTCTCTGAGGCAAAACCGTCCCACCTGCCTTTGTGATGACCTTGCAAACAGATCTCTAGCACTCCATGGTATTTCATTTCAGAGGTTCCCATTCAGAAAAGAGGCACTGAAAATCCATAGCAATTGAAATATAGTGGAATTTGAACCAAGGTCACGCCAGCTTGAGAGATGACCTGCCGTGTTCAAAATCAGCCTTGCCCAGTGCATGTGCTGCTCAGTTTACAAGTGATGCTCTGACCCCCTGAAATTCAGAGTGACAAAAAGAAAAATGTTTGCAGGAAGGGGTGGACTGGGCAGAAGGAAGCTGTATGATCATTTCACCTATCCTCATGCATAAAACAGGCCAGCAAATGTTACTTTGAAATTCCTCTAGTGAGATCCTAGATCCTTCTCTGAGCTCCCTTTACCTCTGGGAAGAGTCAGGAAAAAATCTGGAAAAAACCCCCCTAAATTATTGACCTCTATAGGGCCAAATTTCCAAGGTGCCTTGGGGCAGAACGACAACAAAAAAATCTATGTTTTTCTGTGTTATCAGCATGACTGCATCCTTGCCCAGCGAGCAGGGGCTGATTGCTTGTCTGAGCTCCATTAATATGCTATTGGCATTTAATGCATGGAAAAGGTGACCTATTGCTTTTCCTGCTGATAGATCTCCCACCCAGGAAGGTCTCTCTAAACCAGTTTTCTCTGCTTGGAGTCGCTCCAGTTGACCTCAGAGTGTTGTTTTTCAGAGGATTTTGCAAACCTCTCACAGAACAGCTGTGGGATGCACTTCCACCAGTTCTGTCCTAATTGACATCGACTCCAAACAGGCTTAGCCTAAGCCAGAATAAGTCCTCGTGTGCTGGGGGAGGCTCTGCACAGGGCTGGCCATGTGCAGGGAAACTGGTGCCAATTTTGCTGTGGCCAAGCTTTTGGGTAAAAGACAGAGGATTTTGTAAAATGATCAAGGCCAGCATGGAGGGATGTGGGAGCAATCGGTTGGAGATACCCACATCTAAAGGAAATCAGGGTGATTGGGTTTCTCAAAGCTGTCTTCAAAGGACACATCCTGCTTAAAGGTTTGCTAAAAACACAAGTTCATCAAAATGGAAATTTTCTGCGGGAATATGTCTACTCCAGCAAGGGCTGATCTGAAAACACCCTGGAATACAGAGCTCGGTGGGGTGGCAGCAAACCCTTCCACCCTGATAGTCCTGGGCTGGAGCAGTCAAAGTTCATTTCCGAAGGATTTTTTGGCTTCATAACCAGAATGTGTTTTTTTCTCGTTGAAGGCAGCATGCAGCCATCCCCTCCCCTTGAAACAGGAGCTCTGAGAGACCTAACCCCTCTGCCAATTCGCTCTGGCAGAAAAAACAGGAAATATTCTACCAAGAGCCTAAGCCTGTGTTAATATTTTTAATTTCAAACACTTGATTTCCTCATTCCCATGCTTTCTGGTCAGGGACTTCCGACACCAAGCATCCAGGTGTGCTGCTGCTGCTGCCAGGCTTTGTCACAGCCATGGCAGATCCAGCCTCTGGTGGGACACCAACGTGCTGGGCTGGCAGGGGCTCTGCGCCCCACGGTCCCTGTCACACGGAGAGGAGCACCAAGAGATGCCAGAGTCACCTCCAGCTCTGCCTGTCTCAAGCAGGGCTGGCAAACAGTGACAAAGACGCCGCTGCTCTGACTTGCACGTGTCCAATGTCTATTTTATCAACAAAAGTGGGGAAGAAACCTAAGTAATGGATTTTTTTTCTGCTTCATTTTACTCCCACCTTCTCTGCCCCCTGTAATCTGATTTTTTACACCTCATTTATGTGTTTTTATTCGGCTCATCTTTGTGTTTTCTTTTTTTTCACACCTTTGGATCAGCTCTCTCCCTATGTCTGGCACCTGTGATTATATCCTTCAGCTTCACAATGCAGACTTGCAGAGCAGCATTTAATAACAGGGAGGATTTGACTGACTGGAGCTTTGATAATGGTGGTGGGAAAAGCACAATCACTGCCTTTTCGACAATATACTTGGCGCAGAAAGCATTCGACAGTGTCACAATCTGATAAAGAAATTCCCAGATTCCACCCATAATTATACCTTCTCTCCTTTACCTATCCACCTTCTTTTCAAAACTAAGCTATTGTGGGTGACACCAGTCTCCAGGAAGGTGGGGGTGGTGGGACACAAACCTGGAGAGAGACTGAGAGCAGGAAAGGAGTTCACTTCACGATGATTCTGCTCAGCCTCTCTACCTGTCCACACTCCCACCTGCCTTTTTTCAGCTGACACCTTTTCCTCAGCCACGGGCAGGCCAGCACCATCTGGGACGGAGTGAGGTTTTAGGATGAAAAAGTATCACCTGATTGGTGTCATTTCTAACAGACAAGAAGACTGAAGGACTTTCCAGGAATTTCGGAAGCCAGGTGAACTAAGAGGTTGCACAGTGTTTGATCAGCAGCTCCACTCAGAGTCCTTGCTGGGAGGAGGAGGAGGGACTGTGGATGTTCAGCGAATGCTAAAAATAATGTGCATGTGTGCTCTGCTGCCTTGGGGGTGAGGGACCCCACAGCAGCTCTGAAAATCTACAAATAACATCGAGAAAATGCCCCAAAAGCACCACAAGGGTGGCAGGCCATGGCCTTAAGGCATGCACGGTGCTTCCCAGCGTTGGCTGGACTTTGGGTTAGTCCTGTCTCCACATGGACTTCACTGCTCCAAAACAGTTCATAGACATAGGAGGGACTGTCCAAAGTTCTTCAAGATGTGTCCATGCCCACCTCTGGCAGCCAGAGATTAAAGCACATTCAATGTCCCAACAGCACCGAGCCCTCGGGACATCCAACTGCTTTTGGGTGCAAGAAGGGGACAGGGCTGTGACCCCCTCCCTCCCCAGGTACCCATCCAAACACTGGTTTTGCATGGGTACAAAACCAAAAACTCAGCCAGAAGCTGAGACCTCCCAGCATTGGCATTCTGATTTTATTTATTTTTAAATTAAAAAAAAAGCCAGGAATCTGGGGGCTGCTGTGGCTGAGCAGGGTGTGAGGAGCTCTCAGTGCTGCTGCAGGCAGTGACAGGCACTCGAGTCCCTGCTCTGCCATTCCCCACACTTTGTCTCACTGAACTTCCAGTAAACCAGGACGCTGCATCCATCAATGCTGGCAAGGGACCAGCACTGGGCAACAGTTTTCAAGAAGCATCCCTGAGAAGAGAGACAAGGCCCAGCTGTCCCAGCTGGTGTGGCCGTGGCACACCTGATGTTAAATGGCTGGGGAAGCAGGAAGCTGAGCAAACATCCAGGAAGGTTGTGAGGATGGGAGTTACTGGCATCAGCTTCTGCCTGAATACAGTAATGTGGATAAAAGCTGCTGCTGTGATGGGCTCAGGGCTTGGCCTTTGGCAGCAGGGGCTGCCCTGTGATCGATGCAGCACTCACAGCACTGATGCTGCTGTCAACACAGGAGCTGCTGCGGGCAGGGGAGGCAGAGCTGTCCCCAGTGCCCAGACAGAGCCAGTGAGGGCCAGACACCAAACCCAGAGTCACAGAGCCATGGAATGGTCTGGGTTGGAAGAGACTTTAAAGGCATCTCATTGTCACCCCCTGCCTTGAAGGTTCAGGGACACCTTCGACTGTCCCAGGCTGCTCCAAGCCCCGTCCAGCCTGGCCTTGGACACTTCCAGGGATCCAGGGGCAGCCCCAGCTTCTCTGGGCACCCTGTGCCTCACCACCCTCCCAGGGAAGAATTTCTTCCTAACACCTAATCTAAGTTTCTCATCTCTTAGTTTAAAAGCATTCCCTCATGTTCTATTGCTATCTACCCTTGTAAAAAGTCTCTCCCCTCCTGTTTAAATACTGAAAGACTGCTATGAGTTGTTCCTGGAGCCTTCTCTTCCCCAGGTGAGCACCCCCAGCTCTCCCAGCCTGGCTCCAGAGCAGAGGGGGCAGATCATGGCATCTCTGGCTGGGCTATGGGAACCACTGGGTTGGAACAATTCCTCTTTTGTTTCTGCTGCTGCATTAGGCTGAACTAGGCCTTCTTCTATTCACTCTGAAATAATATGTCCAAAAAACGGAGCCCCCCAGCTATCACTGAAAACAGAACCCAGCTGGTCTACATATATAATTGAGATTTTACTTTTGAAAAGTGACCTTGCTTTTTAAAATTAGATTTTAATAATTGTTATATTATGGCTAAGGCCATGAAAATTCTCCTAAGTAAAGGGTCTTTTTGCAAAGGGGGAAACTAACATTAATAGTAACATTAAAATCTTAAAGTTTATGCCAACATCAACAGGAACATCACCCCTAGACCCACTGCTCAGTTCAAATGTTTTCTAGGTGCAATGTATTTAGTTGTTCTTTTATATTTACCTAAATGTAATCTAAAAGTATAGCTGTTCTCTCTGCTGTTCCCTTCCGTTCCCCACACCAAAACACCTAATTTCTCATTGAATGAGACATTTTTGGTAACTCTTAACTTTTTTATCATTCACCCAGGGGGAAAAAAAATGTTCATCCAAAGAATTACATTTTGTTTAGGCAGTAAATGCACAGGAAATTTGTATTTCACACAGTTTTAACAGGAGCTCTTGTTTTAAATAACAGAGTGAGAAAGGAAATAGCTGCTCTTAAACTGTGAATAGGTGAAGTAGTAGAATATCAGAGTAATGAAACAAACATTCAATGACTTATTTTTTCTCAGTCCACCCTGCAGTGTGGGTGCTGTGGTTACAGCCCTAAATTAGCACCGCAGCCATGCAATGGGATGGGGATGTCAAGGAGCCAGCCAGCCCCTCCTGGTGCAAGGACAGGAATATGAAACAATCCATGCTAATCACCACTTTTGTGATCCCATTGTGCTGCTCGTTTTGGGGGAATCGTGTTTTTTACACTTTATTACCCAGAGCTGTGTCCTGCTCCATTAAAATCAATGGCAGCCGAGCTGGCAGTCGCTTGGTTATGGCCTTCCAGGCAGCTCCGCCACTTCTGGGAATCAGGAGCACAAGAATAATGCCTTTCAATAAGCAGCTTATCGACCAAGCAGGAGTTAAGTGAACCTGTGGTGTACTTCTCCAGTTTCTCTCCTCTCACATGATTACTGCACTTCACTCCTGCCTTGCTTTCGTTCCTCGGACAATCGATCCCTCGGAAGGACTCGCCCCAGCCCAGCCCAGCCCAGCCCAGCCCAGCCCAGCAGGAGGGGTGTGCTGGAGTAAAGGGACAGTGGTTTTCTCCCCTGGTCCCACCAGCTCCTTCCTCTCTAAATTATGGCATCACCGGCTGCTGCACCAGTAACTGACCCACTGGAGGTGGATTTCCAGCTTTCCAACTAAAGCTGGGCTCACAATCTGATCTCCAGAGAGGCACAAGGAAGGAGGGGAGGCTGCACAAGCTTTAGCACAAAGATTCCCTTGAGAAGCACAGGAGACATGGTCTGTGCTTCCTCCCAACCCCCCTAAACAATTACAACAGAGGCACTGCAAAAAAATCCAGGGAGGAAAAAAGCAAAGTGCAAAAGCAAAGTCAGACACAGTTTTGATTTTTTTCAGGGTTGAAATGGACAAGCCTAGCAAGAAGCAGTATGATGAGTCACAGCAAAGCTAAAACCAGGACATGACAGACTTCGTGTTTTCTCTTTGGGGATGAAGTGATCCCCTCCCAGCTCTGGCTTGGCTGCCATGTCCCAAACCCTCTACAAACAGTGCCAGTCAGACCCGCTCAGGTGACAGACCCGAGAGCAGCTCCAGCACACAGAGCTCTGCCCTCAAAGCTCTCATCACAGGGCTTCCCACAGACATCCCAGAGCAGAGGACAGAAATATTAATGCAATTTATGCTGCACTGTTACAGGAGAGCCCCAGCACTGAGGCTGAAAGCCTGCAGGACCTGGGAGCTGACATCTGTTAAACACCCGCTCAGGTAACGAGGCCACACTGCAGAACCGACAGCTCCTGACCTCTGCTTGGTACCAAGCAAGGCACACAGCCACCCTCAGAGGTTTTATCTCTTTAACGCCATTATCTGGTGCATTTTACAGCAGTTATGAACAATATCTGACACTCTCAAAGTCAGTAAGCATCCGTGGATTACAACCTGTACCCTGCAGCTCCTCTGTGATGTGCAAAGCAGCATTAAAAGCATTTTTTAAGCTCCAGCCAGGGACCATTTCATTGACCAAGACAAGTAGAGGTGAAAGCACGTTGTGGGTTTCTCCTGTGCTCCAAAGCTGCTCCCGTGCCTGCGGTGTGCACAACATCTGCTGTGCAGGGCACCTGCTGCGGTGCAGGAACGGGGCGTGTGGGAAGATTTTAATTACACACCATGGCAACCTACATTAATAGCTGTAATCCCCCACCATAAATGGGGTTGGTCCTTCTTCCACATCCGCAGAAACACCTCCAGGAAGGGCATTCAGACTGCAGGTCTGCTCTTGGGCACCCAGTGCCAACCGCGGAGCCTCAGTGTGAGGCCTCGTGTAAAACAGGAACACGTCCCTAGAAGTGCTCTAGGACAGACTGGAGGAGACTTGGAGCAACCAGGTCTAGTGCAAGGTGTCCCTGCCCATGGTTTTTAAAGTCCCTTCCAACCCAAACTGTTCTGTGGCTCTGAGAACCAGGCTGCCCCATCTGTGAGAGCTCTTTGGTCCAACTCCCCAGGCCAAATCTCGGGCGACCCCACCACGTCCATCCCCAAATCCACAGAGCCTCCCACCTTCTCATACCTCTGGCAGCTGAAACAAGCTCATCTTGTTGTGCAATGACCCAGCTTGTAGCTGTTACAGGGTGGTTTATCCTGATCTCATTGATCTCACACCATTGATCCACAGTTCGGATTAATTTGAAGCTGAACCTCTCCCATCAGTGTCAGGGAGATGGCCCTCCAGGAATCAATGCTCATGAAATATCGTGTCCCTCCTCCCAGCAGACACCCCAGAGCCACACACCTGCATCCTGCCCTCCTGCTGCACCTGGAAGCTCTTCCCAGGAGCAGCTGGGAGAGTCTGGGTGCTGTGCTAGCAAGATACTAACTGCCCTGCGTTCCTGCAGGCAATGGCAGACCCTGGGAAGCCCCAGGACAAAGTGCAAATTCCCAAAGGAAAACAGAAAATAAGTTGCCAAACTGCCCAACTGACCCTGCAGGGGTGGATGAGAAACGTTCTGCCAAATTTAGTCCAGAGCTGCTAAAAACTGCAACCAAACCACAGAGAGGAGTCAGGGATGCACCATGCAAGCACAGCTTTGGCGTTTTCACTTCTCCCTCACCCCTCAGTCCATAAAGGTGATCTGGGCTGCTGCCAGAACCACCACAGCCGCTTTTGGCTCTTGAGTTCCACTTCTAAACACCCCATAGTTACCCTCAGACCTCACAAGCCTCCTTGGGAAGGGGCTGCAGGGCCATGAGCTCTGCAGCCCGTCCAGCCACGGGCAGCTCACCACCACAGCACCGTGCCTTGGCTGGGCCAGCAGCAGCAGCAGCTCAGCTTTCCCAAGTCTCTGGTACCAACATCTCATATCTGTGTACTGAACCCATTCTGGCTTCTCTTCCACAAAATCACAGAGGGGCTCTGGAGACAGCTGGAGCTACAGCACAGTGCAAGGTGAGCCCACGCCCTCCTCACCCTGAGATGGACATTTGCAGTGATACCTGATGGTTTTTTTGTCTTTTCTTTTTATACCCTTTTTATACATTGTATACCCTTCCCCTTCCTTTTACCCCTTACCTTAATACCCTGTACCTTTAGAGCTGCACATTTATAATTTCGTAGTCTGATACTAGCTTAGTTTAAAGGTTCTCTGAATAGAGAAGATAAAACATCCCTACTATCTCAAAACCAGAGGCTCCAACCTTGGAGAGAGTCTCCTCTCTGGAACATGTTTTTAAGCTAAGCTGTAGTCTCATTTAGGGAAAAGACAGAAGGATAGTTACCTCATTTGTTAATTTAGTCATTGAAGGATTTTAAGTAGATCTGCTAATTTGTGATGTCCATAAAATGGTATATGTGTTGTACATGGGGCAATTTTTTTGGAGTTTTTTTCTGAGTCGGAGATCCGGGCGAGACTCGAGGATACACACGGAGCTGCCCAGCGTGTTTTCACCTTTGATCCTATTAAACCCAAGGTAATACCCTTTTTCCCTATACTGCTGTGTCTGCCTCTTATTTTTACCAGCACTTAAGGCATCAGCAGCACTTCTCTTGGAGTAGAGTCTGCACTCATCTCCCACC
The DNA here is from genome assembly GCA_013400735.1 of Pomatostomus ruficeps. Classification (NCBI taxonomy): domain Eukaryota; kingdom Metazoa; phylum Chordata; class Aves; order Passeriformes; family Timaliidae; genus Pomatostomus; species Pomatostomus ruficeps. The sequence continues at coordinate 50,552 of VYZT01013898.1, forward strand.
ATGAGCTGTCAGTTGCTTCTGGGAGACCCTCATGAGAGGGGGACAAGGCTGCCCGTGGAGCTCAGCATCCCCCACAAACCCCACAAATTTTGGGGAAGAGAGACCCCGATTTCCTTACTCACTCCCACGTGCCGAGACTTTGGAGTCGCAGCTTCCTGGGCACGTGCCTGAGCCCCTTCCTCCGCGGCAGCACAGGAGGGTGACGTTAATGACATCAGAGGCAGATGTCTGATAAATAAACAGCCTTGGAGAAATGATGTGGCACTTCAGCTGCAGCGTCCTCTGCCTCACCTTGTGGGCTCCTGGGAATGTGTGTGGCTCCCGGCCCCGAGCTCTGGGCCCAGGGAAGCACCGAGGAGGGGAGCAGCCCCTGCTCCTGCACTTTCCCTGCTTATTGCAAGAGCTGCTCATGCTCCCCATGCTCACCTCAGACTTTGCTCTTTTTGTGATTTTTTGTTTGTTTGTTTTTGGTAGAGTTTTTTTTGGTGTTGTTTTGTATTGGTTGGTTTGGGGGTTTTTTGTTTAGTTTTGGTTTTTTGGGTTTTTTGGGGTTTTTTGTCTTTTAGTGGCAAATCCACTGACTTCAACAAAGCAAAAGAGCCTTTTGGACAGGTAAGGACCTGGTTCTTCTTGCATTCACAGAAACACTTTAGCACAAGTCTCATGCTTTTTGTGTGAAGATTTTAACCAATCTTCCACAGTATAATCCCACAAGATGGGCTAATATACCTATTTTATGACAGAACAGAAAAGCAGAGGGTCAGCAAATTATTTAACAGCATACATTTGAGACAGGGTGTTTGCTCCAGATCAGCTTGAGCACTGGCAGTACTGGGAGAAAGCAAAATTCACCTAGCCCAGATTCCTCAAAAGACGTGGCTATGATCCCACTCTGGCATTTTTTTAACTGGACCTTGAGCTCTTTTTGCAGGACCCTGACCATCAAACACCCCCCAAGCCCTCCCAGTGACATCCAGGTGACGATGGCCTCAAGAACCTCTTTCCAAACAAAAAAGCTCTCACTGGCAGTGCGGGCAGGAGCCGAGTGCTTTTGGAGGAATTGCCTGGATTTTGGATACTGTCCACAGGGACAGATGAGGAGGCAGGAATGACGCCAGCCTGCTGAGGGTCACTCCTACTGATGCCTGATGGTTTTTTGTCTTTTCTTTTCATACCCTTTTTATACCCTTTTCCTTGTGCCCTTCACAAACACTCCTTGTCCCTCAGCCCTACATGTGGATAACCCTTGTAGGCTGAGATTGAGCTCAGCTTGGGGCTTCTCTGAGGGGAGCAGATGAAAAATCCCGACTGTCTCCAAACCAGAGGCTCCAGCCTTGCACGGAGCCTCCTCTCTGGAACATGTTTTTTAAACTCGGCTAGAGACTCACTTGGAGGGGGTTAATTAGAATGGGGGACAGTTCCCTCATTTGTTCAGTTTCTCGTTGGGGATTTTAGGTAGATCTGCTCATTTGTGAGCTCCATCCAATTGTATCCGCGTTGTACCCGGGGGGTGCTGCTCGGCTGTTCCCACCTGTGCCGAGTTGTGCCCCTGGGATCCCATTCAAACCAAGGGAATGCCCTTTGCCCTGTACTGCTGGGGCTGCCTCGGATTTTTACCAGCCCTTAAGGCATCACTACCATGAGAAAAAGGCTTTGCCCAGCAGCCAGGTTTTGAGGCTTTCCCTTTCCCCACAGAATGCTCCTCTCCCCTTCCCTGGGGATGTGCAGGAGTTGATCCTCACAGGCATCGCTCTACTGCAGGTGGGATCCATGTGTGCCCGGCCCTCCCTCACCCATCCTTCACATCCGGAGAGATTTGGGCTGCCTGAAGCCACAGGTGACCAAATTCCACCTAAATCCAGTAAAAGCAGTCCTGAAAGGCTGCCAGGTCCTAGGGAAGATAGGATTAGGCTCAGTTGGCTCTTTTGCAGGGAGGAGGAGGAAAAAAAAAAAGAAAGAAAAAATAAAAAGAACAATGTTACATTGTTAATAGATTAGTCACTCTTTTTTAATTAAAGGCTAAAACAGAGCCCTGAAACCTGAGAAGAGACACTTCAGTGGAGAGCAGTCACATGGAACCAAACCTTAAAAACCATGAAAGCCCTGATTTATAGGACAGGGCAATAAAACATCAGTGGAAAAAGAGCAGCAGTGTCAGTGGGAGCACACTCTCATCTCCCCTTTGACCCTGGTTTATACTGGCGTGTTTCTGCTGGTTTCCATCTGAAGTTACTGGTGTAATTGGAACAAATGAGCCCCAAGACTTTGATTGTGGGAAGAGGATCATGCTGGGGCACTGCTGAGCACCAGCCCCAGCAGATAATGGGGTTTTTCTGTGGGCCAGGGATTTTTAACCCCTTGCACAGGCACTTGAACCAAACCCCAGCAGGGAAGGAGTCTTAGATGGCCTTAGTAGGGCCTGGACTCTAGGGGTACTCAAATATGGGAGGAAAACCCTCCAGCAACTAAGTTTTGCTGATTTTGTACTGAATCACACCAGAAATTTACACACAGAGCTTCAGCCCACTGTGAATGAGAAGACCCAGGTTATAAAATCACTGAAAAAGGGAACTGCTGATTAACTCCCACTGAGCAGCTGGGTTGCTCCAACCTCGGAGCAGCTTCTCCCCAGCTTGGCAGGGGCTCTAGGGGTGGGCAGGTTCTGTGTGTGTCACCACAAACAAGGTGCAATGTTAATTATTTCAGTTTGACTCACATTATGAGTGTTAAAATCGCACACGTACCTGGCATTGAAATAAATACCCCAGAGAAGAGTTAGAGGTGTTTAGCCAGACCTGTGAGACAAACCTGGAGGAGGCAGCTCCTGTTTCTCATGTCCAACACCCAGCTGAGCTGCCTGGGGTCCATGGTCCGTAAAGTTCAGCTGGGTTGGATCCCAAGGTAGAAAAAAACTGGGCTCTTCCCTCATTTCAGGGGACAATCACACACTCAGCTGTCATTTAAAGCAAAAGAAATTCAGAAACTCCAGGCATGGAAACTCACGGAAACCGCAGGCACAACAAAGCAGTTGCTTGATTCCAGCAGGCAGTTTCTGTTTCCCTCTTTTTGTTTTGTTTTGCAGACAGTGATGCAGCAGCTGAGTAAGTGTGAAAAGCCATGAGAGCAGTCTCTCTTTCAGGCAACTGCCTGGTTCAGTGTGGGTTAATTGAATGATGAGACACTGAACACAGTTGTAACTACAGGGAACAAGAAAGCTGGAATTTTGCTGTCAGGTGAGATGGGGAGCTGCAAAAGACACAGGGTCAGATGGCACTATGGCTTCAGGAAATGCCACCAAAATATTCCTGGAAAGTCTGCAGAATTAGAGTTAAAATTTGTCTACATCATCTTAAATATGGGGCAGATCACAGCTCGAGGAATTTGGCCATTTTAAAATTCAAAATACAGAAAGTGGATGTGTCCTGCTGAACCTGTGCTGCTGCTGAACAGGGTCACCACAATCCGGTCCTGAACACCTTCCCTGTTCTGCTGAGATGCTGCTGGGTATCTGTGAGAACTCAGGGCCTGCACAGGAGGGGAGAGAGGTAGTTTGGAGGGTTGGAGATTTTGGTCTGTATTTTTGATTGTTAATTTTAAAAGCCATAAGAAATTCCCATGAAAATATATTCTCTCCTGGCTCTTCCTTAAATTTATGCCACTTTGCAGACTGGTGAGAACTGAGAAGTTTCATGGGTAAAGGTAAAAAAGGTTTCTATTTTACAAATATTCCATGTTAGGGAATTAGAGCTGGAGAGCCCAAAGAAGATTCTCTGAGATAAAATTGAATGGAAAGTACTTTTCACTGAAACACACCAGAGAGAAAAAGCCAGACTGCTTCTGGTGGGAGGTGGGAACCAGAGCACAGCATAACAAGGAGTTTCTTCACTGGTTTTGCAGGAGACAGCACAGCCCCAGGCTCTGGCATTTGGGAGGAATTCATTCAGTGCTTTGGTCCTGTGTCTGTTTGGGGTTTGGATCTTTGCTGGGAAGGGCTGCCCTGGCCTGGCTGCTCCACATCTCTCCCCCAGCTCTTGGCAGTGCAGCCCCCAGGAGCTTACAGGGATGCCCAGCCCTGCCCAGGGGTCCCACACGGGCTCATTCATTGGGAAACATTAAGAACTCCCTGAAGGGAAAAGAGAAAAGAAAAATTGGAAGGCTTGTCCTGCTTCCTGCCACTCCAACATGAGAGTTTAAGGCATGAAGCTGACGGGGGGCAGTAACAGCATCCCACAAACAGCAGGTCCCTGCAGCAGGGCAGGGATGGTCCCCACCACACAGTCCCTAAAGCAGGTGGGGCCTGGATCCAGTTCCAGGAACACCCACCAGGCAACAGCCCCTAAAAACTGGAGGGACTCATAGATATGAACAGGATCAGGCTCTTTGAGCCATTAACAAAACAACACCCTATAAATCAAACATTTTGGGTTCTTTTGAAGTGTTCCTAATGGCAGTAAATTTTAACAGCCTTTTGTTCCTCATTCTGCTCTGCATCCCCTAAGGAAGACTGTCTGGACTCAAGGGACTTGGTGGCCCCAGCCAGTACAGCCACTGCTTACCACAGGATGCTCTGAATTAAAACAATATTCCAAGCAATAAATCACAATGTTTCTCTAACTGAAAAGTGGAAGGTGTGAGCAGGGAGAGAGATGAAGGGGAAAGAAAAAAAAATGTAAAAAGACGAGAAGCTTATCTAAATCTATTTACATGGAATGATTATTCAATTAATTTTTTCATTACACTTGCCAGAAAGAATTGCCTGTGTCTCTAATGCTGCATGTGAGATTTCATTAATAATTAACAGCAGCAGCTCTTTCTCCTCTGCTTAGCGAGCGGGAGCATTTGTCTTTGGAGGTCACACCCCACGGGGGGACAGCCTGAAGGGGTCCTGCAGCCCCCGAGGTGTGGGGGGACAAAGCTGTGCTGTCACTGGGGTTTCACCTCCAGCAGGATGGTGTTTGCCACCACAAATGCTGTGTGAGGCTGGATTGCAGGAACGAGCTCATCCTCATTCCCACCAGACCCAGCTCCTGCCTGCTGCTGCTCCTTCTGCTCTCCATGCCCAGCTTGGGGAGCCCAGTCTTGTTCTCCCCTAGCTTCTTTGTCCCCCCCCCCCC
>VYZT01013898.1:55686-191140 GCA_013400735.1 Pomatostomus ruficeps
CCCCCCCCCCAGCTTCTTTATCCTCCAAGTCTCTCCCACCAGCACCACCTTTGCTCCTTTCTGCTGAACCTGCCCGTTCCCCCTGTGCTGCCCACTCCTGGAGCCGCCAGCTCCCCCTCCTCAGGTCACTGCTCCTCCATGCTCAGGTCCTGCCCTGTTTGCAGCAGCTGCGATGAAAACTCACCGTGCACTGACCTGTCTGGAAGCAAAGAGCATTTTTAAGTCCCCTCATACCACAGCTGCCCAAGACTTTATCAGGACACCCAAAGGGAGAGGGGTTTGGGTGGGGCGGAGGAGCCTTCCCAGCCTCCAGCACAGGAGTGTCCCAGGCTGTCCCAGCAGTGTGGAACTGCGAGTGCTGTCAGCAAACCCAGCCAGGGCTCCTGGGGAAACACAGGGCAGCCTCTCCAGAGTCCTCCACGGGCACCATTCCCCTGTGCTGGATGTGCAGCAGAGGGATCATGGAATCACAGGATGGTTTGGGTTGGAAGTGACCTCAAATCTCATCTCATTCCACTCCCTGCCATGGGCAGAGACACCTTCTGCTATCCCAGGGTGCTCCAAACCCTGCCCAGTCTAGCCTTGGACACTCTCAGGGTTCCAGGGGCAGCCTCAGCTTCTCTGGCCCCTGTGCCAGGTCCTCCCCACCCTGACAGGGAAGGATTTCTTCCCAATATACAACCTAAACCCAACCTCTGTGAGGGTGAAAACATTCCCTGTGTGCTGCCCCTCCAGCCCTTGTCCCCAGTCCCTCTCCAGCTCTCCTGGAGCCCCTTTAGGCTCTGGAAGGGGCTCTGAGCTCTCCCTGGAGCCTTCTCCAAGGGAGCACCCCCAGCTCTCCCAGCCTGGCTCCAGAGCAGAGGGGCTCCAGCCCTTGGATCATCTCCTGCTGGAGCCAGGGGGCTCAGGAATGCTCTCAAAAGGGCCCCTCAGGACAGCACCGTGCACAGCGCAGTGTTTGTGTGACCTTAAGTTCCACCTCCACTGGGGGACACCCAGGTCAGCTCAGAGCATGGAGCAATGAAAGCAGACCGAGCAGTGCAGAGAGCAGCTATAAATCACTGCAGCTCCTTCCCAAATAAAACATTTGTAAGAGACCCCTGCGTTCTTATAAATATTTAAACCAGTTTTGGGCTGTTTAAGTCTTACATCTGTCTTTATCAACCTGTAATCATTTCTCCACCCGCATCCCACTGCACTGCCTGCTGATCCTCATTGGCTGCTCTCCATGGAAATGTGTTTTCTTACCTTGGTTTGGACAAGGATCACCTGAATTCTGCCTGGCATTTCTCTCCAGAGCAGTTTCTCATGGAGTAGGTAAAAATGAAAAAGGTCTCTGGAGACTTAACCATTACTCAACCAAATAAATTAAAATGTACATAAGAATCACAGAAAGAGCTGGAGGAGAAGGACCCTTCACGATCATCTCGTTCCAACCCCCTGCCATGGGCAGGGACACTTTCACCAGACCGTGTTGCTCCCAGTGCACCCAACCTGGCTTTGGACACTTCCTTCTCTCAGAACAAGGATCACAGCTTGGCCAGCTGTGCACACCTGCACATTTTATTGCTTCTCCTCTCCTCTCAGTGCCACCAAGCTGGATTAGAATGACCTGGTTTCTTCCAAGAGGTGAGCGCTGCTCTGTTCGACATGGGAAAAGCAGAAAGACAGAGTTTATCCACAAAGTGTCAGCTGGTGTGGATTATAGCCAGAGACTGCCAATTTTCCAGCTTTCTAGTAGAAAGGAAAACAAAGGGGAGATTGTTTCTGAGAACAGGGAAGGGAAGGTGCGGGAAGGTGCGGGAAGGTGCGGGAAGGTGCGGGAAGGTGCGGGAAGGGAAGGTGCGGGAAGGTGCGGGAAGGTGCGGGAAGGTGCGGGAAGGTGCGGGAAGGTGCGGGAAGGTGCGGGAAGGGAAGGGAAGGGAAGGGAAGGGAAGGGAAGGGAAGGGAAGGGAAGGGAAGCACTTGCTGGAGCTGGAATTAACAAAATCTGGGTTCACTTCCCAGCTCAACTACACTTTTTTTTTGTCCCTGTGGGCAAGTGACTGAGCTTTGCTGAGTTCTAGTTTGTCATCTACAAGCTGGAGTGAAGTTACAGCCTTTTTTTCTCACCACTATTTTGACTTGTCTACTTACATTACAATCTTTTGGGAGAAGAGGCTGTACATGCATATCTACCAAATCTAATATAAGTGATCTAATCCGGGTAGATTTCTCTAGGTATTACTGTCACACAAATTCCAAGGGCTGTGTCTATATAGACAGCTTAACCCACTCTCAGGCACCAGTGAGTGACTTATCCCAGCACTGTGCCCATGCACCGAGGTCTCTGATTGTTTTACATTTGCATTTCAGAACCTGAGCTCCTGTTCCTGGGGATTTCCAAGCCCAGAGACCTGATCCAGGCAGCCTGCGGGTGCAGGGCATTGCTAACATTTGACTCCAGTGCAAGATCTTCCCCTACCATTCTTCATCTGTGGAAAAATCAGTCTCAGCAAATTATATAAATTGTATTTATAGAGGCAAGTTAGGTCGATCACCACCGATTTTATTCACTCAAATAAATGAGGCAAAGAGGGTTACTTCTTCTCTGTGCTTTGCTGGTTCTCAGTCAATCTGTGGGATAGCATTTCCTCGCTCTTATTTAATTAAGAGCAGGACTCAAACATTTAAAATTATCTCCCTCCTCTCCAAGGACAACACTGTCCCACCCGCACATTCAGACCAGGGTGAGGAGGGACCTGGGATCTTGGCAGCACTTCCCCAGGGAGCCAGCTGCTCTGGCTGTTTTAGATACCTCCCCTGTCCCCATTTCTCAGCAGACACTAACAGGACGTGCCCTGACTCTGCTCAGGCCTCTGTGGTCCTTTCAGACGTAGTTCAGAGCATCTTGCCCGGGGCAAACCTCGTCAGGCCCCCGAAGACAAGAGCTGCTGCTCCCACATATCCTTCCAAGGCCGGACACTGCTTGTGCAGGAGGGATGGGCTTGGAGCAGCTGCGGAGCAGACAGAAGTCATCTCCACAGCATAGCACAGCCCCGAGGGGCTGGGCTGGTTGGTGTTGGCACTCAGGAGCAGCTCTGCTCACTTAGGTACAGCATGGAGCAGTCCAGGCTTGCTGGCCGTGGAACCTGCACGGCCTTCAGCAGACAGAGGTGCTGCTGGAAACACCAGGAATGAGCTTCCTGACTAATTTGGGGTGATAGAGCCTCACTGCTTCCCCAGGGTTTCGTTCCCTACAGCAGCCGTCCTTCACAGATGTAAACAAATTAAACTTTACAAGCTGGAAGAGTCTAGCTCACCAAAACCTTTCAGCCTTTTCCTCTAAAAGGTTTTGTGTAAAGCTCTGTTGTCCACCCCCTCCATCCTGCTCTCTCCTTTGGGATGGCCCAGCCCATTCTCACTTTTCGGTCAAGGAAAAGAAAGAAGTGAAAGGCAGAGCAGTCACTGTGCAGTCACTGTGCCCATGGCTCCTGCACAGCTTCAGGGCTGCGCTTGCACCAAGGTAAAGAGGAAGCGTTGGGGACTATGGACACAGCTTTGATTTTATTTTAAGGGCTTTAATATTTGGAGCTGTATTGATTTATCTCAGCGTGCCAGGGTACCACTGGTAACTAAGCAACACCGATCCTCTCTGTTGCAGGAAGCTCACGGGATTTTTGCCTATGAACAATATTACTTTGTGTAGATGAAGCTAAATGGACCATAGGCACCATTTGTGAGTGGAGGATATTTGAGTTTCATACTTTTTTTATTTCTTCTTGCTTGTCTTTTTTGGCCTGGAATAGATTTGCCAGAACCACGCGTGGGTCTGAGACAAGTTGCAGACTGAGCACACTCCCACCATGACCTTGTGCACAATGCTTTGCACTGACAAATATTTCCAATTAAGAAGCACAATTATCTCAGAACCAGAGGATATTCTGAGTTGGAAGGGACCCACAAGGATGATCAAGTCCAACTCTTAGCTTAGCACATCTCCAAGACATCCCCAAGAACTGCACCACATGCTTGAAGGCATTGTTCAAACACCTGTGGAACTAAGGCAGGCTTGGGGCTGTGACCATCACCCCGGGGAGGAGTTCCTGTGCCCATCCACAGAGTACAGGTCATACTGATGCCTGATGGTTTTTGTCTTTTCTTTTTATACCTCTTTATCCCCTTTCCCTTTCCTTGTACCCTTCACAAACACTCCTTGTCCCTCAACCCTACATGTGGATAACCCTTGCAGGCTGAGATTGAGCTCAGCTTGGGGCTTCTCTGAGGGGAGCAGACGAAACATCCCGACTGTTTCCCAACCAGAGANAACATACACAGTGTCACCAGGGCAAACAGAGAACTCCAGCTCTCCTTTGTGCTTTCCCACCTTGATTTAAGGCACCCAAAGAAATCAAGTGCAAAATCCAACTAATTATAAAATAACAGAAGAAAGGGAAGCACTCTGGGAACAGCATTGTCCATCAAGCCTGATGCTCAGAGCACCTTAGTATTAACAGATGCTTAATTTTAAATTCTCAAAAAAACACCCTCACACCAGAATAATACTTCAATTCCTCATTAAAAAAAATATTAATGACACATCAGCTGGCAGCATAAGAGAGGAGATGCCCTCCTGGAGATGCTGAGGTGCAGGGACAGATAAGCCGCTGTGATGCATCAGGCACTGCAGGCTCCCAGTCTCAGCTGGGCAGCAGCAGCACAAACTCCCCCCTCCGAGCCACTGCAGCTCAGGGTAAATGCCAAGGCCACTGGAACTGATGGCTCAGCCCCTCCAGACCCAGCTAACAGGGCAGGTTTAGGTGAGGCAGCTGCCTACCTGCTGCTGATACCAAAATGAGCCCCACATCAGCAGCAGAGCGGCGATGAACTGATAATACTGCTCAGCAGCATGAGCTGGATTTGCACCATCCATCCACCAGCTAAAGCTTCCAGCTCCCAGCGAGACTCAGTATTAAAAGACATCAGGAAGGAGTCTAGACTGAGAGAAGAATGACCATGGATTAGGGAAAAGAGAGCATGAACCCATCAAGTATTTCAAAGGGACACAAAATCTTCAGATGTCATTTGGTTGCTTTTATCTGTAAATTGAGTTTTATCTGTGGGGGAAAAAAATAAACCCTACAGAAACACTTAGCACAGTGGAAAAAAATAACGTTAAATTAAGCTTACAAAAATGTTTCTCTTTCTGAAATTCTTGGCTGGCGACAAATGGCTTGTGCCAAGTTATAAATCAAGTGTTGGGTTTCTTTAACGCTCAGCATCCCCTGATTTATGATGCCATCACAAGCTCTCGATTGATTTCTGACTCAGTGATCCATCTTCCCCCACAGGTACCTGCCCATTATAACGCCTTTTCCTGAGCAGCAGCACATTTCACTTCCCAGAAGGGCTTTATACAGGGGAGGTTGGGTGGAGACCTGCTGGCTGGCACAGCACAGCACAGCCCCGAGGGGCTGGGCTGGTTGGTGTTGGCACTCAGGAGCAGCTCTGCTCACCTGAGTACATCATGGAGCAGTCTGGCTTGCTGGCCATGGAACTAGCACGGCCTTCCGCAGACAGGGGTGCTGCTGGAAACACCAGGAATGAGCTTCCTGACTTGTTGGGGACCTTTGAGCCTCACTGCTTCCCCAGAGCTTAGTTCCCAACAGCAGCCATCCTTCACAGAGGAAAACAAATTAGACTTTACAAGCTGGAAGAGTCTAGCTCACCAAAACCTTTCAGCCTTTTCCTCTAAAAGCATCCCACTCCTCAGCAACACCTGTTCCCAGCAGCTGAGCATTCCAAGGGCATCAGGGCTTACCCAGGGCTTGAAGGAGCAGTGCTGTGACCCATTCCTGTGCAGTGTCATGGCCAAGGTGCTCCATCCGTCAGGTACAGGTGGGTGGAAGCTGTGCAAGGACTTGCTCAGCAGCAAAGGTCAGCAGCCCCCAGATACCCCAACCCAGAGAACGCTCTCTAACCCTCTCTAACACTCTCTAGTCTTGCCAAAACAGGGCAGATGACCCAAGCACAGTTACTTACACTGAACGTCCTGTAACCAAACCAGGTTTTCTGAGAGCAGCAGAGAGGGCAGTGGGCAGCAGTTGGAACACTCAACCCCAAATGCAGCACAGCTGGATGCTCTTGAGGAAACCCAAACACCTTGAACATGAGAGACTGTGGGACTGATAAGGGGAAAAGGTAACAAATATTGACCACTCTAAGCCCTTTGAGGTTTTCAGTGTGTTAGAGCTGTGTCCCAGGCAGTGCGTCAGCCTGTGGGGTGTGCACAGGGATCATGAATATGGGCCGGGAGTCCCTGGAGTTCACTGCCTGACAGAGCCTTGCCCATCTGAGCCAGGTTATAGATCTTTATCTAATGCAACCTATCCTATATGAGCATTTTTCTTGGGAAGTCCAGAAGCTGCCTGTCCGCTCAGATGGTGCCTTTTTAACTTCTGAGATAAATAAGACTTTTCTGTGTCACTCTATGGCATTATTTACAGTGGAAAGGGCCCGTGAATGGCACGTGCTGTCAGTTCAGTATGTAAATGATGCCAGCCCCGTTTGCTACCTCCCATCAATTATTTTCATACACTTTTCTTTGCCTTCAGCTGTCAGAGGAACTGTCACCTTGGTGTCTTGGAGTGGTTTTCTTCTCCCATTTCCTTCAGGGTGTGTGACTCTACTTTGAGGCTTGGTGGGAAGGAGAAACGGATTTTCAGAAGAAAGTGAGTGGAGAGCATGAAGTTGATGGCCTTTTGAGCCAGACAGAGCAGCTGCCTCTTCATTAGAAACTGTTGCAGCCCACAGCATCTGTGCTTCTGCACAGGAGCTTCAGGGCTGGGGTGGCCTAAGGAGGCAGCCCTGGTCTCAGGGGAGGGTGGAACGTGGTGCTCCCCTCAGCAGGGGGGCAGGATCAGGCCCTCAGCATCACCCACGGGGAGTTTTTCAAAGCACCTTCGCTCATTCTGTTTTTGAAAGCCGAGTGCTGCTGGCTTTCCCCCTCTTGTGCCTTTTTTCTCAGCTCTTTCTCTATTTTCCTGACTGGTCTTTGCATGAGATTGCTCACTCCCCACACTTCCTGGGATGTCTGGCTCCCATTCCCACACAGCTGTGGGACCCTCAACTGGTACAAACCAACACTCTTTGATTGGCTCTGACCAATCTGACCTGACCCAGTGACCTGTCCTGAGAGAGAACTTTACAGGGGGTCATCAACAGCCTTGCAGAGCTTTTGGAAGCAGAGATGTCCCCTGTCACTTTGGCCCCTTCTTGTGAGCAGGCACATTGCACAACTCCAGCCATCCCGCAGTCAGGCAGGCAGCACTCGAGCTCAAGGTGCTCATTCTCTCTTCTGATGCAGAGAGGGAGAAAAAAAAGAAAATAAAACAAACCCATAAATCACCAAGCTAGCAAATGAAAATAAATACACTTAAAAATATTTCCATGCTGCTTTTTATTATTATTATTTATAATGGTATTACAGAATTTTGTAAAATTAAAGTAAATGTCAAGCAGAATGTAATAATTTTCCTTGGGGTTTGGCACATTTGTGTGCCTGACAGTTTCACATTTTTCTTTATATCCGTGAAGACAGGAGCCTGACAGGGCTATATTTTGTTACCCACTTTGTTCAATTTTGTCATAAATTGGAGCGAACAAAACAGTGAAAATATAGACACCAAATTAATCAAAGAAATTACATTTTAAAGCGCCTCAGACAAACGTATGAAATAATCATACTGTGCCAGGAAAGCACATGAAAACACCAACATTTCCCCCTCCCAAACACACACACTTTGCCCCAGGAAGGGCAGAGCTCTCACCCCAGGGCCATGAGTGTTGGCACCAGATGTTGCTCCTTGGCTGTCTCACCTTGCAGAGCCCTCAATGAATTTCTGTCCCATGAATTTCTCTTCCTGCACCAGACATTTACCCAAATCTCAGCTATTCCATCCCACGACAATGAGCTGCATTTTTTAACACGATGGTGGGTGGATGCAGCAGTGAATTTGGTGTGCCAGCAGACACGGTCACATTGTCACCTTCCAACAGGTTGTGTTCAAGTTCACACCTCCGTCCTCCCCCTGTTGCTGCCACCAGCAGCCCGGCAGTGCCTCCAAATGCCCTCCAAACCCTCCCTTAGACTGGTGGCTGTCCCTGTTGTTGGAAGGGAGACATTTGCAGTTTGCAGGAAGAAGTACCGTGCATAAAGAGCTGCGATTCCCATGAGAATGACAAGGAGAAATGCGAAGTGAGTAGCAGGGCTCTCCTCAGGCCAATCCTTTCTGCCTGAGTAAATTCGATTTGAATTCCTCTTGAAAGACCAGCTCCGAAGTACTTGGACTGTATTGAAAAGGTCACTGGAGGCAATGTCAGACATACTCTGCAGCTGCACTCACTACAAGTGCACTGATGGACATTCATAACAATGTATTCCTGCAGCTGGAGATCCAGAGAGACTCCCACAGGAATCCTCTCCACTTGTCTGGCAGCAGCAGGCTATTCCATCACTCCCTTTAATGCCTGGATGGAGGCATTCCTGCCTTCTCTGCTGGCCCCCAAACGCTGAAGTGGAAGCTCTTGTTGGAGCTTGTGAGACTTGATGAGGATGGGTGGGGTCTTGTCAGCCCTGCATCCATCCCAGCCACGTTGGTATTCACTGGCGTTCCTCTGACCTGTCTGGGCATCAGAGCACTGCTGGGATACAGATGAGAGCAGGAGCACAGCAGAGCCATAGTGGCAGAACGTGTGACACCAATACCACCCAAAACTCACCTCTGGCACGGGCAGAAGTCTCTTGATGTCCTGCTAGAATGAGGCTTAAACCTGAAACAGAAGATGTTGTCCCTGCCCATGGCAGAGGGTTGGACCTGGATGATCTTTAAGCTCCCCACCAGCCCAAACCATGCTGACTATCTCCATTCGTCTCAAATGCAGTGTTTTTCCCTGTAGCCCTGTGCTAGGAAAACCTGAATTTTCCCCTTATCCCACTGACAAACACCCCCGTGGTGCTGGGAGCAGGCAGGGGAGGCACTGCCAGGAGTCCCTGTGCTCTCCCACCCCAAAGAGCTGGGGAGGGACAGTGTCACAGAGCACAGAGCAAAAGGAGGGCAGGGCTCTGGAAAGCTGCCACATTCCCCTGTAAATGTGGAAGTGGTTCAGTGGTAGATTAAAGGATTTTTTTCCCTCCCAAACTACACACACCCACCAATATAGGGCAAATATGCATTTTAAGCTTGTGTATGCATTACTAAATACCATAATGGTCTCCAGCTGTATAGCAGGAGGGCCCATTCACTGACATTTTACTGTTCAGGTTATTCTTTTTCCTTCTTGTATTATCAGTGTATTTCCTCTTGTTTTGCTTTGTGCTTTTAGAATGCCTGACATCTCCTATCACACCTGTTTTCTGTTATTTGTCCTATTATTTTAATTCCCCATCTATTGTGTGGATTCTGAAAATCATCTGATAAATCCCATTCTCTGCTTTTAAAAAAAAGCCCCTGAGAAGGTTTTAATAAGTGAAATCTGTATTTTTCCACACCGTGCTCAATGAATGTGTCCGGTGAATAACCCCTGATTGTCAGGTGTTCCCATTCCCATCATCTAAGCAGGGGGGATAATTAGCAGACAAATGAAGGTTTCCAATTCTGCAAATATCTCAGAAAGACCATTTGGCTGCTTGATCGGTAGAAGGATATTTTTAAAACTGTCATTTGAGACTCAGCTGTATTGCTAATTAAATGAGAATTTCATAAAAATAATCTGAAAAAAGTCTCTGTTAATTGGAGAACGATAATGAACAGACTCACAAAACAGAGGCATAAACGTCAAACAATCGAAGAGGAATAATAAAGTGCTGCGTTATCGTGCAGTGCCAGGCAGCTTTCCTACTTTTATTTGAAGTTTTAACTTTTAGAAATTTTTTTTTTTTTGTATTTGTGAATGGCATTCAAAATTGTGCTTTGCAATCATCATTTCCAGCCCTTCACTTGGGTGTGAGCAATGGCGTGGCAGCACTAATGGTGTCCTTGCTCCGAGTCTTCCTGCATTCTGTGAGCAGCTTTTGTGCTCTGCAATGAATACGAGAGGGGGAAGGCATTAATATTGTGTGGTTGTTATTCCTGCAGGGTAGTGGCGTTATTGAATTAGTGATTCTTTGTAGTAATAATGACTTCCAGGGCTGGATTGTGCAGCAAATGCATAGTCAGGAACTGGGGAGCCTGTTGGAGGAGTCCAGCACAGTTCTTGGTGCTGTTCAGGGCTTGGCTCAGGTGCTGCACCTGGGCAGGGAGCAGAGAGCCCTCCCTTCCCCACACCACGGGATGAGGATGGATCAGGTGTTTGTAGGGAGCGCTGGAGCTGCCACTGCTGCTGGGACTGTGACCCTTGGCAGCCCCACACTGGCATGAAAGTGACATCGTAACTCCATAGCTGCCATAGGGTCTGAAAATTGGGATTGCTGCGACTGGAGAAGGGTCCAGGGAGAGCTTATTGTGGCCTTCAGTTCTGAAAGGTGTCTGTGAGAAAGAAGGGGACAGACTCAATTAGCAGGGCCTGTTGTGGTGGTGATGCCTTAAGATTCAGCTTTTATATTTTTCAGACCCTGCACTGCTTTAGTGTGTAACTCTCAAACTCCACACGGGCTGGGAGCTCCTGTTCTCCCATCCTGCTCAGACACAACAAATCCTCTCCAGGCCTGGACTCAAGGACACCTCCTTGTTCCAGACCCCAAAATATGGAAACTAAAGCTCTAAAAGGGGAGACAGACTTGGAGTAAATTCCATCATCACCTGAAATTGTAATTGGAGAATTAACCCTGATATGGAAATTGATCAAAACTTATAAAAGTGTAGAAAACTCATGACCTGGGGTCCATCTCGGGTGTGGCCTCTCCCATAGAGGGCTTTGACTGCCTGAGGTGTCCCTATTGAAGACCTTTCAATAAATCCCCATTTTATTCTTTTCATCTTGTCTGGCCTCTGTTCTAGGGAGCCTCTCTCAGGCATCAGTGGGACAAGGGGTAATGGCTGGGGACTAACAGAGAGTTGATTTGGATTAGATGTAAGGAAGAAGGTTTTATGCTGAGGGTGCTGAGGCCCTGGCACAGGTTGTCTAGGGAAGCTGTGGCTATCCTGTCCCTGGGAGTGTCCAGGGCCAGGTTGGAGGGGGGCTTGAAGCTGTTGGGGACTTCCTGATGGTCTGGCGGGAGGTGTCCGCGCTCATGGCAGGGGGTGGAACTGGTTGAGCTTTGAGGTCCCTTCCAACCCAAACCATTCTGGGATTCCATGATCTTGCATTAACCAAAAGCTGGTGCCTTGCAGCCTCCACTCAGCCATGCTCCTGCCCCACCCCCTTGGCACCCTCACAGGCTCAGGGCAGCTGACACGGAGCTGCATGGAAAAGTTTGCAGTAAAACCTCTATTAATTTTACACCAGCAGAGAGTTCTGAACCTGTGGCTGCCTCCCTCAACATAAAATTTGCCTTCAATTTGCCTCTGAGTGCTGCATTCACACTCTCAGAGCCCAGAGAGTGATTGTGACACAGAGACTTCAGCCTGAGCACAAAGTGTCTCCTGGATATTCCACTTCTGTGAAAAAACCCAAACAAACCAGCCCTGTGAAAGCCCAGTGTAATGAGAATTGACTGCCCTCCATGAGAAACATCGATTAATTACTCTGCAGCGGGAGAAAAGGCAGCTGTGATGATACACATTTCCCAACCACAGCACAAACAATTGTTTGGAGGCACAGGGAGCCTGGGCTGAGGAACCTCGTGGAATGAAGTCGTGTCCAGGAGGGAGACAGCAGCCAGGTTTACTGGAGTGCAGAAATACAGCCAGATTTTCGCCAAAGAGACTTTCTTCTGACAGTGTTTGGAGCAAGGTTGAATGTTTGAGTAACCTCGTGTAGTGGCAGGTGCTTGCCCCTGGTAGGGGGGTGACCTAGAGGGTCTTTAAGGTCCCCTCAAGTTTAAACCTTTCTGGGATCTTGTGGTGGCCTCCTGCACTTTTGGTTCAAGCTCAGTTTCAGCTTTTCTAGAGGAGTTTCTTATGGGAACATTTACTTAAGAATCTGCTTGGGTTCCTGCCCCCTGAGGAGCCTCCTGGGGAGCACCCTCAAGGTTTCTGGTGCTGGGGCAGAGCTCTGGCCACGCCATTCTTCCCTAATTCACTGAGACACCACAACAAGGACACTGACCATGACAGTCTAACCCACCCTAGAAATGAAAAAATCATTGCAAAATGGTATTTCTGTGAGGAGTAAAAAAGAAAAGTCAGTTTTGCAGGGCTGGACTGATATGTATCAACAGGAGAGTAGGAACCAGAAAGGCAAATGGAGGAATCAGCTGCACATTTGGCCCAGCTGTGGGCATGCCCTGCCTTTTGCAGAAAGCTGTGCACATGACCTGGAAAAGGAAAATATTAGAAAATATTAGAAAGTATCTTTTGCTGACCTGCTGGTCATGGCTGCTCCCTGTGAGCAGAGTGGAGGATGCTCCACATGTCCCTGCTGCCCCCACGCTGGCGGGGCACTGCCTGGGGCAGCAGGACAGGCAGCTGGACCTGCCACACATGTCCACGGGGTCCAGGTGTGCCCAGATCAACAGTGGTACAGAAATGGAGACTTTCCCTCCGACAGCTTCTCTGCTGCCACATTTGGAGCTGAATTCAAAAACATTTCTCTAGTGCTACATACTGTAATCAGTGAGGATCATGGGCCTTGGCCATCACCTGCTGCCGGTAACCTATGGGACAGGCTATGGCCAGGTCACAGCGAAGTGATTTAAGATGTGAGTTTTCATGACATTTCTATACTAACAAAAGCTACAGGCAGAGTTAGATGTGAAGTGTTGGCAGGAACACAAAATCAGTCTCAGTGCCGTAATTCCCTGCTGCTCCTCCTTGAGTGGAGAGACTTCTGAAGCCTGGTTCTAGAAACTGCCACCACTGGGCTTCTCTGGTACTTCAGGGAAAACCTGTGGGTGGCACTTGTCCAGTCCAGCCCAGCTCTGTGCACTGGCTTTCAGAGTTTTGGAGACAGCCCAGCTTTACCCCACGTGTGAAAGATGTGGTGCTGACAAAAGCATCTCCACACCAGTGTTGCTGTGCCTGTGTCAGTCATGGTCTATTTACTGGAGTGACAATCTGGGATACTGGGATAAGTGCATGCTTGTAGAGCTCTGCTGGTAAAAGCAGGTCCTCCTCTCCTCCCTTACAAAGATCTCTAATTGCATATACACTGCAAAAACATCTCTGAAACATCTTCTCTTTACACTTAGAAAATACTTGAGCTGCTCACACTTAGGCAATTTCAAAAGTCATGGAAAGTCTGATTTGTAGATGGACAAAATGTAAAGTTCAGCCCTCAGACACTCAGTCCAAGAAGCATTGTGTCATGAAGACACTGTTGAATCCCAGTGGAACCTTGGTTAGGTCAAGACAAGCTTTAACTCTGCCCTTTCTCCCCAGACATGCTCATGAAGGGTTGGAGTGATGCCTTAAGATTTAACTTTTATATTTTTCAGACCCTGCACTGCTTTAGTGTGTAACTCTCAAACTCCATGCTGTCTGTGAGACACAACAAATCCTCTCCAGGCCTGGACTCAAGGACACCTCGCTGTCCCGGGCCCTGAAGTATGGAAACTAAAGATCTAAAAGGGGGGAACAGACTTGGAGTAAATTACATCATTACTTGAAATTGTAATTAGAAAATTAACCCTGATATGGAAATCAATCAAAACTTATCAAAGTGTAGAAAACTCATGACCTGGTGTCCATCTTGGGTGTAGCCTCTCCCAGAGAGGGCTTTGACTGCCTGAGGTGTCCCTATTGAAGACCTTTCAGTAAATCCCCATTTTATTCTCTTCATCTTGTCTGGCCTCTGTTCTAGGGAGCCTCTGATCAGGCATCAGGAGCATGGAGGGCGCTGCCATTGCTTCTCCAGCGCTTGCTGCAGGAGGGATGACCCCGAAAGCAGCCGTGAGTCCTGCATGCCTGAGCCCAAGGACCTGTGACTCTGGGAAGCAAGTGGGATCTTTTCCCCACTGAACCTCTGGCGCATTGACCGAGTAATTCCAGTACAAGTAAGATCCTAAATGGTCTGTTTGAAAGGGCAGAGGTGGTCAAACCAGCTCATGAGAGCAAAGGTGATAAACTAATTATCAAAGATTTTCTTAGCCCAGAGCAGCAACAACAGGCTGGGGATGGTCGGGAGGCTCATTTCCAGTACTGTATGCCCAATATTTTCCTTTTTCTCCTCTGCTGCACTCAGGCATTTCTGCAAGCGGTGCATTGCAATTCTGGGCACAACCCACATCAGCAATTAATTGGATTTGTGGGCCTCAATTCCAGCACCCCTTGAAACGTTTCTAGGGGATCATAAAAGCTGGGGACTGAGCAAAGTAGTGAGAGGCAGGTGCAGTGTGGAAAGGGCCCTTTTGTTAATGCTGCTCCGCCTATCTTTCATTAGCACACCTCGTTATGACATCCTACAGATTTGTGCTCCGGCTCCACTGGGGAGAGGCAAATGATGTCCTAATGAACGCTGGTGCCTCGAGCTGATAAGGGACTGTCCCTCACTGCCACTGACCAGAGATTGTGCCCGACACTGTGTGTCCAACTGCACTTAACGTAATTGGATGAAACTTGTAATGGTTTGTTCACTCCAGGTGGGTATAAAAGTCACGGAGAAAAATCCCAATGATGAAATATCAATTGCTGTCCCTTGCTCAAGGGTATAATCATGGTTAGTGGTAGTTGAGGAGCAAAGAATCCAGGCTGGGAGATAATGGGAAGAGGCGTGTATAGCACAAGGCTGCCGAGGCAGGGGCTGGGGCAGGCAGAATCTGCCCAGACATCGGCACTGCTTTTAGAAACTGCCTCCCTATGGCAGTATTTACTCATCCTGTGCTCAGAGGATCCTCAGAGTAGCCTCGTGTGGCTCAGTCCTGGTACACTCCTCTTCCTCTGACTGTGAGGCCAGGGAGGCCCTGGCACAGGGTGCCCAGAGAAGCTGTGGCTGCCCCTGGATCCCTGGCAGTGTCCAAGGCCAGGCTGTACGGGGCTTGGAGCACCCTGGTCGGGTGGAAGGTGTCCCAGAATGGCAGGAGTGGCACTGGATGGGCTTTAAGGTCCTTTTCAGCCCAGCCCATTCCAGCAGTGTGTGGTTCCTGCAGCTCTGGCACAGCACTGGGGGAGCAATGGCTGTGCCAGTGCCCGCTCCAGCTCCGTGCTGCTCCAGCCCCACGTGCCTCAGCCGTGGCGTTTTATAACATTTTCCCAAAGCCATTACTTTTACACCCTGAATGATTACTTCATTTAGCACATACATCAGAACTAAAAGACCCAATATTAGCTCATTTAAGTTCACGCTCAGTGATGGATTAATCGTTTTTCTTTCCTGGAGCAAAGCCCAGTCCATTTCATCGGAGGGCCGAGGAGAAATGTTCCCTTGTCTCTTGAAGTCTGGTACATCTGCTGTGCTTTGCAGATTGGCTTGTCCACAGCCCCCTCCCCTCCCCAGAGATGCTTATATATATTAAAAAAATATAAATTTCTGAAGCTGTAGATCACTCCCATTTCTTTCCTGCTTTCAGAACAGGTGCAAAGGAAGCACATCCCCAGTTCAGTCAGCATGAGCCAGTGTCTGTGTGTCCGTTGAGGTTTCGGATGTCCCATCACGTTACAGTGGGTGTTGCTGTCTCCTGTTGTGTGTCATGGGCCACATGGGGAAATGTGGAGTTTCAAACAGGTCCTTCATGGATAAAAACAGTGAGAGAAGACACCTGTGCTACTCCAGCCAGGCTGAGACCAGAGAATCCTGTGTGCTAAATATTATGGCCAAAATAACAGAGATGGGTGGGTGATCAGATTGAAACGTCTGAGGTCTCCTGTTCCCCAGAATGAACAGAGGTGTTGGTCAGTCAGTGCAGTGAGTAAATGATGTGAGGAAACCCCCTCTCTGTCACCCTCATGGGCTGCAGACCTGTAGCAGGAGCCAAGGCTGGGTCTGTGGCACGGGCCAGGAGCCAAACTGGGAGGCATCACTCACTCAAAACTGCCTGGGCTCCAGTGACAAAACTCAGTCAAAACTGCCTGAGCTCCAGTGACAGTTTCTGAGCTCCAGGACCTCTCTTCTACAGAAGCTGTGCATGATGAAGCGCATTTTCTTCCAAAGCATGGGTAGCAGACTTTGGTTTTGGGATGTTTTTCCCTCCTTTCTCACTGAAACATCAGCAGATTGTAAATAGCTGACAAGGAAGGAGAGCAAAGAGAATTGGGTGTGGGAGCAGAGATGTGCCCAAGCTTTCAGAGTCACTTTGTTATTGAGATCTCTCTGTCTCATCTTGTCTGCTCACAGATCAAGAATGCCACTGCCATTTTGCATTTTGAAAAAATTATAGAACAACAAAACAGTGCTGAAACATTTCAGGCAGTCTCCCTTACCCTGTGCTCAGCTGTTACTCTGATGTCAGCAGGAGGAAAGAGGTGTGTACCATATGAAAATGTTTCGAACTGGCTGTGTGGTTTCAAAACACAGGATCTTTCAAGGAACTCCTTTCTTCCCATTTGGTGTCACAGACAGTTAAGTTTTTAAGAGGTTCTCTGTGGCATTAGCAGACCATATAATATTCTTGAAAGTGCCTTTATAGCATCCTATAAGGACAAACTGCTTGCATCTTCCTGAGAAAACAAAAGGCTGAATTCCAGTACTGGAAGCTGACTAAATTCCATTTGATGTACGACTCAAGGTGTGCACTGCTGCTGCTGCCCCCTCCAGCCATGGCTCTTAAGTCTCTGTGGGGAACTGCTCCCCAAACCCAAAGCCCTTCACCAGCAAGGGAAGGCTCAGTCCTGCCTCTGCCCTGTGCATAGAGGGCAGCCAGCTGCAGGGACAGTAAAAATCAGAGTAAAAAGGGTAAAAAGAAGCAAGGAAAAGCCCATCCTTGGGGCTGGCCCTCAGGTGCTCCAGGAGTATATTTCTATTAGACACTGCCATCCTTTCGGGCTGTAATGCATTCCCTCATTATGGTAAACATCCACATGGCATTTGTTTCTGGAATGATATTGCACAAAGCTGGGTAATAAAAACGCCTCTGATCTCACAAAGCACAAGGCTCAAGACAAATAAAGTCTGTAAACAGCTCTGCACTCCAGGATGTTTTATGAGCTGGGCCGGCGTTTACTCAGGGCTAAAGCTGAGGAAGTTCATTTCATCTCCTGGAAAAGGCTCTGTTCCCGCAGGAGATTTCATTCCTGGGGGGGTATTGGCATGGTCACCCTGATCCAGCTCTCCGCTGCCTCCTTCCCCTTGCTGCTGTGAGTCAGTGCCGTTCGTGGCACATTCCCTCTCCCAGCAATACTTCCCTGATATTTAGAAATGTGGATAAATGTCCGCGGGCCGGGGAGGCCTGGAGCAGCCTGCAGGCACAGGGAGGTGTGGGGCTCACCGGCTGGGTTCCACTGAAACCCCCGGGCTGGGAAAGGGCCAAGCACAGCCCTCCCAGGGCTCCTTGGCTGCCCTGCAGGCTGCTCCTCAGGGAGCCTGGCACAGGCAGTGGCAGGAGGGGACAGTGAGTGATGGCGTCTCTCACATTGTCTCCAGCAGTGCCAGTATGAGCATGCAGGGGTGCAGGAGAGAGGGACAGAGCCTTGTGTGAAGCCTCTGTGTCCCAGCGAAAACTGGAGCCAGGCCATCCATGTGACGTGATGAGAGCATTACAAGGATCACAGAATCATCCTGGCATCACAGAATGGTTTGAGTTGGAAGGGATCTTAAAGTCCTTAAAAAATTAACTAGTTCTGACCCCTGCCATGGACAGGGACACCTTCCTCTAGCCCAGGTTGCTCCAAGCCCTGTCCCACCTGGCCTTGAACACTTCCAGGGATGGGGCAGCCACATCTCATTGAGGCTCTGAGACGTTACAGACCAGTCTGAGGCCAAAAAGCCTTTTGCTCCCTGCCTGAAGGCACGTGGATTTTTGAATTTTAAAATACAGCCGTCAGTTGGGGCACCTTCTGGAAACTCAAGGATAAAACCAGCATGGGGGGGAAATGGCCTTTTGCAGCCCTGACTGAAAAATGGAAAGTCCCCAAGTCAGCCATCCTTTTGGAAACCTTTGGCCTCAAAATACACTTTGTAACTGATGTGTTTTAATTCCAGGAAAAACACACTGAGCTGAGGCTTAGACCTTGGGCAAATTCGCCTTTTGGCTCAAACAGCAAAGATCTTGAGCTGCAAATGCCTGCTGCTGACAGTCTGTGCCATGGCTGCATCCCAAACACTGCTGGCGTAGCTATGGTGGAAAAAACAAAATACATTTCATTCCCCAATGGTCATGCTGTAATGGCATGAAATTAGAAACTCTAATCAATAGTGCTTTACACAGCATGACTCTCATGTCAAAAGAGCCCGTGGTTTAAAAAAGAAGAGTCACAAATAAATATGAAAATCAAGGCTGTGAAGCGTCAGTAATGAAGTATAATTCTGTCAGGCAGTCCCAGCCAGTGATTCCTTTCACAAAACCTTCACTCACCCAATCCTTCGTTCTCCACACCTCCCTGATCTTCCATCTCCACATAATTCCCCTGTTTTTATTTGCCCTTCGCACATGAAATGTCACTGATCTGAGCGTGAGTGACGCAACTGGGGAGGGCAGGGCTGTGCTGCAGCCTCTGCTTCGTTCTCAACACTTTCACCTCTCTTTGCTTTGGGAAAGGCCCCAGCCTGTGTCTGCTCACCCTGCTGAGGCACATGCTGAGACCAGTGACACACCTTCCTTCTGAGATGCACTCTTCTGTTCCTACAAAATGCAAATAAAATGCAGATTATCATTATCTTTATAACAACAGCAGAAGTTAGAGTTATCCTGTTTATATCAAAAATTATAGACTGCTCTGCTAAGACCCTTCTTTTTTGCTTATACAGGCGACACTGCTAGAAGAACCAGCAGAGAGAAAAAGTATTCAAAACTAATAAGCAGACCCCAAAGGCGTGAAGGGCTGACAGCTACAGGGCGCTCTGGCTGTCATACAAGACTTTTGGGAGCTGGTGGCATTTTGTTCAGGGACAGGGTTTGGGATTTTTCCAGCACTCAGTTTTCAAGTTCCTCTCACCGTGCACTGCTAACATTAGCACAGCTTGGCAGGTGGAGGAGTGCCCTGAAA
This sequence comes from Pomatostomus ruficeps, assembly GCA_013400735.1. Classification (NCBI taxonomy): domain Eukaryota; kingdom Metazoa; phylum Chordata; class Aves; order Passeriformes; family Timaliidae; genus Pomatostomus; species Pomatostomus ruficeps. Next base: position 74,841 of record VYZT01013898.1, read on the forward strand.
AGAGTGAATTCTTAGAGTGGAGATTTTGTTAATTCAACCTTCTTCCCGCACACAGCCCTGGCTCTCCAAGCAGCTCCTGTGGCAGGGGGACAGTGATGGACCAAAGGCTGAATGCCTTCAGGAGGAGAACAGGTCAGAGCTGCCTGGCTGCCAGACATAAATGAAAGTCCTCCAGAAAGACCTGCTGAACTCAAAGAGTCAGTGGAAAAAACCTTACATGGCCTCAAGAGAAGGTCCCAGCCTTTGTGAGGGGAGTCTCAGGCAGTTTCTGGGTCCTTTTCCTACCTTTGCCACTGGACCACAGTACTTTGGTTACCTGAGTTACCTGCAGCCCTGTCTTTGGCTCAGAAATGGGTGTTTTTCCCTTGGGCCATTGTCTTTGGCACAGAAATGGGTGTTTTTCTCTTGGGCCAGTATCAGTGAGGACAAAGCAGCAGAGGTTACACATTGAGTCCATGGCCCCGAGCCCAGATGGAAGCAGAGAACACAAACCCCGGGTAAGAACTCTGCACTCAGATGTGCCAAACTCCCCCCTGAGCAGGGAGGATGGGCTGGGTGACCTCCAGGGTCCCTTCCAGCCTCACCCATTCCATGATTCTGCGAATTCCTGAAGAGAGAGGTGTGTTTTGGAAAGGGCCTGTCTGCTCGTACTTTGTGCTGCTGAGGTGAGCCCCAAACCCCTCCTGAAGGTGTCCATGGCTCCCATCAGAGCCAGGGCACCATGGGCGAGGCCCTGCAGAGCAGCTCCCACAACACTCCTTCAGCTCTCTCTCTCTCTGAACAGTTATTTTCACTTCAGAGCAGTCACTTACATCATGCCACGTCTGAAAAGTAGGATGAAAGCCAAAAATTATGTCTTTCCCAAGCTCTCAATAAAACCAGTGCCTTGTGCAATCCATACAAAGCTTTAACTTGGGGAACTTCAAGTCACCAAGCATCTGTTAATCAGCAACGTGCCAGTCCCTGGGGATTGTGGGGATGTTAAAAGGTTATCCTGCTCTCCCACACTCCGCGCTGCAGAGCTCCATTGCACAGCCAAAGGATGATTTCATGTGTGGCAAAGACTTTTTGATTCTCCGGATATTATTTTAGATGTGGAAACGCAGCTGCTGAATGCTGCTTTTCAGGTTAAACAAAACTTACAGCCAACACTCATTCTCACACTATTAATGAAGATAATCTTGCCCTGCAATTGACTTTTTTCCAGAAATAGCAGGAGAGGGATTTTCAAATCCTTTCAGGTTTGCAAAACGTTATCTCACTCTATTCCTTTAATCTCCTGATGCTGAAAGATGGATCTTTTTCTCTTATGGCTGGATGTGCTTCTACACTTCAGCAGCAAACCATGAAAGGGAATCAGGCTTATGGAAAGAAATAATAAAGAATTTGCAGTGTTAACATTTATTTGGGCTTGTCTGGACTTCCTCAGCTTTGAATTCCAACATGATTGACCAGATTGAATGGTACAAAAAGAAACAAACCAACTGAGAAGCTTTGTGTGCACAGGACTGCTGGGCAGGGGAAGGGACTGTGCTCTGCTCCAGGGCAGTGGTGGATGGGACAAGAAGTTGGAGAGCTCAAGCACAGCCAGGGAGAGAGGGAAGTTGGACTGGGGAAAAGATCCTTACATCAGCACCAGTATTGAGCACTGGGATACACTGCAGGGTCTCAAGTGTCACAGTTTTAAGATCTTGAGCAAATATGACAGGGCTGAAGCTTAACCATCCTTGGAAGAGTTCAGGGCCAGGTTGGGGGAGGCTTGGAGCAGCCAGGGACAGTAGAAGGTGTCCCTGTCCCTAGAGCTGGGGTTGAACTAGATCAGCTTTAAGGTCTCTTCCAACCCAACCCAACCCAACTCAACCCAACCCATTCTGTGATTCTGTGATTCTGTGATGGAAATGCCCTGGAGGAAGAAGGTAACCTGGAAAATCTCCCAAGGTCCCATTCACTTTCTGCCTTCTAGAAAAAACCACAGATAAACTGCACAGCTGCAGTCAAAGGCAGAGCAGAGCACTCCCTGAGCAACTTCTGAATTGCAGGGAAGGCACAATTCATGGGCTGCTTTTTCATTTCCACGAATCTTAATTGTTCACATCATAATCACAGAAGTATTTAATAATACAAAGCATATGGGCCAGATGTTCAACTGGTGTAAATCAACAGCACTCGGGAAGCTGCAGTGGTGCTGTGCTGGCAGAATCACTCGAAGCTCTGGTGCTGCATCTTTAAGGTGGCTCTCAGGATTTTAGTGCCTCCTTATTGTTTCCACTAAAACCAAGGCACAGAGTTTATTGCCCACCTACAAATGGCCACCTCCCACCAAATGCTCAGAACTGAAAATCAAAAACCCAAAGCTCGGAATAGATTGTCTTAAGGTCTCTTAAAAACCTCTGGTCCAGCCGCTGCTGGCCATCACCACTTTTTATCATGGCCACAAACTCCTGCAGCTGAGCTCCCCCTGTGCCAGGCAGGCACAGACAGCACTCACTCGACCCCAGGGCCATGCAGTGCCTTGTCTTAGCCTCAGCTGCTGTGTGAGCTCTGCTTTATTTGCTTCCCACTATAGGAAAAAAAAAAAAAGAAAAAGCTTTTAATTCACTTCCTCCTGGGAGTTTCTGTGATGCTCATTGATCCAGTCTACAAGTACTTCGCAAACACTAATGGATCCAGTGAAACTCTCCACTAATCTCCTCCTGAAGCTTGGCACCAAACTGCTCATTTCTGACGGCTTCTCCTTTTACAGTTGTTTTGCTTTGCTACCTGTTCCAGAGGCACTCCGGGGCTCATTAATTGTTCATCCTTTGTCTCTTGAAAATTTTCCTTTTAATCTTTCCAGTCACATGGTGGATACTGATTTGAAACAGACTTCAATTTGCAGGTCTTTCACACCTGCAATGATACCATTTGAACTGATCACGGCATTGCCAGTTGCACATGGACAGCTGTAATTGAACTGAAAAGCTTTGCAAGACGTGTTCATTGGACTTCTGATCTCATTTGTTAGAGAGCCTGAGGGAATGAGCAATTTCCACTCCTCAATTTATGACAACTGGTCATAGCTACTTAAACAGAATAAAATAAATCCTGTGGCATACGTCCCTTCTGGAAAACAGGTTGACAATTGTGCCCTGAAGAGAATTAAATTGCTCAGTGACAGTGCTGTATTGAGAGAAAAAAAAAATATATAGAACCAAGTAATGGTAAAGTTTTTTTGTGGAGGTTCCCAGGTTAATATTCCTTCTGCTAATGTGACTCCCTGGTTGAGATTCTGGGAAATCTCAATAAATAGTGTGGAGACTATGCAAATAAGCTGGTCTGCTATATTTGAAAATAACCTATCCTTATGCTATTTCTGTCTGAGGCTAAGGGGTGACCTACTCCACTTCCATAACTAGGGCTGGATTTTCAGCTGCCAGGAGCAGCTGGATTTTCAAAAAACCTGCAGACCAGCGTGGCTGGGCTCTTTGGACAGCAGGAGGAATTTCACTGACTACCCAACCACTAGCTTTCAAAATGTCACCCCTAAATCAGTAAATCTTCCTTTTATTCCGTGTAGTTTAGCACCTTAGGATTTTGGTTTTTCCCCTTGGGTTGAAATGGCTGTATCTGGAAATAAAAGCAGACAATTCTTCTGCACTCAGACAGTTTTAAAGCTGAGGTTTGTGCTTTGGCCCACACATCTCCCTGTGCCCCATAGGCTCAGCCTGGGGTCCTGCCACAGTACCCAACATGGGAAAGGCTGAGGAACCTGGGAAGTTGTTCCCATGTGTGATGCTGCAGCCAGAACTCCAGCTGGGGAGCCCTGACTGTGTCCCACCATGTGCTGAACTGCCCTTCAGTCAAGGTCCTGAGAGGGGTATGAACCCCAAACTACACCTGCAGCGCTTGGCCTGAAAGGAGGCCAGGACCTTCTGCCTTCCAGCCCTGCCCTCTTTTCCACTGCCTTGTTCCTCTCGTGCTGATGCCTGGTGGTTTTTTGTCTTTTCTTTTTATACCCTTTTGATACATTTTTATCCCCTTTCCCTTTCCTTGTGCCCTTCACAAACACTCCTTGTCCCTCAGCCCTACATGTGGATAATCCTTGCAGGCTGATATTGAGCTCAGCTTGGGGGTTCTCTGAGGAGAGCAGACGAAACATCCCGACTGTCTCCAAACCAGAGGCTCCAGCCTTGCACGGAGCCTCCTCTCTGGAACATGTTTTTTAAGCTCGGCTGGAGTCTCACTTGGAGCGCATAATTAGACTGGGGGACAGTTCCCGCATTTGTTCAGTTTCTGATTGGGGATTTTAGGTAGATCTGCTCATTTGTGAGCTCCATCCAATTGTATCCACGTTGCACCCGGAGGGTGCTGCTCGGCTGTTCCCACCTGGGCCGAGTTGTGTACCTGGGATCCCATTAAACCAAGGGAATGCCCTTTGCCCTGCACTGCTGGGGCTGCCTCGGATTTTTACCAGCCCATAGGAGATCAGTGCAAACACCCATTCCCATCAGAAGTGTGTGAAGTGACCTCCTGGGGGGCTGAGGAGCCAGTCCTGGATGTCAGACAGCACTTGCCACAGCGATCAGTGTTCTGCTGGGTGAGAACACTAGTGTGGGTTTATGAGATTATCTTAAATCCAAGCTGCACGTTTCTCAAATATCAGTATTCTTTTCCTTCACAAATAGAATTTGCATAATTTCCCAGCAGTAGAATAGATCAATGTGAAGACAATAAATAAAAAAATTCACCAATTCATCACAGAACTGTTCATGCAGTTGCCAGAATTGTTCATTTTCCTTGCATAGCTAATGCAGACACCAAGGAAGAGCAGATCCTCCTTTTAGCTTCCAGAGAACCACGTTGGCTCACGCTGGGTGAAGAGCTGGCCCTGCATTATTCCATGAGTTCTTCATGGAGTAATGACAAAGAATGCCACCTGAGACCGTCATCCTACAAACCTTTAAGCACTGAGCCCTGGTGCTGTTACAGGCCGTTCTCTTGGCACCCGTGAGCACTCGCAGCAGTGCTGGGGCCAGGGGACACGGTGCTTTGGAGGCTGAGACCTCACAGAGCAAAGACTTTCACCGTTTGTTTGTTAATAATGTGGGAATTTGCAGCAGGGACAGCACACTCTTCAGGCCCAGGCAGGCCAGAGGTACAATGTGGCGGTGGTGCACGTAGATAATAAAGGCCTCCAGGCCCCGGAATGCACCACTGATGAAAAGGAGTTCTGGTGGAGAGCTCCAAGGACCGAAGGAACTCCCCCCGAGATGAAAACAACGATGGTTTGATCCAAGTTTCACAAGACCTGCCCCCCAGTTATGTTATTGGTTCCCTTGTTGTCATTCAATTTCTGTACCTTCCCCCTGTTCTGGCAAGTTCTTCGTGGTTCAGTTAATGATTTGTTCTCCCCTCTTGACACCTCCCTCACTCCTCCCCCATTTCCCTGTAATTGGACCTGTAACCCTGGACCCTCCCTAACTCCTCCCCTGGACCCTCATCTGATTGGTTGTTTGTATCCCTTATAATCCCTTGTCAGAGGCTGCTCTGGGCTCTCGGTCCCTGGGCTCCCTCTGTGCGCAATGAAGGCAGAGAATGCTCACACTGAGAGTCTCTCTCTTCTCTTCGGTTTTCCTGGATCTTTTGCATTACTCCCCTAATGCCAAACCCAGCTTCCCACCGGTTGGGCCATACTCGAGCCCTCCTGGTGTCACCAGCCCCTTACCAAGGGCGGTCCGGGGCACTGGGGTCGTGCCGGCTTCGGGTAGCCTGCTATCCGGGAAGGCGCTGAAAGTAAGCCAGGAGTGACAGTGCAATCAGAAGTGTCCTGAGTTCAGCAGCACAAACACAGAGAGGGCATTCACACAGGGTCGCTGCCTTCCTGCTGGGTTTGGTCCTTCAGCACATCCAGGGGTGCAACTCTCCCTGCTCTGCCAGCAGCTCCTGGGCCAGCCTCCATCTGCAAGTGCACACCTGATGCCTGAGTAGAGGCTCCCTAGAACAGAGGCCAGACAAGATTAAGAGGATAAAATGGGGATTTATTGAAAGGCCTTCAATAGGGACACTTTGGGCAGTCAAAGCTGTCTCTGGGAGAGGCCACACCCAAGATGGACCCCAGGTCATGAGTTTTCTACGCTTTGATAAGTTCTGATCAATTTCCATATCAGGGTTAATTCTCTAATTACAATTTCAGGTGATGATGGAGTTTACCCCAAGTCTGTCCCCCCTGTTAGAGGCTCAGTTTCCATATTTTGGGGCCTGGAACAAGGAGGTGTCCTTGAGTGCAGGCCTGGAGAGGATTTGTTCTGTCTGACCAGAATGGGAGAACAGGAATTAACAGACTGCATGGAGCTTCGGAGTCCCACCAAAGCAGCACAGGGTCTGAAAAATATAAACGCTAAACCTTAAGGCATCACACCCAGGCCGACCAGAAGTGCTGAGATGCCATCAAGGATGAGCCCACACTCTGTGGCTCTGCTTCTCTGCAGAAAGGCTCCACTTGCAGGCCATTGTCCCTAGCTGTGAGCAGCAGGATTTCTCCATTGGCTTGCAGAAGCTGAGCAAGGCCATTGTCCTCCAGAAAACCATCAACTACATCCAGTTTCTGCATGAGGAAAAGAAAAAGCAGGAGGAGGAAGTTTCTACGCTCAGGAAAGACGTGATGGCATTGAAGATCATGAAAGTGAACTATGAGCAGATTGTGGAAGCTCATCAGGACAACCCGAACGAGGGGAAGAACCAGGTCTCTGATGAGGTGAAGTTCAACGTTTTCCAAGGCATCATGGACTCCCTGTTCCAGTCCTTCAATGCCTCAATCTCTGTAACAAGTTTTCAGGAGCCTGTGCCCTCCTCAGCTGCTCTGCGTCTGCTGGGGACTGCTGCAAATGGGAATTAGGAACCCAAACCACTGAGGTGCTTTAATCCAGCTTCACTTCCTCGCTGTCCACTAAATGGCAATGACATGAACATGATTTTTATCACCTCAGATAGTCCAGCTGCCCACATGAAAGCTGGAGATATATTTTGACCCTGTCTTGTCTACGTTTGTGAATGGTTCAAACACTTGCCATCCTGGCACTGCGTAACTCAAAATGCCACTATCCCAAGTGATGGATTTTGAAGAGAGCCCATTCTCCCTCGGTACTATATCAAGGGAATGACAGGTTCTCGTGGTGTACATCAGCAGGAAGATGACACTCCACTTTCCTGTTTTAAGGGCTCCAAGATCTGTCATGGAAAGTGCTGTCTGATTCCTGGGGCCTAGAGGCAGGCACAAGGTGTTATTGTCAAAAATAAAAGAGAAAAACTGGGGCAGGTCTTGAATCGGACTGTCCTGTGATGATAACAACAGGCAGGGGCCACGGAGGCATTTTCTTGTGGCAGACTGGGATGCTTCCTCATCACGTTACCAGTTCAGCCTCAAAGTGTGTTCCTAAAGCTATCAGTTCGGAATTCACCTTTTGCTTAAATTTTTCCATATGCCTCACACCACTGGACTTCCAGAGGATTTGCACGTTTCATTTTAAGCACGTGCTTTGCTGCCATGCTACCTGGGGGTGGTAATCTGGATTTTATAAAGCTGATCTTCGTTTTGTGTGGTCAGAAGAAAAGCACAATAAGTGAATAATTCAGCAAAGAGCAGCAGAGATATGTGAAGAAAGGACACAGCTGCCCGCTCACTGGTAGTTTATACATCCCCTGGCATCACAGGAGTTACTTCCAGCACAGGTTAAGCAAGAGGGGTGAAGCTGCAGTGGCTCCACCAGCCCTCAGCAGCAGGTGAAGCAGAGCTGGTGACAAAGCACAAAGAGGGAGCTGGAAGGAGTCACAAACCTCCGCAAGGTCCCAATGTGATTGTGAAACATGTACTGGGTTTAAACTAGGAAAAATAGGGAAAAAATTGAAGATTTCTTAGAAGCCCAATTGTAGGGCAACCCCAAATCCCCCAAGTCAGGTTTCCCCTTGCTGAGGGCAGCGTGGCTGGTTTCTCACCCAGCCCAGGGCCACAGGAGGGCTCCCAGAGCAGGAAGTCCCTGTTCCCAATTCCATCAGTGATTCACTGGCTCAGGTTCCATCTCTGCAGATTTAAAGCCTCACACTGGCTCCTAAGGCTATGCTATATAAAATTTGATTGTAACATTCAATGGCATGTAATAAATTAAATGAACTATCAGTAATAAGTTCACAGGCACCACAATCTTTTTTCAGTCAAGTGCACTTCCTTAAAACATACCAGCAGCATCAAATGTAACTAGATTTAATTTCATGCTGAAGAGTCTGTGAATATTCATTTTAAAATATTCACGAAGAGCCTAATTTTAATTTGTGTGATGTTTCTGCTAATATCAATGCCTACTTAAAATACCCATTAAAAAGCCTTAAGAATATTAACAGGGAGTTCTTACAGAAATGCACTGGAGTTTTATGTTTTGAATTACCATTACAGGCTTTTTGGTTTAAGTCCTGTTAAACAGATTTCATTATTAACAAGAATATGTGCAAATTAAAACAAACCCATTAAAATATGAAATTCCATGCTAAAAAGATTAGGGATGTTTGAGTTATTTTTCTTCTGAAGAAAGAAATGTAATAAAAAGTGATGGGGACTAAAACTCAATACTTGGAAACACAACGTTGACAGTGGCTAGACAGTGGTGAGAAGTTCCTGATGTGCTGCAGAATAACGTGTTTCACACAAGGTATCATTTTCCCTGTCTGGTCCTGCTCCCCATCACAGACATCACATTTATAAAGCCTTTGCCACAGATCTTGTTGGAATGAGAAGGGCTTTGAGGCTGCTTCCAGCACAAACCATTTTATGATTCTCTATCTTCCGCTGGCTCCATGGTGCAGGCAGGGCTGGGATGGGTCAGGGATGAGATGTATGGGTTCTGGCTGGTTTAACCCCAGCCAGAAATCAAGGACCATGCAGCTGCTCTCTCACTGCCTCCCCAGTGGGATGGGGAGGAGAAGCTGGGGGAAAGAGGTGAAACATTTTGGTTGAGCTGAGAACAGATTAATAATTGAAACAAAGAAAAATAAAACAGTAGAATAATACTAATAATTGTAATACTAATAATTATTGTAATTAAAAGGAGAGAGAGAGATAAAACCCAAGAGAAACAAGTGATTCACAGTACACCTGCTGCCCATGCCAAGCCCCAGCAGCATCTGTGTCTCCCAGGCAACTCCCCCCCTCTCTCCTGGCCATGACACTGGTATGGAATAGCCCTGTGGCCAGTTTGGCTCAGCTGTCNTAAAACAGTAGAATAATACTAATAATTGTAATACTAATAATTATTGTAATTAAAAGGAGAGAGAGAGATAAAACCCAAGAGAAACAAGTGATTCACAGTACACCTGCTGCCCATGCCAAGCCCCAGCAGCATCTGTGTCTCCCAGGCAACTCCCCCCCTCTCTCCTGGCCATGACACTGGTATGGAATAGCCCTGTGGCCAGTTTGGCTCAGCTGTCCTGGCCGTGCTCCCTCCTGGTTTTTTGTGCATCTCCTCATTGGCAGGGCATGAGACACTGCAAAGTCCTTGATTTAGGGGAAGCACAGCCCAGCAACAATGGAAAACATCAGTGTGTGACCAGCATTATTCTCATATTGAACCCAAAATACAGCACTGGACCAGCTGCTATGAGGAAAAATGAATTATTCTATGCCAGCCAAAAGCAGGACAAGCCCCCACTTACAGAGCTGGGTTTGGCAGACCTGGAGACCTCAGACCTGCTCACCAGAGGCTGTGGTGCCTCTGACACTCACCCTGCCCTCTGAGCCCTGCCTGCCTAACGCCAGGCTGCTGAGGAGGGCAGTGAAGGTGATGATTTGAGCTTAAATCATGATCAGAGCTGGAACATCTCCAAGTCTTGGGGCTCTGTGCAGGACTGGCCTTCCCCTCCAGCAGAGCAGTTCAGCTGCCCAGCAGCCTCAGTGCACAGCCTGGCAGGAGCTGGGCTCTCTGAAGGATGTCCAGCACTATACACACAGATATGGACCTGGATGGTGGAGCTCACTCTGAGGTCTAAGGGGCAGTGAAAACACTTCCCACAGAAGGAGGCCCTGCAAAATCCACTTTTCCTCCTGCTGCTTTGACTCCCAGCTGCTGTATTGATCCCCTCAGCTTCTAAATAACCTTCCATTCGATATAATCGTCAATGAAAAGTCTGCTGCTCTCATAAATCACAAGAATATTTACACTGCCTTGTCTGAAATGCACTTTGTCAGCTCTCAGGTGTTTTACACCCCTGTTACCTGTCTGAGTACTCCTGTCCCTCTCTTCACTGGTTGCTGGTGGGGCTGGGGGAGCTGCTGACCCTTCCCTTGCTCCAGCCAGACACAGCAAATTATCTGGGCTAAAACTCTCTTCTGTCAAGCTGCCAAATCTTTTGCATTAATCCTGAAAATTACAGTTAATGAATGCTAAGAGGATCTTTCCACCTCTGTGTACGGCTCTATTCATTTGGAATGATCCCTCCTGCTCTGCCAGCATCCAAAGCCTCTTTGGGTCACAGCTTTTGGCTCTGGGGCAGGGCAGGGCACTCAGCAAAGGGCAGGGGGCTGGTGGCTGGGGGGTTTCTGCATCTTTTTGTGTGATATCCTGTGACAAGGATGCTCTGCAGTGAAGCTGGGAGAGACCTGAGTTAATAAGAGCCCACAGCCAGCAGGGATGCCCCTCGTGCCAAAGGTCGTGTCAACAATTCAGGAGCTGGAAGCTGCCAGATATTGTGAGATGTGCCAGGAGGTGAGGGACAGGGCTGGAATCTGACTGCCTGGGGTCCCCAGCTCCACCTGGGCTGGTGAATGTGACAACTCCAAACAGCTTCACCAAGGCTCTGGGACTCAATTTCCCAAGCTGCTGATGCAGCTGTGGAGACCTAGCTCTGAGGACTACCAAAAATCTAAAAATACAGTATTTTTTAGTTATTAAGAACCAAATCTGGGAATCTCATTGGCCTACAAATACATTTCTCCAGGTGTGAATTAGGGATCTCAGTCAGGTCTGGATCAGTTCATCCCCTGACTGTGCATGGTGAAATACCTGCAGGAATCTTTCAGCTTTTAAAAGAGATCTATTCATATTTTTAAGCACAGACTGGTTGCCATTCCTCCACGACAATCCCACCTCCACCTGAGCTGCTGAACAGCTCCAGGAAACGTTCCTGTGCTTGATTTTTCCCTGGCTGTGCCCAGCAAACACTTGATGGTGTTTAACCTTCAGCAAGCAGCAAGGAACTGACCCGGCAGCCCCTGGCTCTGGTCAATTCCCGGCTCTCAGAAACTGAAGCATCTCCTGCAGCTGAATGCCTTGGTGAGCCTTGAGCTCCTGCTTTCACAAACCTCTCCACTGACATTTCCTCTTCAGGACTATTTATGTTTTTTTCCCCTCTGTGTGTTCACTTGACTCCAGTCTGAGTTTATACAAACCACTTCACCATGAATGGAGCGTTTGTGCATTTCCAGTGTTTCAGCCCCAGAAACAACCCTGCAGAAATCACTAGAATTACACTGGGGAAAAAGCACTGGATGTCACAAGAGAAATGAGGTTTATTTCTTTATTCCTTAAAGATGAAATGTTAGATAACTAACTGCTTCCCTGAGTTAATAATTTCCACTGTCTTCAGTCAAATTATTTTCCATTTGAACTAGTAATGAATTTAACTTGTAATTACTGGGTTTAATCCATAGATAATGTGTAATATATATCCAATATGTATTATCTTCTATCCTTGATATATATTAACTTCCATGACGTTAAGCATTTCTCCTCTCACTTTTAAATGCTCTTTAAAACTAGATGATGCAAACACAACCCAAAAATTAGAGTAGCCCAAGTACCTGCTTGAACAAATCCTCTTCTGGAGAGGTCTCTGTGTGTCCGGGTGGGTACGTGGAGGACACCTGAGTGGGACAGGGTTAACAGGATCAGCTGCCCAGGAGTGCATCCCCTCATCCCATGCCTGCACACCATTCCGAGCACTTAATGGACTTCTAATCTCAGCTGGGGACTGGAGCTGCTGTCACATAAAACTGTAACGATTTCAAGGCCAAGGGAGACATTTCCCAGTAGTTTCTGCTGACGTTAGAAACCTCAGCTCTGCCTGCACCACATCCAGTGCTGCACACAGAGCAGGGGTGTCACAGCACGGCTGGGCCACAGTGACAGCTCGCAGCTGTGCCTGCACCCCTGCTTCCCACTCCAGTTTGGGAATGGCCACAGTCACATGTCCTGGGATCCTCACACACCTACCTAGGTTTTTTAAATTAATGAAATTATATATTTTTATTTATATATATATATAAAATAGATGAAATAAAAATATATATAAAATATATATTTTATATAATATATAAATCTTGTACAGGTAATGGAGGTTTTGGTAGGAAGAGAAAAAATGTGAAGCCATCAGTGTCAGTGAACTGTGTTGGTCTGAAACTTGTGAGTGACATCCTCAGAGCCCCCAGCTCGTCTGAGGCAGAGCTTGCTGGTGGCACTTTGCACTGATGTGTTCCCATTAGTGGGGTCATCTGTGGGGTCACCAACGCCTGGTGGAAGAACTGAGGGATTAGAGGGAAAAGCCACGTGGAAACAGCAGCATTCTAAGAGGTTTGATTTGCAGGGACTTAAATACCAGATCCACGTGGTAAACAGCTGGGATGGTGCACAGCTAAAAGGTGTTGGATTTGGGAAGGAGCAGGACAGGCAGCAGCAGTGTCTTAGAAATACAAATATAGTGGGGTTGGTGTCAAAAGAAACCTTGTGATTACAAAACAAACTTTGTGTGACTTTCTATGAAACAGGGTTTTGGCCTTTGTGGGGTGGAGGTCCCAGATGTGCAGTGGCTCTCTGAGCACCGAAAACCAGGTGACAGCAGAAGGTAGAGAAGAAACCAGCATTCACCTGGAACTGCTGTGTCCTGCATGACAAAGTTTGGGCAGTGGCTCCTGAGTAAAAGTCCCACCATGGTGAGGGGATCCAGGTGTGTGAGGGATTTAACCCATCCTCGGGTGCCAGAGGCCCACTCAGCACTGTGCCCACCGCTTCCAGAGGGAACAGAGCTGTCCCTGAGGTCACCAGCCTTCCTCAGCTGCTGGCACTACTTGTTGGGCTCTCGGTAATTCTTCCTCTGAGAGAGCAAAACTGACTCCCTCCTGTGAGCACATTAAAAAGGCATTTGTAGATGAAGATGATGCTGGGATAGTGGTGCTAATAAAATCAGTGGAGAAACAGCATTTAGCAGCTGGGAGGGGAGGGAAATATTTTTTTCAGGAACACACAGGCTCCTGCTTTGATGTTGCATTCAAGCCAAAGCAAGGGCATGTTTTAAATTCCCAATAATTCGAGTTTCTTTTTAAGTTACCAAGCCCGGCTGAGCTCTTAAAGACAACAGATCTTGCTCCTGGGGTTGGCTTTCCTAGGCAATTGCAGCTCTGCTCAGAATACTATTTAAATACCAATTATTGTAATTCTCGGCAGAAATATTACAGGCATTCAGATTTTTTTCTTCACAGCCAAAGGGAGACATTTCCAGCATCTATCAAACCTCTTTTATTTTAATCCACATTAAAATCTCTTTCCAGAAGGACTGGGCAATGGAGCATAATTTATCACCATGGTTTAACGATTTGTCAGGGCTGCCCTGTGCCAAGCCAACCTGTCTGGAGAAACCCCTGGCGGGCAGGAGGGGTGGCTGGAGGGAGTTAAGGGTGCTGCAGCTCAAAGGTGATGGAGGGTTGAGAGGTGGGGAGCAGTGGAAGCAATACCCCCACTTCCCTGCAAGCAGCAAATTCCCCATCTCCCACACTATGGGGAACACACAGGAACTTCCCCCTGATTTTCTGGTGGAGGTGAGCGAGCAGGGCACACCTTGGGGTTGGGCTGGCAGTGCCATCAGAGCTCCTGCCGTGAGGATGGAGTCTGTCACATGTGGGGACCCTTCCCACGAGGCCCTGGCAGCCCCCTAAACCCAGTTGTGAGGAAAAGAGATCCCTGGTCCCTTGTCTGCTGAGACCCTGAGTCTGACCAGCAGTTCCCAGAAAGGCCAATGGCTCTGCTGCTGCCAAGAGTCATCATGCTGCCAGATACTGCTCCTAAGCTGTCATTTTTATTTCCCTCAATAGCTGCCATCAAATCAGGGCAATTGTCCTGGCATTGACGCTGAGTCAGGGGTCCTGTGAGGAAAGTTTTCATTGTTAATAGCAGCCAGTGCTATGAACGGAAAAGTGGCTGTTAGAGAAGGGTTGCTGCGTTGTACTGATGCCGTTTTGGTTTTTGCCTTTTTTTCTTTATATATTCTCTGTATTCTCTACACATCCATTTGGAGCTCTGTAGCTCATTATTGCATCCGTGGCTGGTTTTCCCAGGAGTTTTCCATGCCCTTTCCCTGGGCAGAAAGACAAAACAAATTCCAGGACCCCTGTGCTACCTTGGTTCTCCCTGGCTGCCAAGGTCTGCGAGACATTTCCATAAACAAAGCACAGCCAGCACCAAGGGGGGCTCCAGAGAAGGGGCTGGACCTGGGGGGGACTTGCATCACCACTTGTGCTCCTACTTGGCGCTTTTTTGTTAATTATGCTGATTTACCAAACTTACAAAATTGCGTATACCCCTGTCAGGGGGGCTTTTGTGGACACTCTTCCATAACTGCCCCTGGAGGCCTCCAAATAAAGATCCACTTTGATATCACCTCCTATACTAAAACTATCTCGAGTTTCATTTCTAGGTTGGGAAAAAGGCAACAATACAAAACGGGATCCACTCGTGGCTCACTCCTCTCCCCAGCTGACTTGATGGGTGCTGCCCATGCAGGGCAGCAAAGGAGCTTGCCCTGCTCCCTGTGCCTGTAGAGCTGCTGCTTCCCCAGCCCAGCATGACAGGTTCCCAAAGGACACAGGGCATGAGAGTCTGAGCTTCCCATCCTGCTCCCCTTCGCTGCCTCTTCCCTCAAACTGTTTCAGCCAGACAGCCAATCTCAACCAAATTTGGCAAAGGCAGGAGTTAAATAATGAAGCTTGTGCAAATTTGGGGGGAATTGGGATAATGGAAAGATACCCTGAGGATCCCTGCGTGGTGGCATCGTGACCAGCCCAGCCAGAGCACTCACCCTGTCCACCCTGCACAGGCTGGCACCCCCAGACACCACCAGGGACATGCTGCACCAGCACAGGGAGCTTACAGCTTTGCAAGGAGGGAAAAGGCCTTCCAGGCACAGAGGCAAAGTGTGAGGGAGGGCAGGGAACACAATTACCTGCTCAAGCAACAGCTTGTTATTTTTTAACATGCCAAAGCAGCCAGAATTGGGGAATGCAAATGCTGCTCTGGCCCAAAACCCCATCAGCAACCCCCTCCCTGCTGCTAGCACGGGGAGATTGGTGCCTGTGCCCCAGTCACTTCCCAAGATAAGCGGAATCTACGGCTCAAGTCAAGCTAAAAGCTGTCTCTACCTTCCTCTTGGTTCTTCAGCTGCACCCATTGTAAACGGAGCACAGCTGTGGTTCTGGCCCTCAGACTGGGTAGGAGCTCGAGCAAAGTGCTTAATGTATTCTTAGCTTTTAAAATCCTATTCATCAGCTGCAATCAGAGAAGACAGCCAGCGTCATGTTGCCAGCCAAATTAATCACAGCTCCCCCTCCTCAGCCACAGCCACACTGTGCACAGCACTGGTGGTCCCCAGACCACGGCTTAGCAGACACTGGAAAAGGCCAAGGTGCTAAATGGAAATCCTGGCTGCTCTTAATCATGCTTGTAATGACCGTGTCATCAATCATATGTGCTCTCAAGTGCTCAGCAACCACAGCCCAAGGGGATATTTTTTCAAAGAATTCAATTCAGTGAGGTCCCTCAAAAGCTGCATCACCATTATTCCCGCTCACGTGGGAGGAGGGTTTCGTGTGACTTTCTGGCACTGAGAGTCTCAGCATCTCCCTCTCAAGCCCGACTGCAACGAGTAAAGTCAATAAAATTTATGCAACTGAAAATTTCACTGACCTTTAGAAGAAAACAAGCTAAAGAAAAACAAAACACATCAATAGAACAGATTGGGAAAAACACAGTGTTTCTGCCATTTCCCCTAGTTGTGGTGTTTTTCACTGGGGACATGGTCAAAACACGTCAAAAATCCAAGCTTCCTCAAAATGTTGGAACATTGAGAACTAATGAGAATTTTAGTGGTTACAGATTTCTCCTACAGATCTCCAGAGGACTTGTTGCCTTTTTCCCAACCTAGAAATGAAACTCGAGATAGTTTTAGTATAGGAGGTGATATAAAAGTGGATCTTTATTTGGAGGCCTCCAGGGGCAGTTATGGAAGAGTGTCCACAAAAGCCCCCCTGACAGGTGTATACACAATTTTATAAGTTTGGTAAATCAGCATAATTGACAAAAAAGCGCCAAGTAGGAGCACAAGTGGTGATGCAAGTCTCCCCCGGGTCCAGCCCCTTCTCTGGAGCCCCCCTTGGTGCTGGCTGTGCTTTGTTTATGAAAATGTCTCGCAGACCTTGGTAGCCAGGGAGAACCAAGGTAGCACAGGGGTCCTGGAATTTGTTTTGTCTTTCTGCCCAGGGAAAGGGCATGGAAAACTCCTGGGAAAACCAGCCACTGATGCAACAATGAGCTACAGAGCTCCAAGTATATGTGTAGGGAATAGATAAGGAAAAAAAAGGCAAAAACCAAAATGACATCAGACTCGAGACCTTCTGGCTATGGACACATAGTCCAGAGATCCTCGTGTGAACAACCCACACACAAGTGACGAACATCGTGGATTCCCAGAAATGGCACCAAACGAGCGACATGTGAGTCACCAACCCAACCCAGCTCCTGTGGCTTCTGTCCCCTGCTGAGGGGTTGTCACAGGGTTTGCATTGAGCTCTGTTGCAAAGCTGACTGGAAGCCCATGCACGGCTCTTGCACATGCCAAGGGTGCAGTGCTGTGGCAGTGATTGCATTGATTGCATTGATTGCATCTCACAGCCCAGACAGAGCTCAGTCCGACCTGTCTGATGCCACGGGAGGAGCTGATGGGAGCCTTAACACTTGGAGGAGAGTTCAAGATGATTTTACGGAAGCACGCCTCGGGGAAATTGAAATGTCAAGCATAATTTGGCACTTGAAACATGAAGGGGAGAGACTTTGCGTTTGTTTTCATCTGCATCTTCCCCTCCTCTGAACTGTACATGCTCCATTTCCCGCTCTTCCCTAAGCTTTCATTAGGCAGTGCTGAAATCTGCTGGATTTGAGGAATCTCCAAGGATAAACAAGTATCTGGCATTAACCTGCTCTGTAAAAGTCAAATTGACATGTCTCACTATTCTTCCATTCCTGTTAGGGAAACTGGTCCAAATCAAGCTTTTCCCCTGTTATCTCTCTTTTCCCATCTATTCATTTGGTCTTTCATGTAAGACTTGAGGATTACTGCTCACTAGTCCAATCCTTAATAGATAGGGATTCTCTTGAAAAAAAAAAATAAATAGGCTTTTGATCTGAGTTTCAATCTCAGACCTGGTCTCTGGGGCCACGGGCACTCATCAGGGGCTGAGCAGGCAGCAGGGAGGCACGGGGCAGCTGGAAAGGAAAGGCTGGGAAACAGGAGAGTTTGCTCCTCCCTAAAATAGAAACTCTCTCATAGCTGTCAGCATGAGAAGGAACAACAGGAGCTGGCACGCAGGACTCTGCCAGGTGCAGCTCCTGGGAATGCTGATAATGTGTTCTTGGGAGATAAATTTTTATTTCTCCCCATCAGCAGAGTAATTTCTGGTGAGAGAGCCCCACAACATTCAAATCGTTCCCACAAGGATTTTCCATGAGGCAATGCTCGCTTGCTGTGTGGGGAGTTTCTTCCACCAGTTTTGTAAGTTTAACTGAAGTTCATTTTCAGAGAAAAGCCAAAAGAGCTTGCAGTATTGTAGAAACACTAATATTGGAGTCAATTCCTTAAAAATATTCTCATTGCACAGCCATTATGAGACATAACTTAGTCTAAGAAACAGAGAGTCACACCAATAGAAGA
Source organism: Pomatostomus ruficeps (assembly GCA_013400735.1). Classification (NCBI taxonomy): domain Eukaryota; kingdom Metazoa; phylum Chordata; class Aves; order Passeriformes; family Timaliidae; genus Pomatostomus; species Pomatostomus ruficeps. Next base: position 92,832 of record VYZT01013898.1, read on the forward strand.
CATTTCAGCTTCTTAAAGAAAAGTGTTTTAATCCACTTGAAACATGGGTTCAGTTTAGAGGGGTTGGGACTGTCATTTTCCAAGAAATTTTTGTTCAGAGTTTTTTACATGAGGATAAAAGGAGCTTCTAATAATTCCCTATAAAGTAAAAAAATTTCTTTACTACAAGCCTTGCAAGTGCCCTTAAGTGACCAACACCATTTCCATCTGTGACAAGGAGCTGCAAGGTGCAGTGTGAAACTCTGCTTCAGTTTTGCCGAAACAAAAGAGGCAGAACAATTAGCAAAATTTTCCTTTTAGCTCAATGGGGCAGTTGTAAAAAAATCACTAAAATACCCCCCTGAAGAGCTCTTCAGGAGCACCTGAGCAGAGTTCTCACCTGGGATGCTTACTCCATCAAATAACTGTGGTTTTGCATGGCTCTAGCTGCAGGGGTGGATTATTTTGGGGCCACCCTTTGTCACTGGATGCAGAGTCTTTAAACTGATGACCAGTTTGTGTCAGTGAACACAGCACATTAGGTTTGAAACAAACCCCATTGATTTTCCATCTCCTCTTCACTCCCAGCCACCAGAATGAATTCAGGGCAGTGAATCCAGGGCTGCTCAGTCCTCTTGGGCAGGGGAACGAGGCACAGCCTTCATTCCACATATCCCGGGGCTCTCCTTCAGACTTGCTGGCAGCTGCCATAGAAATCACACTTTAGGGTGGTGCAAACCAGGCTGAAACCCCAAACCTCGGGTTCCTACATCATCCTGCCACAGACTCACTTGGCAGCAGCTCAGAGCAGCACCGAGCTTTTGTCTAAGCCACAGGATCCCAGAATTATTGGGGTTGGAAGGGACCTCAAAGTTTATCCAGTGCCACCCTTGACATGGCAGGGACACCTTCCACCTACCCAGGCTGCTCCAAGCCCCATCCAGCCTGGCCTTGGGCACTGCCAGGGATCCAGGGGCAGCCCCAGCTTCTCTGGGCACCCTGTGCCAGGGTGTCCCCACCCTCACAGGGAAGAATTTCTTCCTAATATCCAACCTAAACCCACCCTCTGGCAGTGGGAAGCCATTCCCCCTATCCTGTCCCTTGATCCCTTGTTCCCAGTCCCTCTCCAGCTCTCCTGGAGCCCCTTTAGGCTCAGGAAGGGGCTCTGAGCTCTCCCTGGAGCTTCTCCTCTCCAAGAGAACACCCCCAGCTCTCCCAGCCTGGCTTGAGAGGGGCTCCAGCCCTTGGGGCATCTCTGTAGCCTCCTCTGGACCCTCTCCACCAGGCCCATTTCTCTCTTGTGCTGAGGACCCCAGAGCTGGGTGCAGCAGTCTAGGTGGAACCTCACAAGAGCAGAGTTCTACCAAAGTTTCCAAGTCAAAGTTTCGAGGTGTTTCTGGAAATGAGCAGTTTGCAAACCCAGCACAGCCCCCGGCAGGAATGAGAAATCCCCGTGAGAGCCCCTCTCAGAGACAAACAGAGATAAAGAGCAGGATTTGACGTCCCTGCAGTGTCCCCCTCACAGCCACCACCGCCCTGCTAGGCTGTCCTGGGTGGTGGCAGAAAAACATTTCTCCTCCTGAGGCAGAACATTGTTTTACTCAACCAAAAGTCATCTGGGTATCACTGTCAGGAATCGCCCTGGATGTAGCACTGCCTGGTTATCTCGTGAAGGGGAAAAAATAATCCCCACTTCACTGGTTGAGAAGTGTATTCCTCCTGTGGGTGGATAAGATCTCTCTCAAGTGAATGACTCTGGTATTTATTATGTCAGATTATGGCACTTCAGTTATGGGTTCAGATTAGAACAAAACTGCAAAAACAACCACTTACTAGATATTAATTTTATCTTACAGATTCTATTGTAAATGGGATACAGGCCCCTATGTATATACTACAATCCTTAAAATAGCTCCATCTAAATGCAAATGTGGGCCTCTGCCTAACACAGAGCTGAAAGCCTTCCCATTAACACGCCAAGAGATAGGGGAATTAATTTAATGCTTAAAAATTCCCAGGGATAAGAGGAACTTCTTTCTCTTCACATCTAGCATCATTTTCTCTTCATGACCAAAGCACCCATAATACAATAATTTTTACCTTTCTCAAGCTTACTGAGGGAAAAGGCAGAAAAATCTCTCTCTAGAAATTACTTCACAGGTTGTACCCTCCTGACCAAAACTCAGGTCTGTGTATACTTGGGAAGGGAAGCCCAGGGAAAGACAAAAGATGAAGATGACTTCTTTGTCTTTGGAAGGAAGGTTGTTGGGATTTAATTACTCATCTTTGCAAATTATTCAAAAGCAGAGATAGTGCTTGGCAGTGTTCATCTCTCACCAACCCCTTCTTCTCTACCTGCTCCTCTGAGCCCATCACACCCAGGAGGCTCAGTCTATACCCACACACACAGTGTGAGAGGCTGGTTTCTCTTTCAAGACTCCATGGCAAATGGATCTCCTCTTTTCAATATTTATGGAACTTCTCCAGAAGCTTTCGTTAAACTTGGTGTCTTCCCACCAGAATTTATGCAGCCCAAATTTGTTCTGCAAGACTGTTTTCAGGGAGAAAAAAGAAGGAAAAGTCATCCACATACGTGCACATGCAGGGAGAAGCGTCAGACACCACGCGGGTCTGAACAGATATCTCAGAAACCACAGCTACAGAAAGAGAATAATTGTGGAAAAGCTGAACAAATGAGAGAAATATTCAGGGCACTCTTGTTGTCCTGAGTTTTGCAGTTTCTCAGTGTTTCTCTTTGCTGTGATACTTTCTCACACATTCTGCTGTAAACATGGCTATGGTTTCTTGACAACTATCTATGTTTTGTTAATTGTCTCTGTTGTTTATCATTCCACTGTCCTGGGTGGAGAAATATGATAGATAGATGCTTTGACCAATGTAATTGAGAGGTAATGATTTCTACCTCCAATCCAGGGTGATTTGTAAAAACATATAAATAAAGGTCAGAGGGTTCTGCCCTCTCTCTCTTTTTGCCCTCTCCTTTGCTGTCTCTGTGTAGTCTTTCATTTAACTCTTCTTTTAACTCCTCGGCCTACTCGGCCTGACCCGTGCTACACACTCTGAAGTAGGTCTCTCTCTCTACATCAGTTCAGAAACCAAACACGTCTATGGCAGTGAGGTTGTGTTGATGGGAAGGATAAGTTATGGTTCTGCTGACACAGAAGCAGCAGAAGCTACATTTGCTTTGGTTTGTCACAGGCTGAACCCTGTGAGGTTCGGGGGTTTAGGTGTTTTTTTACCCCAAAAGCCCCTAAAACAGAGCACTTGGAAGCAGCTGATGTGTTCCTGCTCTCTGAGGTGTTTTAATCACACAGCACTTCTCATTCCTTGCTGCTGCTGAATTGCGCCCAAGGTCACAGCCTGCACTGCCAGGAGCTCTGCAGAGATGCTAGATCCAGCTCCTCTGAGCAACATGGACTTATTTTCACAGTCATGAAGAAATTCCTTAAGCTGTTTTCTCCCTGAACTTTGTCTTGTCAGTGCTGGGTATTTTCTGTGCAAGAACTCAGTGCCTGGGCCTTTTGTGACTGATCATCTGCAAGTTACTGCCCTAAACAGCATAAGAAAACTAAAAATAAAGAGTGAATTCTCATGGCAAACAGATGTGCCTCAATTTCGGGAACTCTCCAGCTCTCTGAGTACAGAGTCAGGCTTGCTGAGAGTGGAGTTTCCTTCAGCAAAGCTAAAGGGTCTGGCCTGGGCTTTGATCATCAGCAACATATAATAGGGATTTAAAGAGACTTGTGAAATTTGGGAAACAAAGGACTCACTGCAGCTGTGAGCTGATGTAGAGACAGCTACAGACTGAAAAGATGCTGTAAAACTCCTCACATAAGTCACTGCCATAAATACGTCATTTTCCCCAAACAGCTTTTGTTACTTCATGAAACACAACGCTTTCCAATTAATTCCTGAAATCTAGAAAAAACTCATGAAATATTGACATGATCAGTGTTAATGATATTCCCATAGTAATTATCATTCATAATTATTAAACAATATGGCATGAAATCTGGGGAGACTTGTTCCTGAACTAACCTTTTAAACTTTATTTACCTTCTGCTCTTACAGAGGCAAATATTTTTTAGAACCTAAAAATGGCTGTTCTTCAGAATTTTCACCTGGCTTTATATTAACAAGGACATTATGTGAAAGCAGGATTCTCGTTTCTCTGGGGCTCAGGTTTTTTCCTTTTACCTATTTTTCTAGCTCAAATTGCATCAAATTATGAACTGAAATGAAAGATTGCACACAATTCTGTACTTGTTGAGGATCTGACTTTCTAAATGGGAAGTTATTGTGGAAATCTTCCCTCACCCCGGCACTACAAATGTTTGCTTTGCAACACACAGGAATCTGGCCTTTCCCCAGAGTTTTGGGCCTCATGGATTACAGATTTGGCTCCACAGTAGAGCAAAAAAATATAACATAAAGCCTTTCAAGCAGTCATTGCAAAACACTCCAGCTTTACTAACAAGAACTCTTATTTATACCCAGGATCTAAGCTTGAAGGGATCTTGAAACATCAGAAATAGTTGACGAGAGCTTGAGATGTTTTCAATGAAATGGGGGAGATAAAAAGAAGATTCAGGAAAACCACAGGATAAAAGCAAAAGGAAAAACGTAATCCCAAAATAGCTCTGTTTGGAGTGTTCTTTTGGAAGAGTTATTATACTGTTCAGCATGGCAAAACATCAAAGGGGGAATATTTCACCCAAATTACTTGTGAGCTGAATTTCTCATCTTCTTCCAGATCATCCCAACTTGCTGGTTTCCTTCATGTGGTCCTGTGGCCAAGCATGGCAGGGGTAGGCTCAACAGGAGAGGCTTTTCTTGTGCCCCTAGCCTGGCTACACGGGCACGGAAGCAGAACTGCTCCAGCTCTCCTTCCCTGCTGTCCCCATCCTGGTCACACAGCCCTGTTCCCTGCAGCATCCTCAACACCAGCATTTCCTCTGCAAGGGGCTTCCCTTCCCATCTGCACACAAATGGTCCCAGCCAAGTCATGAATTTGTGTCAGAATGTCCTTCCAGTCCCTTCCAGTCCCATTGATACCTGTTGGACTGTCAGTGGCCTGTTCTCATGGACCTTGCTGCCTCCAGGACTTGAGGAGGAACTGGCCAAACCTCCCTAAATTGGCCTTTTCATCACAACAACCCCTTCCCATCTCTAGTGCTCTGTCCCTTGGGGGTTAACAGCCCCATCCAGCCTGGCCTTGGACACTGCCAGGGATCCAGGGGCAGCCACAGCTTCTCTGGGCACCCTGTGCCAGGGCTTCCGCACCCTCCCAGGGAACAATTCCTTCCCAATACATCATCTAAACCTGCTCTCTGTCAGTGTGAGGCCATTCCCCCCTGTCCTGTTGCTCCATGCCCATGTAAACAGTTCCTCTCCAGATTCCTTGCAGGATTCAGCAGATTTAGCAGAGTAAACTCTCCCCTGTCAGAATGCTAAAGACCAGTAGGGTTTTATTTATTTCAAGAAGTGCTGGTTGTGTCTTTAAGTATGTAATATCATGGGTCAAGCTAAGGAAGCCATTTCAGATTCTAGCCCAGGACGTTGTCAGAGGTGGACTTAAACAGCTTTTCATCAGCACAAATCCTGCTGCTTTGCATTCCTGTTTCTTCCTCGTGCCCCCCACTGCCTTTCTCTCACTCTCATACCCCTGCACTCACAGAGCAAGTCCTTGAGATTAACCACAATATGATTACAATTTAATTGAGGCCAGCTTAGTGTGGGGACATCCTTTTAACTCAGGAGGCCTCAATTCCACAGAACCATAATGAACTAATAATGAATGTGCTAAAGTCATTAAATCAAAATTCATAAAAGGGTGAATATTGCTTTCTTTTATAATAAAGCAATTAAAATCCCATATACTATAATAGATACTACTAAGGTGCACTAAGTGTTCTTTAAGGAGGTTAGTGTTTAATGCCACCACACAAATTTGGGGATCTTTTCAAAATAGGACTGCAACACTATTAATAGATGATCAGAACTCTTTTCGTGTCTTCTCTGGTTCAGCATTATTGCCTGCTTTAACAAATACTGGCATGATTTCATTAGCAGAGTTTATAGAATAGTTATAATAAATCATGACTTGCAGTATAACCAACTTTGAAGCAGTGAAGCAGGGTGCCATTGCAGATATGCTGCTTGTCACTTTGGGTCCCTTCACTGTCCTTTTCATCATGATATCCCCTTCCTATCTCTAGTGCTCTGTCCCTTGAGGATTAACAGCCCCGATTTAGGGTAGCAGAGAAAGCACGAGGTAGGTACATCTGACTCTGCAAGTCAGGCCTAGCTGGGGAAGGAGTCCTCCAGAAAAATGCATGTCCTGGTATATGACCCCCTGTCTCTTCATGTGGTCCTTGCTCCAAGGAACACTCAAGTGAGGAGCCCTGGATTATTTTAAACTTGGATCTCATTGCCACAGGTGTTGGAAAGCTGATGGTTATACTTGGGCTCAGAAAGGGAAGGGGCCAGTTCACATTTAGCTGCACATTAACCATGGTGGTCTGGAGATATCTTTTCGAAGAATTGTAGAATATCCTGAGCTGGAAAAGACCCACAGGGATCATGCAGCCCAAGCCCTGGCTCTGCACAGGACAGGCCCAAAAACCCCACCATGTATCTGAGAGCATTGTCTGGGCATTTCTGGAGTTCTGGCAGCCTCGGGGCTGTGCCCATTCCCTGGGGAACCAGTTCAGTGCCCAAGCACCCTCTGGGGAAGAATCTTTTCCTAATACCCAGCCTAAACCTCCTCTACCACAGCTCCAGCCATGCCCTCAGCTCCTGTCACTGGTCACCAGAGGTGGGGCAGACTCAGAGTAGTTGGTGCTCATGAGGCCTTGTCCCTCTCCCCTTGGCCCTGCCACGGAACATTCCCCAGCTCCAGTTCTGTTTATTTCCACAGAACACTCCCCAGCTCCAGCTCTATTTATTTCTGCTCAGCTCTTGAAAGTGGCCGTGTTGAAGACAGACCCACCAGAGAGCTGAACCCCTCGGTCCCCACACCCCAAAGATGCCTGGTGCCCCACACTCAGGTTCCCACCTAGGAAAGCCCTTTCCTTGAAGGGTTCCAACCCACCCACACAATGATTGAGAAGAAAGAAGAGGCACAAAAGAACTGGGATCAGATAAGAGAGCCAGCAGCAAACACAAATACCACCAATCCCATGCCACCACCAGACCTTGGCCTCCATTCAGGAAAAAAATACTTATTGTGTGCCAAAAGGCTGGGATCTAAGCACAACACAGTTTATTGTTGCTCACGAATCCACACAAGTAACAAATGTTCTTCCTCTTAATGACAGAGCCATGGAAACCCAGGGCTTTGAAGACTTCTCAGAAGAGAGGCCGATGGAAAGCGCCGCCCAGGGCAGGTGGGCACGTGTGCCTGGATGAGGGAGAAGAGCAGATTGGCAGAAGAAGAATTATTAAATAGTTCGTGGTGGAGTAGGGGATTATCTGCAGAACATGATATAAGAACAGGCAGATTAAAGGAACACTAAATATTTATTACAAAGTCCTTCCTATCATACGCAATAATACATGCCATAGCTGCTGCTGAATAATACAGGCAACAGCCAGTTGCTGCGATTGCTCTCTGAGTTGGATAAAATAGAATTAGAGGTTTTTATCCGCTGGAGTCCGTGTGCTGTTATACATAATAATCAAAATCACTGAGAAAAGAGAGAGAAACAGCTCAGTGATTGTTGTAACTACATGAGACAAAACATATTATGTCCAGGTTACCACAGGCCAGTGCTGTTCATGTGGAGTGGGGAGACACCAGACAATCACAGTTCTTTTCCTCCCTGAATTTTGGAATGGATGAGCCTGAAGGGATACAAGGACTTCAGGCAATAAAGGATTAAAACTGGGGGCTCCTGATGAGTCCACAGACTCTGCACTGGGCCGTGAGCCAGTCTGCTCTACACTGGCCTTAGCGGGAGGTGCACTGTGCTTGGGCACAGCCAACATCATTCTGCTTCTGTGGTCATGACACAAACACACGGTTCAGGCAGCCTGATTCTAGAGCTGCAAGGAACAAAATGATATCACAACCAACCAGTTTGTCTCATGAGCCCATTCCTTCTGCTCATGAACATGAACAAGCAGAGGGGATGCACTTCTGGGTTCCCTGAGTAGGCTAAAATTGAATTTGCTTAAATGGAAATTTTCCTTGCTGTGGCAGATTTGCCCTTGATATTGACTCGTGTCTAACACCTTTCACAAAGGCAGGAAAAGAGAGGGTTACAAACAGAAGTAATTTGTCACCATGCAGCTTCTCTGCACCTCCTTTCCAGAGCTGAGTCCCCTGTGCTGGTCTCACAGCCTGGCCAGGAGTTCCCACAAAAGGAGATTTCCATTTGGCTGTGTAATAGTCACCAAAACCAGAGATCCTTTCCAGCTATGGGAAAGGCGAGGAAAGGGAACAAAAAGAAAACTGGTTTGGGACTACGACTTCTAACCAGACACAGTGATTTTTTCAGAACCCCTGCACAGTAATGGGTACTGCCAAGGAATTACCTGGGATGGCACTAAGATGGACACACCACAACCTGTGTGTAGTAGTGTCACAATCACAGAAATCACAGAAATAATGAGAAGTATAGAAATCATAGAATGGTCTGGGTTGGAAAGGACCTTAAAGATCATTCCCACCCTCCTTCCATGGGCAGGGACACCTTCCACTGTCCCTTGCTGCTCCAAGCCCCGTACAGCCTGGCCTGGGCACTGCCAGGGATCCAGGGGCAGCCACAGCTTCTCTGGGCACCCAGTGCCAGGGCCTTCCCACCCTCCCAGGGAACAATTCCTTCCCAATACATCATCTCAACCTGCTCTCTGTCAGTGTGAGGCCATTCCCTCCTGTCCTGTCACGCCATGCCCATGTAAACAGTTCCTCTCCAGATTCCTTGCAGGATTCAGCAGATTTAGCAGAGTAAACTCTCCCTTGTCAGAATGCTATTCCCATATTTACTTTTGGAGGTTTTGCACAGGCAGTTCCCACTCACAGCAGCAGGAACGACCTCGAGCAATCCACCCTGAGCCAGGAGAACAGGGATCCCGAGGAGTGTTGTATTTCTCCATCTCTCATCCGTACAGAGGAGAGGAGAGCCGGCTCACTGCAGGAAACCCAGGTGCTGAGTTCATCTGACAAGCTGCTTCAAACTCCAAACAGATGTTTCTGTGTCTTTCCTGCTCCTCATGCAGGCTGTGTGGAAGCACCAGCAGCTTTGCAAGAGAGCAGATGCATGAACCATGCATGCTTTAATATCAAGGCCTGAGTCATTGCAGGATGGTTTATGGCTGCTCTGTGCCCACAGATCTCGAGCAGTGTGCCACAGGAATATAAGATCAGCCTTGTCCATAATGGAATTGTAGATTGACCAGGATGAAGTCAGAGTGGAGGCAGCAAAATTCCCACTGAAACTGGCAATTATACCTGTCCTGGTGTGTTCCCTGCTCCTGCAATGACTCATGAAAATGCAGATTGGGTATTTAGGCTGGATCTCATCCAGTGCCTGGGGAGGTGTACAAAACAACGCTGACTTTAATGGATATTATATCAGGGTCCTTAACTTTCCAAAGATGATGGAAGGATCACAGATCGACCAGTAAACACGGTGACAGCTATTAGAGCCTGGAAAACCTAATTCTCACACTGTGTCATTTTTTATATTCCCAGAGCAGTGAAAATTTGTCTCAGTATCCAAAATTTCTCACTACACCCTCAGCAAACACCATAGTCGCCAACAGCCATGAAACTGGTATGAAGAGCAGACACAATTTAAAATCTCATTCCCAGAATTACTGCATGTTCCCAGTGTTTCCTAACGTTTAGGATTTACTGCTTGCAACTTTATAATGCAAACTACTACTTCCACAGGAAAAACTGAAATCTGATATTCTGATATGCTCAGATAACTTCAGGAGCTGAGTTTTAATGAGAAATACGAGGATCAGACTTGTAGATTAGAGGTGAATCCCACATGAGGTGATAATAGTCTCCAGAGCTGCACCAGAGCACAGGGACAGGATCCCCACACGGGGCCCCAGGTGGTCCAGCGCCTTTTTTGGCTTCCTTACTCACAAAGCTCCTGGACTGTTGTGATTATTCAAATGCTTTAACAGTGCTTCTTAAGGCAACTGGGACACAATCACGTGGCGATAAATCAGCCAGCCACAGACCACAGCTCTAAGATGGATCAGGGAAAGCAGACATTTAAAAATTGAATTTCTCCCAATCTGGCCATGGATCAAGACATAGGATGAGGATGAACCTTTACAATATCATCCTGATAGTTTAAAAACCATATTTCAAGGAACTTGGAGTGGAGGTTGAAGTCCCAAAGACTCAAAGTTTCTGAAGGTGTGGAACACCTGAACATGGAACCTTCTAGGTGGGTATGTCCCAAATTACTGCCTCTAATGGAAAAAACATATTGACCACAGCACCAGAGAATCCTCAGGGAGAATTTCACAAGCACCAAACACACTGATGGCAGAGAACCACTTGTTTAATACACACAAGACAGACTTGTTTTCTCAGGTAATGCCTGATAATAGCCAGTTATTAATCCCTTCAACTGTAAATTGGATTTTCCAGGTGCCATAGACATAATTGACAGGGAAGTCACTGAAGCGTGACCAGAGAGACTGCAGGAGGAATCCTGCTCACACAGCAGTGCAGGGGAACTCTGTCCCTGCCTCTTACAGGGACACAATTCCACAATTCTGTGTAAGCTGCAGAGATTTCTACCAGCTGGACATCTCAGGGCTGCCATTTCAGAGACTTTCCTCCATCAAACATCCCAGGACATTTATAAAGCCAGGAAAAGGTTTACAGCAAGCACTGGATATTGTTGCTTCACTCACACCCACTACATTTCACATGTTGCATTTCCTGACAAAAATGGGTTCCCTTCTTTCTAAAACACTAACCATGCAAAGCAGAGCTCTAATGTATGAATTATACAGTGCTGCAAAAGCTATCATCATGTCCTCTTTTTTTGGCATTTCAATGTACAAATATTATCCCAAGGAGCTTTTATACTAATGGATAATTGCCTGCAGTGCACACTTAACCTTTGTCCACTTGAGTTGACTTGGTGGTGCCACCTACGTACATCAAACATCGATTCATCCAAATTGGCACCACACAAAAGGCAAGTGGCCAAATTCCCTCTCTCCTGCAAAGCTCAGCTCTACAGGATTTGAAAAGTGATGCAAAGGAGGGCCCATGTTACTTAGACTAATTGGACTTGATCCTCCAGTAGCCCATTCCTCTTATGCCAGGAGAGGTGGCCTGAGTTTGGGTTAGCAGGAAATCAGCCACCATAAAATGTTAGTTATTGGGCCCACACATATTCTGATTAACTGCCAGTAAACAATCTCACCTGGTGTGACACATTATCACTCTATCAAACATGAAGCTTCTTGGGAAAAAACCCCAAATTACATTTCATAAGGGCACATAAAGGCACATCCTCCTCTACGTGTAAAAGAGCTATGCTGATCTCCTTGCTCCAATAAAATACACCCTATAAACCTTGAGAAGAGGAGGATGCAGGGATGCTAGCAGTGGCCATTAGCTCCACTCCAACTCCTCCACCTGTGCTCCATGAGAAGTGAGACACTGAAGGTCTCCTTTGGCTTGGCAGTATGCACGTGCAAGATACGGCCAGGCAGGAACAAAGTGCCACAGAGAAAACAGGAGCTGGGAGAAAACAATTCCAGCTGGGATGGGCGGAGTAGCCCCCGTGAGCCTTTCTGCAGGAAGAGACCTTCAGGAATGAGAAGCAACCACGGATGAATGAGAGCCAGCAGAGCTCTCCCACTGCCTGAGGGCCGTTTCAGGATGAAGCTGGCTTCTGCAAGAAAGCAAAGTGCTCATGTTTGGCTTCTCTCCTCAAAGATCTCATGGCTTCCTACTGCCCCCCAGGTTAGCTCAGGCTGACTCGCCCAGGGCAGCCGTTGAGAGGATGATGAAGGTGGCAGACAGGCTCGGGGCTAGTGAAGGTGACAGACAGCACCAGGGCTGATGAAGGTGGCAGCCATTGAGGGGCTGATGAAGATGGCAGGCAGGCCCAGGGCTGATGAAGGTGGCAGACAGCGCCAGGGCTGCGGAAGGGGGCAGCCATTGAGGGGCTGATGAAGGTGGCAGGCCCAGGGCTGGTGAAGGTGGCAGGCCCAGGGCTGATGAAGGTGGCAGACAGGCCCAGGGCTGGCCCCAGGTGAGGTGCAGGGGGCACACCAGGCACTACACTCACCATTAAGGTTGGAGATGCTCTGCCTGCCCAGGCCTTCCACGCAGACTCACTCGTGTGTCTTCCCTGCGTTTGTGATCAGCAGGGAGCTGGTTCCTTCATTCCAAAGGCTGCTGCCGAAGTGCATTAAGGATGCAGCAGAGCTCACCTTTGCTCTGGGCCATCTCTGGCAAGAGGGACGGGGTGTTTGCCTCAGTGAGTTCAGTAGGTCCCTGCTCACGGCTCCTCCAGGCTCCCCGGAGAGCACTCGGAGACCAGGGACAGACACAGCACGAGCACTCTCAGTTTCACACAGCCCTGGTCAAGATCTACGTTCCCTGTGTTATCTTTGCACTCGTATGAAGTACAATTACCTCCTCATTTTGCAGCTCTTTGTGGCCATTTAATCTCTCCCATTTTGTTTCTGACATCTCCAATAATCCAACCCCGGCGTTCCTTACAGATACTGCAATTACAACGGAGCAGCTCTTGACAGGATGAGTTGTATTTTGCTTGCTTTCTGTAGCACTCAGGCCACCAGGCCTGGCTACATGTAATAGCAACAGCAACCATCCCTGATGATTTATGTGGGTCCCCAGCAGATAGTGATGCTGCTATATATCTGTCTTAACCAATTAAATGGCTGGAAACTCCCCAGAATATGCCAGCAGAGCTACCATTTACATGTGATTCTGCTTTCTCCGATGTGATTTTCCCTTCCTTTCCTTCTATTTAGGTCGGAGACTGATGTAGCCACTCTCCTCCCTTGCTGCCCCACGTCACACACTCTGCAGCTGGGGGAAATAATCCTCAGGTTCTGACATGCCCATAACAATTGGAAACGGTGCAAGACGTGGGAAGGGAAACAGTTCCCAAAATGCCCTGGACAAATGGGCTTTTTGCTTCAGCCATCACAGAAATGGGCCAAGCAACACCTTCTGTCCGATCACAGAACAAGAGAATGGTTTGGGCTGGAAGGGACCTCAATACCCCTCTAGTTCCACCCCCTGCCATGGGCAGGGACACCTCCCACTGTCCCAGGCTGCTCCAAGTCCCATTCAGCCTGGCCTTGGGCACTGCCAGGGATCCAGGGGCAGCCACAGCTGCTCTGGGCACCCTGTGCCAGGGCCTCCCCACCCTCCCAGGGAACAATTCCTTCCAAATATCCCATCCGTCCCTGCCCTCTGGCATGGGAAGCCATTCCCCCTTGTCCCCTCGCTCCAGGCCCTTGTAAAAATCCCTCTGCAGTTCTCCTGTAGAGAAAGATCCTGAGGATGACTAAGCAGCTTGCAGAAAATCTCTCTGCACAGCGCAAGGCAACATCAGATATTTTTCACTTCTTTCCCAACTCCCAGTATGTGCCAGGATGTGTCATACTCCCTTTTTCTCTTGGCCAAGAAAACATTGCCTCCAGCTGCTCCATCAAAATCCAAAGGGACCATTGACTGACTAGAGCAACTGTAGCGGTCTCATGGTAACCCTGCAGCTTATGCCCCTTCCTTACACCTTTTGCAGCAAAAAACAAGCCCAGGAAGTCTATGCCCAGATCCCAGTATAATGGGTTTCCTGATCTCTGGTGTCAGCTAATCCCTAGCTAAGGTGGGATCTCAGAAATAATTGAATCCTTCAAGAGCAGGTTTTATTTGCAAGAAGGCTGAGGGATTTAGGCATCCTCCTGCCACTGAGTTTGTTTACACCTTATTTATATACATTAATCCCATGCTTTGGGACTTTGCAGGTAGCGTTTGGCTACCTGCAGGACTCAGGAGGGATTATTTTCCCTTGCTGATTCCCAATTTGCCTTTTCAGCTTCCTCTTTATTTTCTGGCTATCCTCCAAAGTGGTCAGTTTTAAATTCATCCTCAAACCTGGGGTAAGGAAAGACTCATTCCTACCTAATGTGTGGGATTTGCAGCGAGACAAATCTCAGCCTTCAGCACTATCATCCCTTGCAGAGCGTCACGCTGGAGTTGACCCTGGCCTTGGTGCTTGCTGAGGAACCAAAGTGGCTCTCCAAGAGAAGAGTCACAGTCCCCTCTGCACCAGGGAGCTGCACAAAGGGGTTAAAGACACCTCTAGAAGGGGCTCAAGGAGGGATTTTCTCCTGCAGCTCACAAGAAGTGTGGCTGTGAGGGGCCGGGAGAAGAGGCAGAGCCCAACATCTGTTTCTCAGCCCAGCAGTCCCACTCTCTTCGTTTGACCTTGAACGTGTGCCATCAGCAGCACTCATAGAAAACCCGCTCTGCACTGAAGATAATTAAACTAACCCACCTGGCAGGTGTTGGGGAGGCTTCTCCTCCACGGTGATTTGTGGCTGTCAGAGCAGAGCGTGCGTGCCACGAGGGAGGAGGGGTTGTGAGGGTTTGTGTAAGAGGAGCTCAGCTGAGATTAGCACCGCTGGGACCCATCCAAGCCACGGATAAGGGACCTGCCTGCCTTTGGGAATATCTAATTCAGGACTATAGGGCTCCTAATGAACAGAACAAAAGCAACTGATTGCCCTGCCTGTACCTCGGCAGAAAGTGTCTTAATAGATGCAGTGATATTAAGGTGATGCCTTTTTCCTTTGTGATGGTAAATGTAGCAGTGTGGTTGCATACAATCCTTAAAATCAGGCTAAATATTATTTTTAAGATGTTAATGAGTACTTATGGTGTATACTGAAAATGCAAAGAACATTCAGAGCTAGTGGGTGTTGAGGAAAGCTCACACACTCACTCTCCAGAAGGATGTATGTGCACTAGATCTATTTGTTGCCAATATTATGACTGGACTAGTTACACCAGTATGAAATTTGCTTTCTTCTCACCCTCATTATAGTTCAACAAACTAATCCTTTTATTGATGACATAATGTGCATCCCTGTGCTAACAAATTATTTGCTGTGTGCAATTGATTTCTGCTGCTGTAATCACTACACACAAATATCTTCTGTATCGTTGCTCTGTAGAAAAATATGCCTTCCAGCGAGATTATACAGAGTAATACTGTGATTACTCAGCTTCCATGGAGTTATCTATCTGTTTAACCTCTGTGCAGCCTTTACAGCAGGTTTATACAGATATGCTCCAGGAATTTATCCACCTCCACTTTGTAAAACACCTTGTTAAACCACTTTCCATCTCAGCCTGAGGATGAACTTCCAAGTACTTCACAGACAGGACTGTGTCTAAGAGTAATTGCGTAATTTAGGAGAGCCAGCCAGCTTTCCTTTTTGGTGATATTACTCTTCCAAAGTAAATTTCACACGGGTGAAAGTCTCAAATCAGCGGCTCTGTGGACTGGACTCCTCATCTGAGGACAAGCCTGGTTTCCTCTGCGAGTGAAATCTGGTCCGAGCCAGAGGGAATCTGCCCCTTACACTAACTCAGACCTCAGGTTTTATTCTGGGAGAATGGACAAGGTGTACAAGCTATGGATTACTGCATCTGCAGTCTCCTGTCCACCAGGACCATGTCCAAGTGCTCTCCACAGCCCTTTCAGACACTTTTGTCCCACTGCCCCAGAATAGGCAGTCCCAGTGATGCCTTTAAGATTTAGCTTTTATATTTTTCAGACCCTGCACTGCTTTGGTGGGACTCTGAAGCTCCATGCAGTCCATTAACTCCTGTTCTCCCATTCTGGTCAGAAAGAACAAATGCTCGCTGGGCCTGGACTCAAGGACACCTCATTGTTCCAGGCCCCGAAATACGGAAACTGAGCCTCCAAAAAGGGGGGACAGACTTGGGATAAATTCCATCATCACCTGAAATTGTAATTGGAGAATTAACCCTGATATGGAAATTGATCAAAACTTATAAAAGTGTAGAAAACTCATGACCCGGGGTCCATCTTGGGTGTGGCCTCTCCCAGAGAGGGCTTTGACTGCCCGAGGTGTCCCTATTGAAGGCCCTTTGATAAATCCCCATTTTATTCTTTTCATCTTGTGTGGCCTCTGTTCTAGGGAACCTCTGATCAGACATCACCAGCCTGCTGGTCAGTATTTTGTTCAAGGGGGAGATTTAAAGGAAGTGAGCAGTGCCTGGGTTGAAGATGATGATGGCAAAGTACCACTGATACAGCATCCCTGGGTCAGCGTCAAAGCTCAGTGCTCTGCCTGCTCCACAGAGATTCCAGATGCAGGTTTGGGGGTAGGGAGCCTTTCTCACTGGGCGTGGGTGACACCAGCTCCCATCCACACCAGCTCTGGGATGCTCGGCACAGCTTCACCGCAGCCTCCAAGCAGAGGCAGCTGCTGCTGCCTGACATTTCCCTGGATCTCGGAGCCTCAGCTCCTCCCTGGCAGCAGCAGCACAGACAGGATGCTTTACTGCAGCTGAGGATCCAGCCCCTCTTGTTTATCCTGCTCCATAAAACTGTCTTGTAAAGGTCGTTACTGGCCCTGCTCGCGTTTGTCATGAGGCCATTTTGCTCCGGTGTTTTCAGATGTGACTGATAAGCACTCGTGCCTGAAATGCTGCAGATTCACAGCCCCTTGATATTCCCAGGTACAACAGTTGCACACCAATCAAAAGCAAATGCCTTTCAATCACAAGAAGAGAAATGTTTCTGCTGCATTATGCACAATTACGTGCTCAGCTGTTATGAATAACTCTGAGGCTCCTGCTTCAAGACTATTTCAACCATATGTGCCACTTGCTCAGCCACTTTCTGCTCTCTTCTCAGAGGGGGAAGAGCAGGAGAGACAGTTTCACCCTGAAACAGCCATTATTTAAATCAGCGACAGCCAGGAGGATGACTGGGCTCTGTATAAATGTAAAATACAAACCATTAAGTCAACTTTGAGGTATCAAACTGAATCCAAGCGAGGATCATCCAGACCCAGCAGGTCCCACCATTCAAAATACACTTAGAAATCTGCAGAACACAGGTGATGTCCTCATCGTAAAGTTGTCTCAGAAAAATCTCCCCTTTCCTGACCCAAAACTCTCTGCCACAGGTACCTGTACAGGTAACGGTGCCTGGGATGCCCTGCTGTGATACCCACAACCAGCCCTCCCAGCAGGAATCAGAGCAAGTCATGCAAGGAAAGAAAAAAAAATAGCCTATTTCCCCTTTTTATACGTGTGGATGAGGAGTTGGTGCAATTAGCTATGTAAAAATGGAGTTTTCAGTAAGGAATGTTGTTTATGCTTCTAATTTTAAGATGTTCAGTGATGCATTTAGGGCAGTGGTGTGTACCTTGTGAGTGGTACACACATGCTCACATCCCCTGCTTGTCTGACAAAGGAAGCCATCAATAATTGCTGAGCCTGCGAGGGCAAATTGTCTCTTGAAAGGAACTAGGAGACCTCGAGAGCAATAAGGAAAATAAAAGTCAGCTGGGAAAGACAGTAACCTGACAGTTTTCCCATCCAAAGATGTCTCTCAGTTTCTTAATTGCACAGGTTGCTTCTGATTACATGAGGTAGCACCAGAAGTAGGTTACTCTGCAGAAAGAGGCGACAAAAGAAGCAGAATTCCAACTACAGTATCTTTGATCTAGGCTCTGGTTCACCAAGGCTCTCATTTCTGACAAAAATAGAAAAATTTGCATCATCACATGGCACCACCACCATCAACGTGACTGCTTCATCCACTGATCCCTGCCTCAGGCTCCAACTGCTCCCCTTGGGCACTACAATGATGACCAAACTGGAAAGAGATTTTAAAGATTGGAAGGTAGAGTACAAAAATAGGCTGGTTAAAAATAGACTGGTTAAAATAGACTGGTTATCACCTGGTTAAAATATACTGCTCAGAGTGCTGAGGGATGGGTGGAGAACACAAGAATTTGAGATTAAAATATTCATACATCACACACACACACACACACACATATATATGTGTATATATAGATAAAAAGATATATATAAATATATATAGATAAATACATATATATAGATAGATAATAAATATAAATAAAACTCACTATATACTAAGTCCTGAGGAAGAACCTGGCCTTCATACAACTGCACATTCAAAAATCAGTCAGCAAGGCTGGTAAATATTTATACAAATAGCAGGTGCTTACCTGGGGTAAGCACAGGCAGCCTCCCCACCCCTGCCAGCAGAACAGCCAAGGCTGTGCTGGGTGCAGGCCAGGTCTGGGATTTGGGCACACCTCTTCGTGCTGTTTGTTCTAGCAAAGATGATTATTCACCGTGGGAATACTCCTCTCAGTAAATATTCTTGGAAAGAAATCACAAAGAAATCCGGAGAGGGCATCTGGCTTTCCTTTTGCAGCCAGGGAAGTTATCTCCAGGATGGGAAGCAGTGCCATGAACTCAGAGCAGAGGAGCAGCTCGCCCTGCACCGTGGCCATCAGAGGGGTGCCAGGGTGTGCCAGTTTCTTCGGGACACCAATAGCATGAGCAGCTGGGAGGTGGAAAAGGGCCCCAAAGCCTGAGGAGCCAGAGGCACCAGCAGCAGGCACAGCCTGCCTGGCTCTTCCACAGGAACAGTCCAGGTGGCTGTTTTTTGAACACAAACCAAGGGTTTCAGGAAGTGGGTGCCCTCCTCAGGTCACATTTCAGAACCTTGGGAAATAGAGACAATTCCGTTAAGGTGTTTCTTTTATTCCCCCTTCTTTTTGTCTCTTTTTTTGTTTTTTTTTCCCTTTTTGCTCTTTAGTTGTTTAATTTCTCAGAACAATGGCAGTCAAAGGTATCAAATACTCTCCATCCCAGGGCCAAGCATTTCTCCGCAGCACTCCAGCGCAGGAACCTGGGGTTGGCATTTAGAGACACTCAGCTGTCATATCTTACACAATTAACACTTAAGCAAGGTGTGTTTTCTAGTACAAATAAAAGCTCAAATAAGTTGTCAACTCCTTTTTTTGGTTTAATTCCACCCAAGTCCTACAAAAGCAGCCCCATATGCTGCCCCAAGCACATTGTCCTCATCCCACAGCCCTTCCAACGCTCAAATCACACCAAAAAAAGAGGCTATTCGCCTCCAAAGGCAGAGTAAGGCACACCCAGATGAGCACCACAAAGACAGAGAGAAAAAGCTGGACAAACACCAAATGCACCAAGACGCCAAGAAAACTGAGTAAACATCAGCATTATTGTTGATGCTGCCACATTTAAATCCGTCTTAGTGTTCAGATTTGTATGGGAGTTTCTGAGGAAGCAGCATTGGAAAGTGGCTTATGAACAGCAGAAAGTCACAGGGTCAGATAAAAACCATCCATGTGCACCCGTGGATGGGCAGGGGGGATGCCTGGGATAAAGGAGGAAATTAAAGCTGTGGAATATGAAATTATATCCAGAGTCCTGCATGATTCCAGGGTTGCTGAGTTCAAGACAATGAATAAATAAGAGAAACTGAAACCCAAGCAAATCTCTAGGATGAGACAAAATTCGTTGCAGTGTGTTAGAGCAGATTTGAGGAAGGAAATGTGTGTGCCAACAGCAATTACTATGGAGAACTCGCTGAGCACAAGTCTAGAAGACTGGAAAATTGGAAAATAACAAACCAAATGTGGTATCAATATGCAAAAAATGAGAGCAAGCCTGGCACAGGAAATTACAGGGCTATCAGTTTAATATTCATTACATATAGGAAAACACAAGGTCCCCATTGTATACAAGAGTGTAATTAAATCAAGGGGTTCAGCTGAAATCAACTGCTTGTGATGTTTATGAATTAGCAGCAGATTCCAAATGCAGCCGCAGCCTCAGCATCCAGCCCAGGGTTGGGAAGCTACAAGCCAGCCTTGGGGTGCAGTTTTCTCCCTGACAGCAAGTTTAAAGTCTCTCACTCAGAGGTTTGGGGGGTTTTTTGCCTTGCGTGTGATTTGGTGCTGAGGAGGATTAGCACGAACCGGCCATCTGAGGACAGTGTCTGGGGGAAAATGTTATGGGCTTATTTACTGCTTAGTGCTTGTTTGTTTGCTGTTTAAAGCAGTGGCAGTGAAGCATTTCTCTAATTCCTCCTGCTCCCGCCCTCCTTCCTCCACAACAGCAGCCTCTCAGTTACCCATGGATTTCCTGGGGAATGTGGGAAGCAGTACCAGACATTCACAGCATCACAGAATGGGTCAGGTTGAAAGGGATCAAAGGAGTCATCTGGTGCCACCTCCCTGCTCCAGGAGGGTCATCCCAGAGCACAGGGCACAGGATTGGCCAGAGGGGTTTGGAATATCTCCAGTGAGGAAGACTCCATCCCCTCTCTGGGCAGCCTGGTCAGGGCTCAGTCACTGCACAGGGAAGAAGTTCTTTGTGATCATGAGGATCTTCCTGGGCACCAGTTCTGCCCGTTTCCTCTTGTGCCATTGCTTGGCACCACTGACGAGACCGTGGCTCTGTCCCCTTGACATCCACTACCTCTCAAAGGGTCAGCACTTGATGCTTTGGAAACCCCCCCTCACCTTTCTCTGCTGCACACTTACTGCTCAGTTTGTGAAGTCACAGCGGGGGTTTATTTCCAAGGGCACTGCCAGGCTCATTCACAGCAACATCAACCACCCCAGCGCCTGCTGAGCCAGCAGGGCTCTGCTGCTCCCCTACAAGGCCAGAGCCAGGGAGATTTACATTGAGACCTCCATTGCTGGGCACGTGGCTTCAGAAAACTCTGAATCAGCATCCCAAGCCTTGGGAAATACCAAGGATGTGGCTCAGCCTTCAGATGAAGGACTTCTCTTATTTCCCAGAGAAGCTGTGGCTGCCCCTGGATCCCTGGCAGTGTTCCAGACCAGGCTGGACAGGGCTTGGGGCAGGCTGGGACAGTGGAATATGTCCCTGCCATGGGAACTGCATGAGCTGTAAGGTCCCTTCCAACACAAACCAGTCTGGGATTCTGTGAATTCAATGTGTTCAGCCAGGCAGATGCCCCGAGTAATGCACAATTATCCTCACCTGCCTCTCCTCGACAAGTAACAAGTAGAAACATTAATAAGCATTTCTAAAGCTCCTACAGTGCACCTAGCTTTCAGAAAGGCATTGCACCATCCTTTATTACCCTTAATAACCTCCAAGGAAAAGCATGAATGAACAGAAAGAGCCGATTTTGAGTGGGCAAATACCGAACAAGATTTTGAAACACAGCAAGCAGTGCCAGAGAAAAAAAATGCAAGTCTCTTCACTTTCATCATGAGTTCCTTGTATCAAGAAAAACATATGGAGGAATGACGCAGAACCTGACTGTGTTTTTTAAGTCAAAATGAGATCTTTGAAGAAATATCCTCTGACTTTTTGTACTTACACTATCAACACTGGATGAAAAAGTTTGCCACTTTTTTTACAAGTTAAAATGAAAATCCCACAGCAGCCCAAACCTGGAAAGGATTTAGAGTATAGATCCTGATTCCAAACCCCATTTTGTGCAGGGCCAGAAGCTGGACTTTGATGATCCTTGTAGGCCCCCTCCAACCCAATATATCCTATAACTCTGTGATCAGTTGTGGGGAGCCAGCCAATTCTTTGGATTATATGGATTTTACTGATTCCCCATTGAACAGGAACTGAGGGAAAGCCATCACAGCAAGTCCCGGCCACAGAGGTCAGCCCAAAGGGCTCCAAGGGCAGCCAGAAGAGCCAGAAAGTGAGGAAAAGTCACTTCTCCTGATCATTTCTATCAAGAGGTCTCAGCCCTATAGGCTGAGGCACCAAGAGCAGTTTTGGCAGCATCTTGTACAGCACTGATGGAACACGGTTTAGTTAAAATGCACCTCACAAGGAGGAAATGAAAATCCTCAAGGCCACAAATTAAAAAATGTGACTTGATAGAACAACAATTTATAAATAGAAAGACCTATTTCCTGCAAAAATCCTGTGGACTGAGTATTGGAAACTAATTAGTGGACTGAATCACCAGGAAAGAAATCTGTTTTCCTGTTACTCATGAGAAGATATTACTTTTCTAGCACTTTTCTTTTGGCACTGGTGATCAGCATAACCCCATGGGCACTCCACAGCCCCTCCTTGGTGCATTTTCTTCCTATTCCAATCAAACACCCTAAAGTAAAGGACAAAACTCATCATTAACCATTGCTTTTTCAGCACCAGCAGCTGCACACTGGCTTTTTCCTCCTGATTAGATGACCCTGGAGCAGGAAGGTGTCAGAGCACCTCAAATGCTGTATTACAAATGCCAGCTCCACCCAAGAAGGCATTCACGGAATGATAGAATGGCTTGGGTTGGGACCTTAAAGCCCATCCAGTGCCCCCCCTGCCATGGACAGGGACCCCTCTCACTGCCCCAGGCTGCTCCAAGCCCCGTCCAGCCTGGCCTTGGACGCTGCCAGAGATCCAGGGGCAGCCACAGCTTCTCTGGGCACCCTGTGCCAGGGTCTCCCACCCTCACAGTGAAGAACTTCTTCCTAACAGCCAATCTAAATCTCTCCTGTTTTGGTTTGAAATTATTTCCCCTTGTCCTGTTGCTATCGGCTGTGTAAAAAGTCACTGTCCCTCTTTTTTTATAAGACCTCCTGGGATGTCTGCAATGAAGTCTCCCCAGAACCTTCTACTTTGAAGCAGAGATTTTCCTACTAAAATCATTAAGAAGATAAAAAACCCCCAAAAAACCTCAGGGCTCACTGGAGGACAAGGAGTGCAAGTGACCCCTGTGCAGGCAGCCTGGCTGTCACTCACTTGTCAGAGAACTGCTGGAGTGGGATGTGGCTGCAGGAAGTCTTGGCTTCAGCCAGCAATCAGCTCCCATATCAGCAGCACAGTGCACTAAAGCAGAAAAAAAAAAATCAGTACAAAATAAAGTTCTCTGAATGGTTAAGACCCAAATTTGCCAAATGCAGAGCCCTTTCCTGGGTGACTGCACCCACACAGGAGCACACAAATAAAAATTGGTGCTCCCTGCTGCTTCTAAATGAGAGCCAAGCTCCCAGGGGATGCAGCAGGGATGGATCTCTCTGGATCTCCTGCTGTTTTATCCAGTGGTCTGTTATCTCTCAGGACATGGAGCAGTTCCCAAGCATCGGTGGGAACAGCCCTGGGACAGCTCACAGAGCAAGAGGGAACCAGAAAAACCTTAGAGAAAGAGGAGGAATGCTGCAGGGCCCTTCTGCACACACAGGAGAGACAGGCTGTGAGGGGTGATGTGACTGGTCTCAGTCCTGAGGTCTCTTTGGGCATCCTCTTCTACTTGGGATCAGGGGCCACCACACCACTGCCCAAGGTCACCATCTACCCCAGTGAGCCAGAGAAGCAACACAATTCTCCCAATTCCCTGCAGAAATCAGTGTGATGAATACAAAATAGTCCTCCACAAACCGCTCCAGTTGAGCCTAGGGTTGTTCAGAGAAGGAAGTGTTCTTTATTACCAAATTAACTTAAAAAACCACATCCAGTTCACTTTCCACATCAAAGATCATAATCTCCATGTAAAATAGAGGGCTGATGAAAAAGGAAGTACTTAGAAAACACATTTTAAAATTTAAAACACTACTAGCACTGATTCTTCTTGCTTGTAAGGAACCCTGGCTCTTTTGTCTAATAAACTACTCCAAGACCTCATTTGCAAGCTACAACTGCTTGCTAGTCTGGGTTTTGCTGGCTGCTCACTTACTCCTCTAGGGATTTCATATTCTTCTAAATTTCATAAATGGCCACTAAACTGGACATGAACATTATAAAACACATTTCAATCACCCTCACAATTTAGACTAATTCATTGGCAACTGTACAAAATGTTATTTACAAGGTACTTCCATCAGCTGGTATCTGGCATTAAGTATTTTGAATCAATCTACCATCATTTTCATCTCTTATTTTTCATACAAGGGAAATTATTGATCGAAGCTTTTCAGCCTCATTTAATATACTGGAATAGGCTTTAAATTTTGCCATGTAAACCTCAGTGGATATTAGCAACCCTGTCTTGCTTAATGCAACACAAATCAGTCTCCCTGATGAGACCACAATATTGAACATGACATCATGACCACTTTATTTATTCATTGATGGGCCCTGAGACAGGCACCTGCTAGAAACTCCCCAGGGACTCCCACTGGAGTGTGGTTTGAGTTACCTTAAAGGGAGAAATCATAGAATTGTCAAGGTTGGAAAAGACTTTTAAGATCATGAAGTCCAATTGTCAACCTGGCACCACTATCATGTTCACCACTATGCCGTGTCCCCAAGTGCCACATTTACACATATTCTGAATGCACCCAGGAATGGTGACTCCCCCATTTCCATGGGCAGCCTGTTCTAATGCTTGACAACCCTTTCCATGAAATTATTATTTTCCCAAATATCCAATTTAAACTTGCCCTGCTGCAACTTGAGACCATTTCATCCTTTACCTCTTGAGGCCATTACAGTCTCACAGAGTAATACCCGGGATGGATTTGGAGGCAGGCAGAATTTTTTCTTTGCTCCTATCAAGTTTGCATTCAGTTTTTGAATCGCACGGAATTTTGCATTCAGTTGCTATTGTGATGGGTGTGTTCAAACGCCCGATTAGATCTCTGTACGTTGAGGACGGAAAGCTTGGCTGAATTTTGATGAACTCGTTCTTGAATAAATAAGCAAAACATCATAGAATAAGCTCCTCAGCCAGCTTCAATAAATACATATGGTAGGAAAACAGCTAGCTAGACAAACAGAATATATCACACTGGAACGAGCACTGATGATTTTGTAATGACTCCAGCAGCTCTCGGCATATTAGATACTGCTGCAAAAAACAATATGCAAATGTCTCCGTCCAGTTTACAGTAGAAAACAAGTTCTGCTCATGTTACCAAAGCAGCAGTGAGCAATCCTGCATGGAATGCCCTCCTCCCCTTTATCAAGAGCTGGAGCTAATTGGCAGGCACGGGCCCAGGAGCACTGCTGGGTGCAGAGCGATGCTTCCCCAGGCAGCAGAATTTCCAGAGGCCAAGGTGAAGCTCTGCACTGGAGATCCTATCAGATAAGGACATCAGGATGGATTGAGTGGGAATACAAAAGTGTTTTCTTGGGAGGAAACACAAGACTGCAAATGCTGTTACAAGCTAAGCCCAATACAAGATAAAAGTGCTTTGAGCTGCTGTGGCATCCCTGATATTGCATTTGATGCTGAAAAAGAGAGAATGAAGGTGCTCCGGGGCTGAACTTCCAGCGGTCCATTGCATGGGCTAATTTGTGTGCAGGCTGATACTTCGGGATGTTTCTGTACTAACAGAGAATAATCATAGGATAAGTAGAGCAAGGTAAGTACATATGCTGCCCTTGTTTTCTTGCAGCATAATAGCATCATCAATGAAGCCTGAATGCAGCCCAATTAGCATAGAGTAATTAGAATCACGGCTGATTTTTCATTTACTTTTGCACACGAGAAAGGGGTGGTGGTTGCAGTGTGTGGGGCTGCAATCCAATGGATGATGCCCATCATGCAAAGCCTGTATCCTGTTCTCTCATCAAAAGGAACAACGGAGACACTGAATTTCCCCAAGCTGCTCAAATTTCAGTTGTGGCCTGAGTGCCCTGGCTGCAGAGAAGGGTGATGCAGTTCAGCACCAGGCCAGTGTGGCCAAGTCGTGTGTTCTACACCACCCACATCATGCCTGGGGGTGTGGTTGGGGCAGGGAAAATGGGGAGTTCGCCATCTTGCCTTGCTCACCCCAGCAGAGGAACCGATGCCACCAACCCCTGCGGACTCGGCCGCTCTGCCGCCCGCTAATTCCCCCTCCTCCCATTTTCTCTGAAGTGTGACTACAGCTGGGCCTGTGGTTCTGAGAGGGACAGCCCCAAGGCACAGCTGAGCCAGTGAGGCTGGGCAGTGCGGGGTTAGCAGGAATTCGTCCCCCTGAGTGGCAGAGGGTGGTGAGAATCAGCACAAGGAGCTGCGGGGAGCAGAACCCAGGGAGCACCCACACAACCCCTACATGGACCCAGCTTCCAGGGTTGGTTTGTCCCTGATTGCTGCTGTTCTCAGGCCTGGGGGTGTGAAATTAGCCACAGGAGCTCCCTCACCTTATTGCCTCTGTCTGGAGACCACGTGGGTGCAATCTCTGGGAAGCATCACCAACTTGTGTTTTTTTGTTCCTGGTGGTAAACACCCTTCTGTGGGTAAAACGCCTCCTCTTTTTTGTATACTTTTGCTTCTAATACTGCTGTTGTTATTTATTGTGTGTGTCTTATTCCATTGCTTTGTGCTTTAAGTAAATTGTTATTTCAACCTATAGTCTCTTCTTTTTTGTCCCTCCCTTCCCAGAAGGGACAGGGGAAAGGGGGAGGCTTATTTGGAGTTTAGTTCCCTTCTGGTGTTAAAGCCAGCACCCTCTGGGAAGTCTCCAGCTTACCCAAAGAATGTCTAAGCACAGGCTGTGTTCCCAAGGGATAAGCACACCTGTAATACCTGCTGTCTTTAAAGGCCAGTGGAAGCTTTAATAAAAAATCTGAATTTCTAAAAGATGTTATCTTTTAGCCTGTAACTTTTAACAAGTTGCCGACTGCTGCTGCTTGGAGTGTAAACAAGCGTTAGGAGCTTGGTTGAAGAAACCCTGTGTTGTTCCATGGCTGCCCTAGGAAAGAGCAGACAGCAGATATTTGGGGAGGGGTCTCAGAGCAACCAGGACCCCACAGCATTTGTGGAAGCTGCCTGGGCTGTGGACTATTTATAACCCATCCGCCACTGAAGAGTCTCTTAATGCTTCTCCAGACTTAAATGGCTGAGTTTTATAGCCCATTTATGGCCCATTTCAACAGAGCAGTTAAACTTGTTCCAGGCCTGGTATCTATATGTAAATAAAGCAAATGGTACTTGGCTGGCACCCAGGCTCCTGGTCCCCACTGGCACCCTGGCCTGCACAGCCCCGAGCCCCCACACTCCTCACAGAGGGCAGAGCATGAGGCTCACTCCATGGGACCCTCCTTCCCTCCAAAGCCCAGCCTGCAGCACCCAAAGGTCCTCGGCAGCCCCACAGCCCTGCCCAGGGGAAATTGCCTCACCTGCAGCATCCCCCCCTGCTGCTCCCAGACCTGCAGCACACACCCGACCTCATCAGGAGTCACACAAACCGAACACAGCTGAAGTGGGATTTATACCAAGGCAGAGGGACTGGTCTGGAGGGGCTTAAAACCCAGGAGATTTTTCATGTGTTTTGTTCATATTGATGCCTGATCAGAGGCTTCCTAGAATAGAGGCCAGACAAGATGAAGAGAATAAAATGGGGATTTATTGCAGGGCCTTCAATAGGGACACCTCAGGCAGTCAAAGCCCTCTCCGGGAGAGGATACACCCAAGATGGACCCCGGGTCACGAGTTTTCTACACTTTTATAAGTTTTGATCAATTTACATCTCAGGGTTAATTCTCCAATTACAATTTCAGGTGATGATGGAATTTACCCCAAGTCTGTCCCCCCTTTTAGAGGCTCAGTTTCCATATTTCGGGGCCTGGAACAAGGAGGTGTCCTTGAGTCCAGGCCTGGAGAGGAGAGGATTTGTTGTGTGTGAGCAGGATGAGAGAACAGGAGCTCCCAGCCCATGTGGAGTTTGAGAGTTACACACTAAAGCAGTGCAGGGTCTGAAAAATATAAAAGTTAAATCTTAAGGCATCAATATACCCTCCAGGAGAAGGAAATCACATACGCCAGGGTGCAGGACATGGTGCTTTCTATGACTGGAAATGATGATACAGCAAGAAAGGGTATATAAGGAGAAGGATTATATAAGATATAGGTTTTACAAGCTTTATAAAGACTCTCTTAGCACTTGTTAGTGGCAGGAACCTCCCCGTGGGCCAACCGGGCTGAAATGGGAAGGATAGAAAAGTGCCTTCCAGTTAAAGAAATGGGCTGTGAACGTGCTGTCAATGACTGTGATTCTTTTTATTGATTTACAATGTGTAAGCCATAAATCACTCTACCATTTACTGAGCCCGTAACTATGCATCACTTTGTCAGGGAAACTCCTCGAATTTTCAGGGGGACATGCAAGAAAACAGATTTCTCTTTCATCGACTGAGCTCAGCCAGATTCAGCAGACAGGGTGGGGTGATACATATAGACAAAACACTTCATTTGAACATCTGCCATATCTGCTGCTCTTTAGCTCTCATGGGATTAATCTTTGGCTACAAGGGGACAGATGCAAGCCATGCTTCCATCGGCAACCACTGCACAGGGGTTTGCCAAACAGATCTCACACCCTCAACCTTCTCCAGAGCAGCCCAGCTGCAGAGCAGCCTCTGATGCCACCAGATTGTGAGGGAGCATCTTGGCTGGGGAGCAGGGCTGTCAACTGGGGCAGGAGCAGTGTCTGTCCTGGATCTGCCTAGGGCAGCAACACCACCATCCACTCTGCCAGAATCTTAAAAAAAAAAAAAAAATAGCAAAAAATGCATCAGTCTTATCTTAAAACAGATTTCAGGACAAAACCTATGATTAATGAATTACAGACAGATTTCCAGCTGGCTTCAGTTTGAACAAGATTTCCACCTACTCCTCCTTAATTCTTGAGAAGTCCTGCAGAGCTAAATAGTTCAGGTCTGGTTTACCCCCAGCATTCAGCAGTACAAAAATCCTACCTGAAGGGCAAGACTTACCTAAAGGCTCTTACAAAATCCAAGTGCTTTCTGCAGAACATCCCTAGACAGGTGTTCAAGGTCCACTCCCAGCAAAGTCACGCCCTCCTTTGCCATGGGAGCAGCAGTAAGCCATGAGAGTTTTTGGGGTGCTGCATAAACCTGGGAGGGAGGTGGATTCACCCACGCAGGGAGCTGGCAGAGCACCATCTACCGGCACGAAGAACGGTTCCTTCCTTGGTGGGACCTGTCATGCTTGGGTTGTTTTATGTCTTAAATAACCTTGCTGATCTGCCTCCTAGGGCGTTTCGTTCTTTGTATGCTAATTCCAGCCCAAGGCAAAACCCATTCTTCTTCAGCAAAAGCCCTGTGCACCTTCTTCAGCCCAGCCTGGTGCCTGGGTGTTGCACAGGTGTAAAATTAAGGTGTGATTTAGTGCTTTGCTGAGGAAGGACTGCTTGCTGCAGGAGCACTGAGTTGGCTGGGTTGGGACCTTGCTGCTTTAAGGTTTTCTGATTAACCATCCCCACCAGAATGCACTGCAGGAGGCTCTGAAGAGCAGTTCTCTGCCAGAGTGAAGCAACTGGGATAATTCAGGCCTTTTGCTTGCTCAGGGCTGATCACTGAAGGGGCAGAAATTAATTTCCTATAAACACAGGCATATTTTTTTTCACTACCTTGGCAAATGCAGTTGTAAATAAGCCATTACAGGAGCTGATCTTTATGATGCGTGACTTGGGCTTGTCCCAGTGGGGGATACTTTATGAGGCATTTACATAAACATATACAAATCAAAAGGGCCAGCTGTGCTTCTCCCGTACCTGCAACCCACAGATACTTCAGCTTATTCCAGCTTCACACAACCAGCACCCTGAAGTGGAGCCAGGTCAGCTGCCTGGGCTGGACAGACTGAAGTGTGATCTGATAGCATCCCCAATCCCCAGACTGTGAGGCTTTGAGGAGCTCTCAGCACACAGCGGGAGCCACACAGAAATAAATAAATAAACAAACAAACAAACCATCAGATTGCCCAGGGTGCCTGTCTGTGGGGGTGATGCTGTTCATCAGGACTCCACTACAAACCCTCTAAAATACCTTAGTTAAAAGAGTTGGCTCAGGACTTACTGAAGTGGTTTTAGAGTCTTTGTTTTAAAGGCACTGGGCTTCCTTTTAGACCTCAGTGTCTAGAACTCAGTGCCTAAAATCACTCCTTTGTTCTTTAAATTCACCAGTGTTTATTCAGCTTATTCACCTTGGCCAAGGCCAGGGAAGGAGCCAGCGGCAGCAGCTGAGTCCCTGATTTCTGCCCTGCCATTTCGTCCACTCACCTTCTCAACTTCCACCTCCCTCCAGAACCCTTCTCCTTATCCTAGTGGGCATCAACTATTTGCCCAACTCTTTCACTTACTGCTGCTATTTTCTTTCATAACATCAGTCTGATGTTATGGGCAGCTGATGTCAGTTCAGGCACACAAGTGCCTCTGCCAAGAGTCTTCAGCTCAAACAGTCGCCTCCCCATCAGGCACTGCAAGTGCTCAGAGAGCTTTTACACGGTGCCCTCCAGCCGAGGCAGCTCCAGCACCGCAGTGTGTCTGTCCTTGCTGTCCCTGTGCCAGTGACGGTGGGAAGCCGGGCTTCTCACAGGACAAAAGCTGCTGATTCAGCCCAAGTCTGGAGCTGGGGGAGGTGTCTCTGAAGGCTGTCTGTCAGACCAGGTTCAGCAGCTGACTGAGCTGAATGAAGTTTTCTGCAGCCTGTTTATTTCTTTAAATGATGGAGGCCCCTTCACAGGAACGATGCACACAGCACATGGCATCTTCCAGCCCTTCTCCTTTCCCTGGCCATGCCACAGTTACACTCATCCTGTTTGATCTCTGCTAATACAGGTAAAACCTCAGGCCAGGTGCTCCCTGAGCATTCAGGAAATGACAGCCAAAGTCTATTCAAGCAACTCCATTCAATGGACAGGGAGAGAAAGAACACCTTGCTTTGAAAGCATGGCCTGATTTCCTCTCCATTCCCATCAAACGGACTTTTCCAAACTCTTCTGCTCTTGAAACAAGGTCAATCCTTGAAGCAGCCATGTTTGATTTTCAGTCCATAGACTGTCTCTCCTCCCCACCTCTCCAGGGCTGTTCTCATTTGCTTGGAACTGCACCTGAACAGCCCCTGTTTCCCCTCCCTTCCTCTGGTGACCCGTGTGTATTCAGAGGGCAGCTGCTTCCCTGTGCTGCTGCTCTGGGGATAGCTCAGGATGGCTCAGACAGGCCATGTTGTCTGCAAGATCGTTATCTGGTTATCTGGCCTTTTAATTACAGATTACAGAATGGTAATCGGTTCCCTAGAGCTTTTAGTATCCCAAAGGTATAGGAAAGTGGGCTGAGGATGAGAAGAGCTTGTTGTGCTGTAGGTTGGAGCAGCTCTTGCCCTCTTCTGAGGGTCTCAGATCCCAGACTCGGCTCAGCAGGAGCAGCTAGGTGTGCTTTGGGAGTGGATCCAGCCAGCACAGAAAACAGGGGGGGAGGAGACAGGAGGTGTCTGGAGAAACGTTGCTAATTCTGGCAGTTACAAGCCAAAAGGGGGATTCCTGATCTGCAGCCACAGCACTTTGTTCCCACAGCCCTATGGCTGGATGCTTCCCCACGCACAAAGCACACAGAGAAAGCTCTTGCTTTCCACTGAGGCTGGGTTTTATGGTGGACATGCTTTGTGCCAGTTCTCTGTGAGGTGCACAGTGAATGAAAAGACAAGGGCAGCAGCTTCTCTGGAGTTCCAGGACTGAAGCACTCCAGTGCTGATAAAGCCTTTCCTCTTGCTCTCCAATCTGGCTGGGAATGATCCATGCAGACAGGCTGAGGTAGATACAAATGTCAAGCCACTAAGCTTGATCACGCTTTATAAAGGCCACAGTGAGAGAAAGGGAAGCCTTCCCTTCGTCATGAGCCATTGTCTTTAACTGGATGAGAGAGTCAGCCTGGAAAGCATCCCTGGTTCAAAATCACTCAGTAGCATCTAACAACTGGGTTAATTTCAAATTGGCAAAGCTTTCACATCAGCTTGCTGCTACAAAATCAACCCAGCCCACCCTTTCAGGAGCTGAGCAGTCAGAACAAAGCATCAGTTCAAAAAGCACTCAGTGGTATTCTCATCCATCATTTTCTGCCCCTTGATTTATTTATTGTACTGGTGGATACTGATTACCCACTCTACAGACTTGCAAAGATCAATACCTGTTTTCAAAAGAATATTGTGTGCAAAGCTAAAGAAATTAGTTTATTTTGTAATGAGGAAGAAACAGGGTGTCAATCCGATCTCTGGAGACCTTCCTGCCAAGGCAGAGGAGTGCTCCATGCTAAAGCATAAAAATATGAGACAGCAGAAACAGGCCGGGCTGGTGGAGAAAAGGACCTGTGTTTTATAGGAAAGGAGGTGGCAAAAGAAGAGGATCCTGCCACTCCTTGTGCTCTCCCTGCCAAACCTCTTCCTTCCCTGCAACACAGACCTGGCCCTTGGCTTGGCCATGCTGAGCAATTTGTGCTTTCACCTGGAGCAGGGAGGGGAAAGTGATGTTTTTCTCAGTCATGTGCACAGCAGTTAATGAGACCCCACCTAAGCACTGCTGCAGGGCAATCAAAACCCAGCAGAACTCGAGGCTGAAACGTTCACAGCTACCTAATTGCCAATAAAAATCAACAAGAAATGGAAGCTGACATCCCACAGATACCTTAAATTTCAACCTTAATGCCTAAGCCACAGGTTACCAGCATTCAACAGCATTATGAGATTGAGGTGACACTGCCAAAATCTGCTCCCACTTGTATGAGGTTGTGAGTTTGACCATCTACACTAAGAAAGGTGCTGGTGTCCTGATAATCTCCGTAATAACCAGGCAGAGCTCATACAGAAAGTATAATACTTTATAATTGACTACACAGGGCTTGTAAGAAAAATAAGAAAAATAAATCTTCCCCCAAAGTTTAGTACACAATCAGGATATTTTCCTGAAGAATTTACTTGCTCCTAGGAGAGTCCTCCACATACAAGTTGTCTGTTGAATTTCTGTCACATAGCCTGGGAGCAACTAGCCCCTGGAGACGTGAGCTTTGCTGCTTTAACAAGCACTTTCAGAGGAAAGCCTTGCCAAGATCAGTGTTTGCAGTCAGAGGAGCAAAAGTCACTGGACTGCCCATCTCTTTGCCTTGAAACTGGCAGAGGCACCACAGGGGAAAAAAAAAAACCAACCTACAAAAACAGTATGCGGAACTGGATACTGTAAAATGAAAACCTTCACCTGGCCCAGGTGCTCACAGGAAATTATGGTTCTGCTCAGAGATCCTTTGGGTCCCCCAAGGTATAGCTCCATTATTCTTTCATTTGCATCTCCTGCCCATAGCTGACTTTATTTCTCAGCAGTGCCGGTGCTGGTGCAGCATTTCTGTTACCCTTAAACTATGCCCCGTATGTGGCACAGCTCTGCACTGCTCTCCAATTAAACTGCATCCCGAGAACATGTTGACATTGTTAAGGTTAATGACCTAATGATGAGCACCAGGAAACAGGTTTGCAATAAAATGCTCTGTGCTGATTGCTTCCATGATGAATGCGAACAATATGTTGGACTGGGAACAATATGTTAACCAATATGTTGTGGTTTATCAATGTCAGGGTGCAGCGCTGCTGCCTGGGGATCCCAGGGAGGGTCACTTTGAAAGCAGCACAAGGCAAGATTGGCTCTCACAGGGCAGGAAGGAGCAGTCCCAGCCCCAAGGGAGGCAGGAGAGCCTGATCCAACCCAGCTCAGCATCACTAGACCTGGCAGGAAACACAGCCTTGTTACACCTGCCCCTAGAAATGAACCACCTTCTAAAAGGCTGAGTTAAAATAATACAAAAACTAGGGTTTCATGCAAGACAGATTTGGTGCCCCTGAGAAACAGGCACAAGGAAGCAGACGTTAGTACAGAAGAGTGGCTCAGCTGTTATGAGAATAGATATAAAAAATTTAAGAGCTGGAAAACAGAACTTCTAAAGAAGCATTTTCCTTATTCATGGAAAAGTTAATTTTTTGGGATGAAAAAAACCTCCAAAATTCCTTTCATCCTAAAAAGTCTTGCTTGGAAAAGCAACTGCAGGGCTTGGTGCAGGTGATGCAGAACCTCAAAGGGCTGCTCTGAGCCACGGCTGTCACTGCGGTGTGCCACTGCCTCCCCAGCACGACCAAACCCCACAGGAGCAGCACCCACCACACAAACTCCCAAAGCTCAAGTTAATCAGAGCTACATTAGCATCAGGGGACACAGAAAGCAGGGCAGGCAGCTGAGCAGGGGGACTCGAGCAGCTCTGCTGCTGTCTGGGCTCAGTAAAGCAGAGAGCAGAGGCCAGCACCAGGCTGATGGCAACATAGCCATGAAAGTGATGCCTGAGTAGAGGCTCCCTAGAACAGAGGCCAGACAAGATTCAGAGAATAAAATGGGGATTTATTGAAGGGCCTTCAATAGGGACACCTCGGGCAGTCAAAGCCCTCTCTGGGAGAGGATACACCCAAGATGGACCTCGGGTCATGAGTTTTCTACACTTTTATAAGTTTTGATCAATTTACAGAAGATCAGGGTTAATTCTCCAATTACAATTTCAGGTGATGATGGAATTTACCCCAAGTCTGTCCCCCCTTTTAGAGGCTCAGTTTCCGTATTTCGGGTCCTGGAACAACGAGGTATCCTTGAGTCCAGGCCTGGAGAGGATTTGTTGTGTCTGAGCAGCATGGGAGAACAGGAGCTCCCAGACTGTGTGGAGTTTTAGAGTTACACTAAAGCAGTGCAGGGTCTGAAAAATAGAAAAGTTAAGTCTTAAGGCATCAAAAGCCACAAGTCAGGCAAAAACCCCAACCTTGTGCACAGCCCAGCCTGAAAGCTTAGACCTGCAACCTTCAGGAACACAGAACACGAGAGGAAGCAATGCTCAGCTCAGCAATGCCTCCTCACATCAGCACATGCAAACTTATTTTTCAAATGAAGAGAAATCAAGCTAAACAGATAATCCTACTGGCCAAAAGTTAGGCCACAATTTCAGAACCTCAAGGTGCACAACCCTTAAGTAGGAAGGGCACGGACACCTTGATGTGTTCACCAGAGAAACCCTCTGCAGACACCATCTCCCTCCCAAGCCCTGGGCACTGTGGCATGACAAAGCTGGAGACTCCCTTGGGTTTCTCTCCCCACGCTCCCCCAGGCTCCCAGCTGAAGCAGAATTACAAAATGGGTCATTTCAGTGCATGGAAGGAAAAGCCTGGCCTAGCTAAGCTTCTGAGGGCTCCCTGTGCACTGTGAGCTTGGGCTCGGCTTCACAGGTTGCATTTTAGCAGATGTCAGTAGTGAAAGATGTCAACCAGGTTTCCTTGTGGCTGGAAGCAGGTGGCAATTTTTGCAGAAGGAAATACCTACAGCTGGCAGTAATCCATGCCCCCCTGGGCAAAAGCTGTCAGGGAAACAGTTTGCTCTGGCACAGATAATCTTCACCAGAGAAGAGGCTGTCCAGGCTGATTTGTGGGCTCAGAAAAGATGGACAAGGTTTTAGACACCTCAGTCCCAGATTAGGACAGGGAAAGGCTTCTCCAGGGGGGAATTCAGAGCACATTTGAGGAATGTATCCTTAAATCCCCATTAACTATAAACAGACACTAACTCCTTAATTGAATTAAGTATGCAGTATCTGGCAGTACCTCCTCTCAGCACACTTGCTCTTCCTGTCAAGGGCTTCTGTGAATTTATTTGCTGCTCATCTCCCTGATAAAGGAGAAATATTTAGAGCACTGGACTGGGAGCCAAGAGCCTGTGTTTCTGCCCCTAGGTCTGAGTGAAGAAAAATCATTTAGCTCAGTGATCCAGGAAAATGAATGCCCTACATTTTGGCAGTAAGGCTGGATAACAATTTCAGATGTTCAGCTCATAGATCTTGGGCTCCTTGGTCACTTTGGAGCTTTGAGCAGGTTGTGCTCCAGCTGTCAGAGCGAGGTGGCTTCTCTGCACTGCATTTGAGGGAAGCCTTCCCATGAAAAATTCCCCAATAACACCCCTCTTCTCTGGAAGTCAAGCTTTCCCTGAAGCTCTTTGTAAGGTCCAGAGGGGCTGACCACAACTCTGCACTCTCTAAAAGCTACAAGCTCACAAACTTTAAACTTGCATGTTTTTTCACCTTAGTATAAGAGTGGCAAATTTTTCATATCTGATTCACAAAGTAAAGGAAAAATTTTATTCAGTGGAAAGTAAATGTACTCTTTGTCAATACCAATCAACGTTCAGAACAAATAATGTAATTACAAATTAAAGGAAAAAACAAACCCCAAAGAAAAGCCAGTCCTTCCCCAGATGCAAGAGCACGTCAGTTTGTTTCTAACTCATTTTGACTGGTGATATATCCTCCATGATCTCCAAAAGTCATTCAAGTATTTATAATGATGTTAGCTGAAACATAGGCTTGGAAAGACTCTGGCTTTATGGAATGAATTTCAAGACCATATGCAGGGATTTAGCTGTGTGACTCCCATTAAAAATCAGTAGGTTCCTGCAGGCTAAAATCCTTGAGATCTGACCTCTACCAACTTGAAGCTCTCTGTGTCATCACATTAAAAGTTGCATTGCTCATAGGTTAATGCTAAAACCCTCTGATGAGAACAAATAAGCTGAAAAATTACTGAGCCAGAATTCACCTTGCTTTTAGTGCTTTTGAAATACAAAGCCAGCTAATCAAAGTTCAGCTTCTGCATAATTCTTGAAAAAAAATGCAGCCTGTTTGAACTCCTGTCTGTCCTGAAGTCCACGGGCTTTCATCTTTGGAGGTCTTATTTCCAGCAATCTCAGCAATTCTCAGGGTTCAAACAGAGCAGATGTGGGGGACACCTTGCCTTGGAAACTTGGTAGGGGAGTGCCTGGGGGCTGCTGGTACCTCTGACCTGGCACAAATGTCTCTTCTCCCTCCAGCCTCTCACAGGAAAGGTGACGTGGTGGAAAACAGCTCCCAGCTCCCCGTGCCTTGCCCTGCCTCCCCTCACAGGGCAGCGCATGCTGGAAAACTTGGTAATGTGCTGTGGCTTCCCTCACTGCAATCAGGCTGAGCAATCCTTTAAAGTCTGCGCTGGAAGATCTCGGAAGGAAAACAAGCAGTCAGCCAGCTCTGGGAATCCTGACTGCAAATGTGAATTTCCGGTGGCAGGAATGGCAGGTTCAGATGGATGGGCTTTCAAAGCCAGGAAAGTTTTAGAAACTATCACCCCGCTCTGTTCACGACTGGTCCCCGCTGCCCACGGGCAGGTCCCACTCCCAGCCCAGCTGAGCCCAGCTGGTTCTGGGTGCTTTGGAGCAGGTGAAGGACTGGGACTCCTCAGCAGGGACAGGGCTCCCTCCCTGTCCTTCCTTGCAAATCTCCTTCTCTGACAGCAGAGTCTGCCCCCAGGATCTGTCAGCTCACAAAATACTGCAGTTTTCTGTTCCATGTATCCAATTCATCTGCCACAGGTTTAGGAAATGGAACCTCAAAGATGTTCTGATCAAAGCCTGGCTCACGAAAGAGCAAGAAGCAAAGAGAATTCTGAGGTCACCAACACTGCCATCTCAGTGCCAGACATCCTGCCCGGGCTACCTGAGGAGAGTCAGCCTTCCCAGTCAATGGGTGATTCATCCCATCAGTCACTTATCTTGGGAGGGGGATGAGTCACACTCGGAGCCTGCCAAGCTCTCGAGGGAGCCTGGAAAGCTGATTTTTAGAGGAGTGGAATTATGCAGGCTACGGCTCAGCTCTGGTTATCACCGTTATTATTTCATCTACAAATCAAACTGCAATGGTTGGGGCTGAGCAGCACTAATACAAAGCATCCCACCAAAATCAGCAAACACCAGTGAAACTCATGATTTCCATTGACACACATCAGGTAGGATTGAGGCCTGTGCAGGAGCCTCCCAGTTCAGACTGGGATCCTTGCACAGAAAGCACCAGCTCCCCCTTTGATGTGTGCTTATCTCCCGCTCTGCGCTGCAGAAGGAAAGGGAATCGCCCTGCTCCTTCGTGCTGAGGTATTTGCCTTGCTAATGAAGATGGTGCATATTCACTTTTGATCTGCGGAGGAATGGAAAGTGAAAAATTAAAGCTGCTTTCCACCACTGATATTGTCACTGAACGTCACCATGCTGTCTCCTGGCTGTGATCTCCGTGCCTGCTGCTGCCAGGGGAGCTGCCACCAGTTAAAAACCTCTCAGGCTGCCCAGCCCAAGGGATGCCTTGAGTTATAAAACCACCAATGCCCTGCCTGGGCTTGGTGCAAATATTGCTGAGTGCCCAGAACAGAGGAAACAACCCCGGCATGTTTAAATCAACAGCTTCAATGTTTGCTGTAAAACTGGATCCCAGTCAAAGGCACATATTAGGAAAAACCTGGCACACGGAGCATCCTTTCAGTCAGGAAATCTTCCCCTCTGTGGCTGTGGGCCTCTGAGGTGGGAGCAAGGAGCATGAAGGGAGTTTCATCACGGTGTTGCTTCCCTAGATCCCAGGTGGTCTGTCCCCAGCACAGGCTGTGGAGGCTCCCATGGCTGACTGAGGGTCAGGGTCACTCAAGGAATAAACAGCTGCTGAAACAGAGACTGGAGACAGGGGAACTCCTAGGAAACCCTATCTCCCTTTACTGCAGCATCTCCTTCTGCATCTCCTTCATTTCTCCCAAATTGCAGAATAGTATCACACAGAGCAGCAGAAATTGCTGTCGTTCCCTGGAACAAAAGAGACCAAAACCTTGGCCCACTGAATTTCCTGGCTAAACTCACAAAAAGCAGGCTGTGACCCTAAATACACTGAGGTCTGATATAACACAGGGTAGCAGAAAAGCTTCTGTGGCAGCATGAACAGACTGTATATCTGGACCTTTGATCTGGACAAACAAAAGAGAAAATGTGGATAAAAGGGGCTAAAGCCACGGAAAGAGTCAGGTTTGACAGAGCTGCCTCGTCCCTGTGTCACTGAAGTTGGGCTGGAGGACACTTACAGGGCTCATGTGGTCACTGGGTGCTGTAAACAGGTGTGCTGAACTCTGGGGTTTGGGTGTTTGTCCCCTCTTTAGGACAGGCTCTCTGTCCTGGGAGACACGAAGTCATCCCAGCCAGCCCCACGTCCCCTGCGCACGCACATCCTCGCACTGCAGCCAAACTCCCTTTATTGACTGGATCTGTAACGTGTGAAGGTCATTGCCTCACTTCACACGTCTCAGCAGGGCTGTATTTCCACATTTAGCCACTCCAGTTTGTCAATATTAACATCTGTTCCTATTTAACACCTGCTGCTGCTCAAGGCAGGCAGGTTTCGCCCCCAGCCCTGCACGCTGCTCCCCTGCATCCCACCCCAGTGCCTCAACACTGTCCCCCGAGGAGAGGGAGAACCCAGGGACACACCCAGGGAGTGCTGGAAGTTTGCTCTGCCCGAGCTGTGAGCAGCAGCTCTGCCCTGCTCCTGCCATCCATCCCCCAGATCAATCGCTCTCACTGCAGTGCTGGGGAAATAAAACCAGCCCACAGCTCCAAGCTGTGAACTCTCTGTCAAGATCCCCTGTAGGCAGAGTTTGGCCTCCCTGGGGTCCTTGTTATGATGAAAAAATAGCAGCGTGTGCATGTGAACAGCTCCAAGTGTCTGTGTGGCTCCCTATTCACTCCCTGCCCGCGGATCTCTAACGAGTGGCTGCAGCTGCTGAGCCATGGGCAGAGCTGGGCTGAGTGGAAAAACATCCCAGAGCACAGGACTGTAAAACTCCAGGGGTTGTACACAGACATTTTGGGTTGCTCCACCCTGCCTGTACAGAATCACAGCATTGTTTAGGTTGAAAAAGCCCTCTAAGATCATGGAGTCTGACCAGCAGTGCCAAGGCCAACACTAAACCTTGTCACCAGGTGCCACAGCACCACACCTCCTGAACACTTCCAGGGACAGTGAAGTCCTCCGCTCCACTGCTTTACAACTCTTTCAGTGAAGACATTTTCCCAATTTTACCTGCCCTTCAGCAACTTGAGGCCATTTATTCTCCTCCTGTCCCTGTTCCCTGGGAGCAGAGCCCNAGCCCCTCCCCAGCTCCATTCCCTTCTCTGGACACGCTCCAGCCCCTCAATGTCTCTCATATCATGAGGGGCCCAAAACTGAACCCAGAATTCAAGGGGAGGCCTCCCCAGTGCCCAGCACAGGGGGACAGCCATTGGCCTGGTCCTGCTGGCCATGCTGTGGGTCCTAATTTTGCATGGAATTCTGTTCTCTAGCATTCCCTATTGCCCCACATCTGCTCTCCCAGCTCCTGGTCCCAGGAGCCAGAGCAATAATGCACCTTGCAATGATCAGCAGTGGGGCTGGCTCTGCCAGAGCCCCCAGTGCCCTGTTCCCGGTCCAGAGCTGACCTGAGCTCAGTCAGCAGAGCACAGACCAGGCTTTGGTGATGCCTGATGGGTTTTTGTCTTTTCTTTTTATACCCTTTTGATACATTTTTATCCCCTTTCCCTTTCCTTGCACCCTTCACAAACACTCCTTGCCCCTCAGCCCTACATGTGGATAACCCTTGCAGGCTGAGATTGAGCTCAGCTTGGGGCTTCTCTGAGGGGAGCAGATGAAACATCCCGACTGTCTCCAAACCAGAGGCTCCAGCCTTGCATGGAGCCTCCTCTCTGGAACATGATTTTTAAATTGGGCTGGAGTCTCACTTGGGGGGGGTAATTAGAATGGGGGACAGTTCCCTCATTTGTTCAGTTTCTGATTGGGGATTTTAGGTAGATCTGCTTATTTGTGAGCGCCATCCAATTGTATCCGCGTTGTACCCGGGGGGTGCTGCTCGGCTGTTCCCACCTGGGCCGAGTTGTGCACCTGGGATCCCATTCAAACCAAGGGAATGCCCTTTGCCCTGCACTGCTGGGGCTGCCTCGGATTTTTACCAGCCCTTAAGGCATCAGTGGGACCAAGGCTAATGCTGGCCACTGAACAGGGCTTTCACAGACAAACGGTAACTTCAGGCCTTACTTTGGCACTGCTGACGCAGCACAGCAAAGCCCAATGCCTCTTGTGTTAGCACAAGACAACTGGGAATGTCAGATAAAGTAAGAATTGACTCCAAAGCAAACCAAGATGGTGCAATCTCATTGAACTGGCTTTCATTTCCACATGCCTTTGCATTTCCTGCTGGTGACTGGGGGCAGAAAACATCCACAGATGAGCTGCTGGAGAGGTGTCTCATGGTTTTGCAAGCTGAGAAGTCCAGAGAAGCACTGACATCCAAGAGGAGGCAGAACTAAACTGACTCCTGGTTAAATGGTTTGTTCAAGACTCATCTGCCACTGGAGATCCCTGACTGCAGTCACAGTGGTGCCATCTCTGGTAGACAGGACAAAACCACACAAACCAGAGTAAACAATCCTGAGCAGATGCAGCTGTTTGCAGAATTCCTCTGGGACCAGAGAGAAAAATTCTGTCTCTCTGCTGTTGGGTTTCTGCTGCTGAGCAGGGCTCTTCATCTCTGCCTTCCCTTGAACTGTGTGGGATTGCATTTTCTCATGAGTCATGTGTCTCATGAAAGCAACGTCCAACTGGGACATCATTACAAAGCCTCCAAAGATTATTTTTGTAGCAAATTCCCAGTAGAATAAAACTCACAAACTTCTATTTAATTAATAGTTTGGTCAATTACTTGCAGATTCTCCAAACCATGGCAACCAGCCAAGCCCAATGTCTTTAAAAGGGATTTCAGAGTTTTCCATCTCTACAACTCCCTCCCTGCTTTGACAAGACAAATACAATCACTGTTGATTTGCTTTACTTCAGGTAAAAATCCAACAGATCCCTATGATCTCAAATAGCTGTCTTGAAATTCCAGTGTTTGTTTAAAATTGGATTATTTGTTTAGAAGAAGTTTTATGTTTCTTCAGCTGTGCCTGCCTTGTGGGAGACTACGAATTCTATGCAGAC
Organism: Pomatostomus ruficeps; assembly: GCA_013400735.1. Taxonomy (NCBI): domain Eukaryota; kingdom Metazoa; phylum Chordata; class Aves; order Passeriformes; family Timaliidae; genus Pomatostomus; species Pomatostomus ruficeps. Next base: position 134,514 of record VYZT01013898.1, read on the forward strand.
AATATCCACTACAAACAGGAGTGACTGATCACCCTTTGGAGCCATTGCAGGGTTTGTGCTCCTTCTCAGCTCCTAGAAAAGATGAGAAAGAAACAGGAAAAAGAAAAATAAGACAAAAATAAAAAAGAATGAGAAAGAGAGAAGGAGAAGGAGAAGAAGTGGAAAAGGGGAAAGAGAGGAAATAAAGGAAAGAGGAGGAAAGAGGAGAAAAGAGGAGAAAAGAGGAGAAAAGAGGAGAAAAGAGGAGAAAAGAGGAGAAAACAGGAGAAAAGAGGAAAAAAGAGAAAAATCTCCTCCTCTGTACAGCCATGGAAGCTGCAGCACAGACAGCTACAACTAATGTGAAGAAGTAGAATGTGGTAACTTGGGGAGCTGATCCTGAAAGAAGCAGAATTTCAGCTCTCCTAAACGCCTTCTATTTCTCTGCATCTTCCAGTGTCTCCTGTTAAATCAGGGCCTTTCACAACACACAATATTCCCTCTGCCTTCTGCAGGAGCATCAAGACTCTTCCATTCCTGGGTTTTTCATGCACTTCCTTTCCTTTCCTTGCTCCTGGAGGGACTGGGGGGTGTCAGAGGGTCTCGGCTATCCCATAACCCAGGGCAAGCAACACAAATGTAAATCAGAATCAGCGACACAAAAATCTGAATCAGAAACACAAATCTAAATGCTTGAAGTGTAAAACCCTGGAGCAAGAATTACATGTGAGGAACAGATTAGTAATTTTTAAAGATCAGATCAGAGCCTCCAAGAGCCAGTCCTGTGACACTTCAAGTGATGGTTGGAGGCCTGAAAAACTGAAGATGGAACAGGAAGGTTTTCACCAAATAACCAGATGATACAGAGATGAAAGAATTTCAAGCTGTCAGTACAGTGAAGTTCCACATTGGAGGGAAAAAATAAAGGAAAAGAAGAAAAATACCATTTTGATCGTTCTTGCACAGATTTTCACAGGACTGGGAACATATGAAATAAAATCTGGCTTCCAGCATCTTCCTCTGCCTGTTTCCCCTCACCTTGCTGCAGCCTTCTGTTCTTGCTGGTAAATGTAAAAGAAGAAACATTTTAAAGATTTTCTCTAGAAACAAGGAAACATAAATTGGTACACAAATGTGGCAAGATCCATCTCTGCCTTTGCAAAGATCTTCTAGAGCGTAACAATTCCTCTGTGCAGATTCCCTCCAACTGGCCAGTTACCAATTCCTACACAACCAGTGGTCCTTGACCATCAAATATCCTCAACAGGATGAGCAGCAGCAGATTTTTGCCAGACCACACTCACTCACCCACCAGAAAACAGAAGTAATATGTGGGAAATGAAGTCAGATGAGCTTTCAGGCCAGCAAATATCTCCTCTTGGACTTTACCTTGAAAGCAAACTCAGTCCCACAGCACTGGTAGCCGGTTTCAGAGCACGGGATATCTGCCTTTCAATCAAAGGTTTCACCTCCTGTCAGGTAGAGCTTTCTTTTGACACTATTGACAAACAAGAGAGAGCACCTCAATAGAAATGTCAAAACCAGTGATTAACAGAAGAAGGAAAATCTTCAGAAAGAGATATCACAGTTGATGTTGAACTTGTCCTGACAGCAGCCTCAGCATCTCACAGATGTCTTCAAAAAAAAGAGAGATGAAAAGGGAGAGAGTTTGCCAGTGTGTAGGGGGTGATGGCCTCAACTTTCAGTCAATCCTAGCAGCCTGTGAGAACGGACAAGGCTGTCCCAGGGCAGAGAAACCACTTCTGAAACCATGAGAACCCTCCAGTCTTCAAGGTAACACAGAAAGAAATGTTCTCCACCATGCAAAAAACCCCTAAGATCACAGGTAAAATAAATTTCGTAATGGTCTGGTCTGGCTAAGCCAATTCCAACCCCAGTGGAAAGCTAAGGAATAAAAACTACCCAAATATTTCATCTTGCTGCAGCTTTGGCACCTCAGTGGGAGGTGAAAGCAGATCTTGTTTTCCTGGAAAGGAGGTACATTTGTTCCTGTGGCCTCTCCAGACACACTGACAGGGCTCAGCAGCCTTGCTTGCAAGACAGAGTGTTCCTTGACTCCTTATTTCACTTAGCTGGCCTCTTTTTACCTCCAAACTATTCCCAGCAGGCTTTGATTTCCAATGCAATCCTAACAGTTCATTTCACTCCCAGAATATTACAGAGGCATCGTGTTCACAGCAGATTTCACAAAGAATTTTGCAAGAATTCAGCAGAGCCAAACTCCTGGCACAAAGATCTCCAGCAGGATTACAGCAGGAAGATGACCAAGAATGTGTGTGTGTGGCACAGACAGATGCACCCAATCCCACTAGAAAAAGTCTAAAATGTGTGTGTGACAGAAGAAATATTCATCAGCACCCAAACATTGAACTACCCCAGCCAGGAGCTGTGACCTGTGATGGTCATAAAAGTGCCTGGATTTTTCAGTGATTTGGGGGCTGGAAGAGGGCCATGTCCTCACCCTGGTGGAGCAAAGAGGTGACTTTGGAGGGATTCATCCTGAATAATAAGATTCACCTTTAGTATTCCCAACATGCAGCAAGAAGTCTATCAGGGTCTCCTGAGTAGGACCTGGAAACAAGGAAATTAACTTTCATCATCTGTTATCTTTTATAAAAGAGGGAAAAGAAGATGTGCAGTGACTACAGAAACACTTGCCCTTCCCAAGCACCAGATGTGCTGTGCTGACAGTGGTGATCTTGGCAAAGGAAGCAAAATGGGGAAGATATTGGATGGAAATTTCATGGAAGGATAATTTTTCTGCTTTAGCTTTTTATATGTTCCTCTCTCACATTTTCGACCAGCAAAGGAATTCACTTGGGCATCAAAGAGGGAGACCAGACACTTCAAACTCGAGAACACGTCAGCCCCAAATGGACATAAGAAATCTTAACCTAAACTTTTCCAAATGCCCAGTGATTTCAAATTAGTGATGAATTCCTGGGGTGAAAAAGGGCATCTTTAATGGGTGCTCAGTGGAGTCATCTAAAATCAAACCACGTCAAGGTGTAAGCATGACAAGTGGCCATAGGTAAAAAAAAGGCCCTGGTTTTGATCACTGCATGAGATGATGCTTCACCTCTTGCACAGACACACAGAGAAACAGGACAGTGATCAAAACTCGCTGTGAGCAGAATTTGCATTGGCTTTGCCAAAAGCGTGTAATGAATTAGTAATCCACAGCAGAAATTAGAACACTCACATTCCCCGGGAGATGAAAGAATGGCTGAAAGTTGTGGCAAAATGCTTTCCTCCTTCAAAACGCTCTGCAGTAGGGAAAAAAAGGCCAAAAAGAATACGGACAAATTTTCCTGAGCAGTGTGTCCCCTTTGATCAGCTGTGTGAGGCAGTAAATCCTATATGCACAAGTACATAGGCACTAATTAAATCAGCTGTGTGCTTTAATAATTGGCACTGACTGCAGTGGCTTTCAGTGGGTATTTTCCCAGGACCCCTCTCCTCGGCATATCCGTTACATTTCCCGTCTTATTTACTCACATTTCAATTTCAAATCCTGCCATTGGTAACATGACAGCAGTGCTTTCATGAGCCTGCCTGGGCCCAGGGAAGGCTGTCAGAGTGAGCCCGCTGATCCTAGGGAAAGGAGCCTGATTAAAAACCTCATTGTGTCAGCCAGGCAATCAGCTGTTCATTATCCTATGACACACGACTGCTGAAATGAAACATTCACATATTTTAAACGTGAGAGATTTGTACTTTAATATAATTATTTTTGAAAGATTCTTCATCAGAAAGGTTAATAAGAGCAATATAGGTTAATAACAGCACTAAGGCAGCTGACATAATCAGATAATTGACCTTATTGATATGTTAAGTGCCCTATGCTTCACCTTGGGATGTGTGACTGCTCTCCACAGTCAATTATCTTATAATGATGCCTCCTTCTTAAGGTCTTATTGCCTGAATATTGGACTTCATCCAAGGGTTTTGGTGCATCCCCCTTCCCTCTCCTGAAGGATTTCTGCTCCACTTTCATCTAAGAACTGTGCTAACATATTACAGGCACTTTCCATAAATACACTGATTCACAGTGTCATCAGTTGCTTACAGATTTGGTTTCCTCCAGCAAAACTGAGGTGATTCCTGTTGTCTCCCTTCAGCAGGAATGGCTTCTCCCAGGTGTGGGATGCGTGAAGTGCTGCTGGGGCTCCTGCCCATCCTGCCCAGCTCTCCAGAGTGGCCCAGAGGGATGCCCTGTGCTGTGGGAGCTTTGCTCAGAAACCCTCCTGGGATTCCTCCCTGGAACGAGGCTGTTTGCTCAGGCTCCTGTGCATCCTCACAATGACCCCATTGCTCTTCGCATGACACCAAGAATAAGAAACAACTGTGTCTGCATGAAAACAACAGCAATTCCCCCACCCTGATTCTTCCCTCCAGGTGGTTGCTGTGGCCCTGCTCAAAGCTGCATCTCATCCCCAGCCTGACTGCGTGTGCCCCCTCCTGTAGTGACAGTGACATCCCTGTGCAGGAGTGGGGCTGGTGAGTGGGCACAGGGACCCGCTGGCTCCCCAGGGTGGTGACGATCTGGGTGTCACCCTCAGCCAGGAGCGCTCTGCTGGCTGCTGCTGTTGTCACGTGCCCCTTGGTGGCAATGGGAAGCAGCAGTGGTGGGTTTGGGACCTGCCCCAGCACACAGGGTGATGGTGGCTGTAAAACACCCCACTGGCTCTGCCATGGGAATTTCTCCTGCTTCCGAAGCAAAGGAATTGCTGAGAACCTGCCAGTGACAAAAGGGCTTCATGATCATTAGAAGGGGCCAGTGCAGAGCTACTCCTGGGTGTCCCAGGTGGGCTGCCCCTGCCCAGCTCCCGCTTTAGAAATCTTTCCTTAACCTGACTTTGCTCACGTCCACACAACTGCTGCTTTTATCTCAAGGGTGGCAAAATTAAGTCATAACAGAGAGTCATAAAGCTTTGGATACATCTGGGGTTCTTTTTCTTTTTCCTTGAAGCAAAGTGGGCATCAGTGGGCATGAGGATTTTGGAGGAGAAACAGGAAGGGCTGAATTTGGAGCTCTGGGGGTTTGAGAAGTGCTGTGATCCTGGCTGGCTGCCTCGTGCCTCCCGTTCCCCCTCTCTATCTGCCACCTCATCTCCTTACCAGCCTGGGCACGCTCCAAAACATTTCATTCCCTCAACAATGAATATTCTTGTCACCTAATGGGCTTAAAATTGCGATGATATCGAGCTGAAAGGCATTAGGTAATTTTGTGAGAGGCCGGGTCTGAATCTGAATCGACGCCTTTGAGCGGGGCTGCGATGTGGCGGCCAGTGAAGAGAAAGATTTACTCTGCAACCACTGTGAAAATGAGGGTTTGGGGGAAGCCATTATTTCCGAGGCATTTTTCAGTTCTCCCCCAGCAGGCCTTTGAAGCGCTCAGCAGTGTTTTAACCTCTGGCTGATGTAAATGGCAGCCAGTCTAATGCTGTCCTGCAGTTTAACAAATGCTGAAATGGAAAGGCAGGCTGCTGCTCGGGAGCCTCTCAGGCAGGACCCTCCAGCAGCAATCTGTTGTGCTCCAGGCCTCTCACAGACGTGAGAAATGAAGGATTGCTCTGCACTTTTTATTAGTAAACCAGTTCTCTGCAGTTTTACCTGGTGGGACTGCTCTGATCATCATAATTCAAGAAATAAAATTTAATCTATGTGAGTTAATAACTTAACAGGGCTATCTTTACAGCAGTCTTAGCCCAGTAGTGCAATTAAGTTGCACAGGCAGGGTAACTTCCATAATCTCAGGCACTTTGAAAGCTTTGGGGATAGATCTGCTGAAATAAAATTGCCTCATGCTGGCACCGGTACCTTCAGCAAGACAATTCAGGGCTGTAGGTACCTCCATGAGACAAAGAATAAAAACACAAAAGGTGGATTAGGCCAAAGCAAACCACATCGGCCCGGTAAATACTGAAATGATTTCCAGCTAGATTTCTGCCTGACAATCTCCTGCCTGCAGGGCAGTGGGCACTGCCATTAGCTCTGAAGCCATTCCAGCCATCAAGGTCCCCTTAGTTCCCTCCCAAAACTGGCTTTTCATTTTCAGGGACAGAGGACAGATGGTCAGCTGTAGCTTGGCACTGTCCTTCTTACCTTCCCTCTTCCTTTTGTTCATTTTTAATCTTCCACCCTTAATACACCACGCTGGGAATGTCTGGAAAAATGGAGAAGTCTGTGATTAAAGCAATGAGGAAGAAGGGAGCCAACAGGACGCTGTAACTGCTTTTCAGCTCATATGGAGACGTATAACACCAGGTGATCACATCTGCTCCAGGCAAAGAACTGGTGATGGCAGGAGAGGTTACACGTCTGAAATGTGCTTTAGAGTTTGCAGAAAAAGACACTGCACACGAACAGCCATCCCCGTTTCCAGCACTCTCCAGTGAGCAGGTTTTACAGCCCTTCCCATAATATTATCTATTAGTGGCCACAAAGCACCCAAGCAGAACTAATGGGTTTAAAGCAACCAAGAAAAATTATGAGCTCAGAGCAACAACTTCTCTTCTGATCTATCCCACAGTAAGGCAGAAAAGGGAGATGGGCCCTGTTAAATTCATCACCCCAGTGACACACAGAGGGACCCATCTGACCAACGCAAGTTTCAGGGCAAACTTGTTTCATTGACAAGTAAAAATCTGAATTGAAAATGTTCTGCTGCTCTGGCTTTGCTCTGAACAGGATCCTGAGAAGTCAGCAACCTTTGGAGAGTGTCCTGGACACAGAGGTGAGGGCTGAGGTGTGGATGTTCAGTGCTGTGTGTTCCACACCACCCACATTGCTGCTGGGGAACGTGGATTCCAAGGGCAGGACTGGAGAGTTCTCCACGGCTTTTTGCTGCTCTCACTTTGGAGAGGTGGGAGATGGGCACTGCTGTTGCTGCTGCCACTCTGCTGTCACTGCTGCTGCCCCAGAGAGAGCTCCTGCAGCAGCGCCCAAACCCTGCCGGGCACGCAGAGCCGGCATTTCGACAGCACAACCCCTCACTCAAACAAACAAACTTTCCAAGCTTTGTTTTGACCCTGCTTTCTGTTGGTTTGGGGCTGGGGGTGGAGAAGTTAAGCCATAAGAGACTCCCTGAAATACATTGGTTTTGTTTTCCCAAACACATGGCCCCAGCCCAGGGCCAGTTGCCATTTTGCCTTTGGGAAACTACACTGGGCACTGTCTTCAGAAGGCATTTATTCAGTGGCTAATACACTTCTGTGGGTAATACTCTCCCTCTCTTCTGAACCCTCATTTTGTAATATTGTTGTGGTTATTGCAATTTTTCAGTAAATTGTGATTTCAATTTATAATCTCCCCTGATGTTTCTCCATTATCAGAAGGGGCAGGGGAAAAAGGGAGCAGTTTGAGTGGGTTTTAAACCAGCAGAGAGTGTCATGAGCCCTTTGTCCAGGCACTTCTCAGGGAGGAACCAGAGGAGGAACCATTCAAAGAAACCAAGGATTTGTCCTGAGAAGCTCAGCTTGCCCCAAGTCAGAGAGCTCTGCTCCCATCATCAGGGTGTTCCACTTCCCTGCACTTCACAGGCTTTTAGGGACTGGGACAAATGTCAGCCTGTGTGTGTGGCAGGCATGCCCTGTGTCCCTGCTGTACCAGTGCACCTCTGTTAATGTCCAGTAGCTCCAAAATAACCCACAGGAGCAGCTCCAGTGCTTGGTGTTGTACACAGACACAGAAGATAATCCCTGCCTCTGACAGTTCAGGCTGGGCAGAGACAGCCAAGAGACACAGTTTGCCTTCCTTTGATGAACAGAAGCTTGGCTGTACCCCTTTGCACATGAACTGCAGGGTAATTAAGAACCTGACTGACTTTTTAGACACTGAAGCGAAGTATTTTGCAAAGCTCAGGGGTTTGGTGGGCTGTGATCAATGAAACTGAAAGCAGCTCACAGCAAACCCAGGCACTGCCAGGGAGCGGCTGAGGCCTGGGAGGAGCAGCTGGAGGGCTCCTCTTGATGCCTGATCAGAGGCTGCCTAGAATAGAGGCCAGACAAGATTAAGAGAATAAAATGGGGATTTATTGAAGGGCCTTCAATAGGGACACCTCGGGCAGTCAGAGCCCTCGCCAGGAGAGGCTACACCCAAAATGGACCTCGGGTCACGAGTTTTTTACACTTTTATAAGTTTTAATCAATTTCCAGATCAGGGTTAATTCTCCAATTACAATTTCAGGTGATGATGGAATTTACCCCAACTCCGTCCCCCCTCCTAGAGCTTCAGTTTACAATTTTTGGGGCCTGGGACAACGAGGTGTCCTTGAGTCCAGGCCTGGAGAGGATTTGTTCTGTCTGACCAGAATGGGAGAACAGGAGCTCACAGACTGTGTGGAGTTTTAGAGTCCTACCAAAGCAGGACAGAGTCTGAAAAATATAAAAGCTGAATCTTAAGGCATCATTCTTCCCCAGGGCAAGCCCATCTGCAGAAGGGATGGGATGTGCAGGATGGCTTTGTGGGTCTGACTCTGTCCCTCATGCTGGGTACTGAGCAGCAGCAGGCTCAGACCCACTCTGAACAGCACTGAAACCCCCACCCTTTCTCTTTGAATGAGCAATAGCCAAACTAAGAGAGCTCACGCTGTTTTAAAGCACCATAAGTATTGCTGACTGTGCAGGAAGTGCTGGCAAGCTCTAACAAAATCCCTGGGATTGTCTGGAGCCCACAAAGGGGAAAACCTGAGTAAAGCAGGGACTTTTATTCCACACAATCTACTCATAAACCCTCTGGTGAGTTGGAGCTACTGGAGAAACCATGGCCATGGAAAGCAAATGAGCAGCAGTTCACTCCAGAAAGAGAAGGGTGGAGTGATGTCCTGATCTAAGTTATTTGGACATTGTCCCCAAGAAAAAAGAGGCTCCAAGATGAGCAGAACCCTAATCACGCACAAGGGAAACCTGTGAACATCCTAATCCATGCCAAACATTTCAGAGCTCACAAAGTACCACATTAGAGACCAGAGCATCCAAAGTCAGGACACAAATCCCTGAGGAGCAGCTTCAAGCATTTCCACCACTACACAAGGGTTGGGTTCAGTGAGAATCTTTTGAGCAAGGGCTCCCATCTGCTTGTTTTACTGCATCAACCACCAGGACATTTGTGACAGCAAATAATATATACAGTGATTAATACAATACATACAAATAATACACAGCAGTGATTAATAAATAATCCATAAAGCACGACACAAACTCTGCACTGAATCCATTTCCTGTCCCAAAGCTCTCCAGCAAAGCCAACACTTGCAACTGCATTACAGGAAATACACTATGTGTACAAAAGTTGAAAAATACTGCTGTCATAATTAGATTTTTCCATTAGGCTTGTGTGGCATAATTAAAAGTGTAATTTCTCTGTGAGCAGGTAGCAGTGCTCTAGGAAAAGGGTGTCAGGACTTATTAAGGGCATGTGCAGGTACTTTAACCAACCACATAAATTGATTAAGTACTAAACTGGGCTATGGAGTCTAATTGTTTTGAACAAATACCTACTTACTGCCTGGGAAAGGACACATTGCCTTGCGTGTTGGAAAATGCAATTTATTCCAGCTACTAATTTTACCCCTGAATGCCATTCTCTGCTCTGGGTACCCAAAAGTCTCCTGTGGACACCACAGAAGCTTCCTGCAAACAGCAAAAGTACCTGAAGAGCTCAAATGAAAGTAAGAGCTTGTCAGGGCTTGTGCCCTGTCCCTCTGCAGCTCCAGGTGATCCAAGGAGCACCTTTGGGGCTGATTTGCCCTCCAGCAGACTCCAGTAACTTCCCCTGTCTGTGCAAAGTCCTGGCTAACACTGCTCCCTGTGTATTTCCCACTAGGATTCCAATGGAGCAGACAGGAGCTGGCTCAGAAAACCCTCTCTGAAATCCATACCTGCTGTTGTTAGCCAGATTGGGCATATTCTCACTCAAGCAGGCAGCTGGGGTTTGTGTGAGCCCAAGTTAGGATTTAATGGTCTGCTTTTCACAGGCAGGTGACACTCTCAGGTCCTTTAAAAGACTTGGAAGAGCCTCTGAGGAAAACCCTGCTGCCTTCTTCCCAACCTGGAAATGAAACTCGAGATAGTTTTAGTACAGGAGGGAATATCAAAGTGGATCTTTATTTGGAAGCCTCCAGGGGCAGTTATGGAAGAGTGTCCACAAAAGCCCCCCGTGACAGGGGTACACACAATTTTATAAGTTTGGTAAATTAGCATAATTGACAAAAAAGCACCAATTAGGAGCACAAGTGGTGATGCAAGTCTCCCCCAGGTCCAGCCCCTTCTCTGGAGCCCCCCTTGGTGCTGGCTGTGCTTTGTTTATGGAAATGTCTCGCAGACCTTGGTAGCCAGGGAGAACCAAGGTAGCACAGGGATCCTGGAATGTGTTTTGTCTTTCTGCCCAGGGAAAGAGCATGGAAAACTCCTGGGAAAACCAGCCACTGATGCAATAATGAGCTACAGAGCTCCAAATATCTGTGTAGAGAATACAGAGAATAGAGAAGGAAAAAAAAAAGCAAAGACCAAAATGGCATCACCCCCATGGCTTACATTTGCAGGAAGGGTTTCTGCAGTCTCTGGGAACTCCTGCAGCACTGAAACCCTGAGCTGCAGTCCCTCAGGAGGGTTCACCCAGCTGCCAGCTGCCCACCCTGTGAGCCCCATCCTGGCATGGGACGGGCAGGGAGCCCTGACCAGGGCACTACAACCTCCACCTGGATGCAGCCGGGCCAGTACTGCCCCAGCAGAACGTGAGGAGCTTGGGGAGGAAGCAGAGCTTCCCAACGTGACCTTAAAATAGAATTGATGCAAGAAAGAAGTACCTGTCATTCTGGGAGTGTTTGAACCAATAATCCTGATTCCCCCAGCACAGTGATTTCCTGCTGTTGTGCTTGCAAAAAGTCATCTTAGCTTTTCCTGCTAATAAATGGGAAGACAACCTGACCCAGCCTGTTCATTGACAAGCTCTGCAAAAGAAACCTCAGGAATATTTTATTCCTCCCACATTAGGAACGTACAGAACATACAGAGAAATTTACCATCACATAATGATCCCTATTATGCAAAGCAAGGCTGACAAAATTTCCATCATTACATCCCTGACAAGTACTCAGAACTGCGGGGGCTTTCAGGCTTTCTTTTGAAAGAAAAAAGACCTGCAAAGTAGCTTTAATGTCTTAAATATGGAGTAGGAACTTCATCCTCTCCCTATTCACAAACACCTTAAATGCATCTACTTCCTTCACAGCTCGTTAATCCCTACTCCTCTGCACTTCAGACATTTAAATTCCTTCCACAGATCTACCGCAGGAGAGGTGTTTATATCATGTTTAATCAGCACTCACCAGCTCCGAACACCCCTCCTGACCTTTCTGGTTACTGAGTGACCAAAGATCATTACGGACTCAACCAAGCGAGGACCTTGCAGGAGCCCTTGTGCCATTCCCAAACCACAATCCTTCTGACATGTTTTCTCCTGGTTTTGCATCCAAAAATGTCCATCGAATGGTTCCACTGACATTGAAACACCGATTAAACTCCCGGACTTGAAGGGTATCAGGCAGGCAGTGCATGAGCAGCTTGCTCAGGCTTGTGCTGTTTCAGGGTGCAGATCTGACCCAGTTACTCTTTGGCTGGAGGCTCCAAAGGCACCAGCCCTGACCCCAAAGATCTGGCTGGTGCTGTGATTTGCTGACTGGTGTGGGCTGCACACACAGGGCAGCATTCCAGGGCCCTCTCATCCTCCTCACTGCCACTGGAACACCAACACAGGCAAATATCCAGGAGAGGTGTGAGGAGAGAGCCTCTGGGCTCACAGGAACAGCATCCACTGGCTGTTTCCTCTTCCTTGCCTCTTTTTTTTGTCATTTCTGTGGGTCCCCCTCCTACCTCAGATCTGCATTCCGATCTCCCCTGATTTCCTCAATTGTTCCACGGTAGCTTTCCGAACCTTCCTTGCCTCTTTCAGCCCCCCTGCCCAGCCTCCTTCCCTCTGACGCCCAGCAGAGGAAAGAGCAGAAGCTGCAGGCATTAATGAGCATCACACGGGGTTCGGGCTTCCAGCACTCTCCCTCTCACATGGGCCGGGGCACACGTGAGCCCCAGAGCAGTAATTAAGGGATTTTAGGAGCAGAATGCCCTCAGAGGGCATCGGCAGATTGACACATGGTATTTCTGGTTAATAATGCCTGTCCTGAAATGTATCAGATCCGGGTGCTGCTGTGTTTCCAGCAATTTGTAAGAACTGTTCAATGTGTAGCCAGCTGGAATGCACAACAGCACATAATTGTTCTATTACTGCAGACTTCAATTGTTTCTCTTTTATTCATTAAACGGGCATTTATTGGAAGAAAGGTCCTTTTTTTAGATGCATTTTTACACAGCTCTGGATTGGACCTGCCAGGACTGAACAAGGGCAGACCTTCTCTTTTCTCACTGTGCTCTTCGAAGGAGAATGGAGAGCACAAACACTGGAATTTTTGGTTTTTTTAAATGGAGATGTTGAAAGCCTTTTACATTCTGCACTGGAACAAAAATGAAGCCTTTTGAAACGTTGCATGGGAGTCAAGGCAGAAGGCCACCCGCGCTGCCTGTGGGAGAGGCGAGAGCAAGGGGCTGCTCAGCAGCAGCCTTGGGCATCCTTTGGAGCAGGAAAGCACCCAAGGACTCCGGGAAAGAAGGATTGCTCTTGTGAGGAGCCACATGGGAGAAATTCAGCTGCCTGGAGCTCACAGTGCCCACCTGCACGTCAGGAGCCATCAGGACTTGAAGTGCAGTCCCAAGGGGGTGCCCAGGGCCAGGGTGGGGGTATGAACCTCTGATTTACACCAACAATTCCACAGCAGGCCAGGAATTCCTTAACAAAGCCCAAAACTACCCCAGTCAGACCTAAAAAGTGCTGTAGAACTGACTGGGCCGTCTCAAGAAGTGTTTGCTGTACAAGCAGCATTGTCCTGATTTCAAAGTGTTTTACAGAACACAAGAGCCCCAATCCAAACCCCAGGAACCCCAAACTGCTCTGTACTTCACTCTGCAACAAAAAAAGCAGCACGTTAAAATGTAAAAAATGTAAAAAAACCCCAAAACATTAAATGCACATATACATGCAGTAAAATGTATATACAGGAGGAAATTCCCTTTGCTCTCCTAGCTTTTCCTTAAGCTCTTGAAATGTGAAATGGCCTAAAAAAAAAGAAAAAAAAAAAAAAAGGGCAAGACGTAATTGTTTCCTGTGCAAACCCTGTGCCAGACTTTATTTTTATGGGCTGTATTTATTGACTTTAGCTATTTTTCCAGTATGCTGCACAGTGTTAGACTTGGCAAGAAATCCTACAAAGTGAAATAACATCCCTGAAAAACTGGGAATTCTCATTGTTTGGCATGGCCAAAGGAAACTCCAGCCAAGCAAACTTATGACCTCCTCTTGTGTCAGACTCGAATCCAGGCCAGGCCAACCATTCGATCAGACTCTTTATTCCTCTTAAGTCACCAGAAAATCCAAATTGGAGGGCTGATCCAACACTGAAGTGAAGCCCCATGTGTTCTGCTTCGCATTTCCACTCCGAGCTCGTATTTACCAACAAGACCCCCAGCCTCAGCAGGAGCCTGGAGTGAGTTAATTGCAGCTGTGTGAGAGTCAGGGCTGAATGTGCCTGTCAGCTCCAGGCACTTGCTGCACTTCCCAGGCTTCTGCCTGCATCCAAGACAGATGTCTCCAAAGCAGTCCCACAGCACACACTGGAGAAGAGAGAAGACAACTGAAGAGATTTATGCTGGATGGAATGACAAGCTCAAGGGTTTAACTGCACATGGCATTTCTGGAAGCTCGCCAGCTCCAAGTTTAGTGTGTTTTGTGTACTTCACTCATAAATGTTTATTGTGACAGGTAAACACTTGTTTTGAAAGCTTGCAGGCATACTATTAAAACAGAAGTGTTCCTGACATAGTCAAGCTGTGCTGTCAAATGTTTATCTTTTGAATGATGAATGCTGGCTTCCCTCTTTGTTCCTCTCAGCGTGCAGGGAACAGATTGGAACAGTGTCTCCCAACTGGTTCGGGCTCATTTCCCCCAGGGGAACGCTGCTGGCCCAGGAGCAGCCCCAGAACCCCCAGCCCAGGTGCCCCTCCGTGGAGGTGATGAGGAGAAAAAAGGAGGAACAACGGGGTGAGCAGGAACAGCTCAGTGCCGATGCCTTAAGATTCAACTTTTATATTTTTCAGACCCTGCACTGCTTTAGTGTGTAACTCTCAAACTCCACATGGGCTGGGAGCTGCTGTTCTCCCATCCTGCTCAGACACAACAAATCCTCTTCAGGCCTGGACTCAAGGACACCTCCTTGTTCCAGGCCCCAAAAATTGTAAACTGAGGCTCTAGGAGGGGGGACAGACTTGGGGTAAATTCCATCATCACCTGAAATTGTAATTGGAGAATTAACCCTGATCTGTAAACTGATCAAAACTTATAAAAGTGTAGAAAACTCGTGACCCGGGGTCCATTTTGGGTGTAGCCTCTTCCAGAGACTTTTGACTGCCTGAGGTGTCCCTGTTGAAGGCCTTTCAATAAATCCCCATTTTATTCTCTTAATCTTGTCTGGCCTCTGATCTAGGGAATCTCTGATCAGGCATCAGTGCCAGGTCTGTCTGCAAAGGCAGATGTTGAGCTTTGGGGACCAGAGTTCAACAGAGAGGGCATTTCCAGAGCTGGGAGTCTCTCAGAGATACATACTTCACAAGCCAAATGCTGAAGATTACGCTGACTAAAAATGTTAGAAGCAACTACAACAAATTTTTTACGAAAGTATTTTTTACTCTATTTTTTAAGTAACAAGCTAGAAAATCTGGAAACATTTAAGGCACAGTATTGGATGTATGCGTAGCCTGTGAAACTGCAGACAGTCATAAAAGTTATTGGCAAAAACGAACAAAGAGTCTTATGGGTGAGAATTAAAATTCTCCACTTGGTGCAAATATGCCTTCTAGAGAACGAGCAGAAAAGCCTGTGAAAAAAACGACAGTAATTTCTGTGTATCTCAGTGTAATTGCATATGTTAAAAGGCTGTGGAATTCAGCAGTGATCCCATGGGCTTTCAAGTGGATTTCAGATATTTCACAGTGTGTCAGTTATAGATTGAGATGTAAGACTTTGGGGAAACCAAGTACAATCTTTGATTAGATGAAATAGCATCAGATTTCCATGAAAATGCAAATGTTTAACGAATTCATTGCTAATGCAGCTCTGCTGCTTCTTTGTTCTGCTGCAGAGGTACTTCAGCTGTGGGTTTGCTGACCTGCAGTGGGTGCAGCACTGGGGCCAATTTAACCAGCACCACTGGAACAGTTCCCTGCTGGGGGCACAGGGACAAGAATGACAATCAATGACTTCTCACTGACTCAGGAAATCAGACTTACACACCATGCAAGCCACGGAATACTCTCCACAGGAGGCATCAGAAATGTCCCTCTCACCCAGGAGCCAAAGGAGGATTGAGTATTTGTCAGAACACTGAAAATACCAGGGTTCACAGAAACAACCCCCCCCCAAAACTGCTTCCAAAATGGTGTTAAACAGCAAAGTGCTTGGACAGCATCGAATTAGAAGGGCAAAAGAAGGAAAGAGCCTCTCCTCACCAAAGCTGTGCATTCTGCAGGCCCAGCTTAGTGCCCAGAGGCTGGGCTCACACAAAGGCTCACACACTGGCCTAGGCTGTTCCAGCACAGGGAGGAATTAGGACTTTATGGCCTAGAGAGATACACATCACACCTCTGACCCATGCTTAGCACAGAGAATTCCTGCAGGGCTGTTGCTTAGTGGAGCAGCTGCTCTAAACCCATTGGGAGAGCACTCGTGGTGTCCCCCGGCAGGAACAGCTGTCCCCATAGAGCACCAGTGCTGGGGCAGGGTCATTTACAGCCCCTCACACCTCCCAGGCTGTCACCACCTGCCAAGGGAGGACAGATGAGCTCCCCTGTCCCCACTCGGAGCCTTCTCCAAGGGTTGGCCGTGCAGCTTCCCCAGTCTGCTGAGAAGGGGGAAAAGTTAACTATGAAAGAGTCAACAAATGTTAATTGCAAACCTAAAAAGCAGGATATGTCTTGGCCTAAGAAGCAGGATGTGTCTTAGCCGAAAAAGCAGATGTCTTTTAGCCCTCTGAAGACAAAAGAAATAGAATGCATTTTGTTAGGATAAAGGAAACAGAATGTATCTTGTAAAGATAAGAAGAACAGGACCAGTTGAAAGCAAAGCAGAAACTGCTGAAGCAGCCAAGGAAGGACTGTGCATGCTCCAGGAAGAAAGGTGAACAGTTCATCATGATGGAGACTCCGGGCCTTCATCAGGGAAACCCCTGAGGAAGAAGAGGAGCCTTCCTCAGTGAAACCACCAGGATACACAGCACATGTGCAGAACATATGCTAATGATATTAATGACCTCTGAGAAGTAATTTGTATAACCACACCCTCCCAAGGAATGTAATGAATATTCATGAAGTGTACCCATATATGGTGCTGTGTAAAAGTGTTCGGTGTGTGTGTTCAGAGGAGCGATCCCCCATGCACCCGGCACCGAATAAAGCAAATCCCCACTGCTCTGACTCTGTCTCTGAAGTATCTCTGGGCTCTTTTGGAGCGATTCACTGTGCTGTGCCAGGAGAGGGGCTGGGCTCGGAGAGGCAGAGGGAGGAACACCCCAGGAAGGGCTGTGGTGGGAGCTGGACTCCAGCTGGTGCTCTGCTCCTCACAGCTTTTGGGTCAGCAGAGTCTCTGCTGCACACCACCTCATGCTATGGAATCGGCTGTTTCAGGGCCTAAAGTCAGATTTATTTTTTCATCAAACCATGCCCCTAATAAGGGGAGCAACTTGGACAAAAGTGAACCAGCACTAACCCAGCATTTTGCTCCATTTGCTCTTTCAGCCTAAAACATCTCCACTTTCTTCCTCCCTTACACCTGTTTCTTCAGGTGCAGCTGTAGCACAACATCCAAATATAAATCCCCACAAGCAGCCACTAACTTCAGTCCATGTCAGGAGCTCCCCCTGCCTGGCCAACTCCCTGGATTCTGAGCACCCTGTCCCCTCTAAACCTCGTGAGGTTTGTACCCAAACAGGCTGCCTACAGAGGGCTTCCTTCCTTCCTTCCTTCCTGCCTTCCTTCCTGCCTGCCTCCCTCCCTCCCCCGCTCCTTACCCCAGGTTTAGTGACCAGCAGAGGAACTACTCCATCCTTTCTCTCTTCTCTTTCAATGAAATTGTGCTGTGTCCTGTGAAAACTGAGGTGACCCCCCCAGCCAGAAGCCCACGCTGACTATTGCTTTTGTCCTGTCAAATAAAAACTGTGTAAAAAGGGCAGTAATAAAAAAAACCCATTAAGAGTCACACAAGGCTTGTTAAATGATTTAAATCTTCATAATGTATAGCATTTTCCTGGTAATTAAGTTGGAACATTGAGCTGGGCTAAATCTTTACTACTGTTAGATAACACTTTAAATGCTCCCTTGCACACTCAGGTTTTTTTCTACCACAGCCCTGATAACCAAAGTCAGGTTCTTTAGAAAGTGCCGGAATTGCTTCCCATTGCTGGGGCACAGCAGCACAAAGTGCATTTCACACTCACCTTTCACCACTTCACGAGTAAGAAGAAATCTGGTTGGAATATGGGGCCTCTTTTTCTAAAAAAAGAACAGCAAACTCAGAAAGAGAAGGTGATAGACAAGAAGAGTTGCATTTTTATGTGAACTGGGAAGGGGAGGTAGCTGGTCTCTGCTCATGTCTCTATTTTATGTTTTCTGAAGTTTGCACTGAAGAACTGTTCCAAGAGAAAGCCCTGACCTGACCTGGTAACAGATTATTTATATGTAAACAAAGATCCATGGTTGTTCCCATTTTCATTTCCAGTTCCTGTTCCCTTTTCCTGCCATTTTTGCCCTCATATTTATCTGCTCTTGGCTTACCCATTCCAGCTTTTGTTCTCAGCCCTTTCTTGCTCTCATGCCCTCTTAGCACTCAGTTACACCCAGCTACACCACCCAGCACATCTTTACAAAACAATTCCCAGGAGAAAAGCCTGGTGCTGATGCCTGATCAGAGGCTCCCTAGAACAGAGGCCAGACAAGATTAAGAGAATAAAATGGGGATTTATTGAAAGGTCTTCAATAGGGACACCTCAGGCAGTCAAAAGTCTCTGGAAGAGGCTACACCCAAAATGGACCCCAGGTCACGAGTTTTCTACACTTTTATCAGTTTTGATCAATTTACAGATCAGGGTGAATTCTCCAATTACAATTTCAGGTGATGATGGAATTTACCCCAAGTCTGTCCCCCCTCCTAGAGGCTCAGTTTCCATATTTCAGGGTCTGGAACAACAAAGTGTCCTTGAGTGCAGGCCTGGAGAGGATTTGTTGTGTCTGAGCAGGATGGGAGAACAGGAGCTCCCAGCCCATGTGGAGTTTGAGAGTTACACTAAAGCAGTGCAGGGTCTGAAAAATATAAAAGCTGAATCTTAAGGCATCAGTGCCTCATAATTTGCAGCACAGGACTCAGACGGGAGGTTCATCCCATGCAGTGGAGAACCCCATCACACCTCCACACACTATCCCCTTGCCCAAAAGCCCACCCAAACTGCATGTTGCCCAAATTTAGGCTGCAATCACATGTAGCATTTTGTTTTAAACACAACCAGCATCACAAAATAACCCAGGTAAATAGTGCTGCACACACAGTGCCTTTGCAATTTGGGCTGTCAGCCTGCAAAGGACTGAGAGGTTAATTGCCATTGCTAACTCCTACCTGGCAAGGGGAAAAAATATTTAGATGTTCAGTAAATGCTTCAGGTGAAGCCTTCAAAACCTCAAAGCTACACAAAAAAAAAATTTCACGAAATTTAGGTCTATTTTCCAAATCCTCCCAGGCTGGCTTCATATATCATCCAAGCTGAAACTGTTCCCGTGATATATTATACATGGAGACTGCACTACATCACCAGAGTTCTGACACTGCCATGTTCAGGGGATGCTTGGATACAATGCAATGAATTAAAACAGCAGACGTTGACAAATACACTTCAGGGGAAGTTAAAATTAATTTCTTCAGCTGCTTGCAGTTGGCTTAGAAAGTAATTTTTATTAAGTAAACTAGTGGGAGAGCGGGCAGATTCCCTTGAGAAAGGGAGCAGCAGAACAGAGAGGAGACACGACAGAGAACAAGGAGGCAATTTCAGCTCTGGGCTTGATGTGCTCTGGGATTTTGGAAAAGGCAGCTGGGCTAAACCCTGGCTGCACTCACCCCCAAACACACAGCACTGTGGAAATATCCATGTACCCAGGTCAAACGCAAGTTCAGAGGTGCAATCCCACCTCCTCGGCCTGGGCATCGAACAGTGCCCACCAAGTGCAGGGGGGAAGGAGCTGGGAAATTCATAATCACCCAGTGGTCCTGGGTTTTGGGGTTTTTTCATGAAAATAAACCACTAATGATGATAAGAAAAGGACAAAGTATGTCTGATCAAGCCAAACAAAAAACCTTTCCTGAGAAGCAAACACTAGTACCTTTGAGAAAGCCCAGAATACTAAACACCTTTTCTCTCTGAAGCAATCTTTTGTCATTTCATGGCAAATCAATTAACCACAGTGTCTTATTCAGGTAGACTTTAGATTACTACCATATCCCTTCACTAAAGATAATTAACCTCAGTTTCTGAATTAGCAGCAAAATAAGCCAGTTATTAGTTTTTATAATGACTAGAACTCAATATTTTGGGTAGTTAAACACCCAAGAGTTTAAATTAAAATAGACATCTGACAGAAATCCCTAAAGTGTTCTTCAGATCATTAATATTATAAATTCCACAGTAGATTGAACTGACAATGTTCCCTTTTCCTTTTGGAGCACTCCAAAGGGATGAGCTACTCCCTCAAATCAGCATTCAGTTTGATCTCTGAAATAATCTCTCCTTGATACCTAAAGCCTCAAGGCCAACAGCATAGTTAAACTCATCTCCTCCTCTTACCAGTGTTACATCTAGTGAAGGGAGAAAAAAGAATAGAAAAGCCCACATTCCTACAGGCTGCTCCACACATTACCAGGGCAAAGAGATGCTCACAGCCCAGAACAAAACCCTGCTGAGGGTCACGGCCAGGCAGGGCACAGGAGGGGAGCAGGGAGGGCTCTGGAGCTGTCGGGGGCTCAAGGGGGTGTGGGCTGTGCACAGCCCCCTTGGGGACAGAGCCAGCGCTGGCCTCTGCCCTCCCCAGGTCCTCGCAGGGAGTGTGGGGCACAAGGGTGATGCCTGAGCAGAGGCTCCCTAGAACAGAGGCCAGACAAGATGAAGAGAATAAAATGGGGATTTATTGAAGGGCCTTCAATAGGGACACCTCGGGCAGTCAAAGCCCTCTCCAGGAGAGGCCACATCCAAGATGGACCCCAGGCCATGAGTTTTCTACACTTTTATAAGTTTTGATCAGTTTACAGATCAGGGTTAATTCTCCAATTACAATTTCAGGTGATGATGGAATTTACCCCAAGGCTGTCCCCCCTTTTAGAGGCTCAGTTTCCATATTTCGGGGCCTGGGACAATGAGGTGTCCTTGAGTCCAGGCCTGGAGAGGATTTGTTGTGTCTGAGCAGGATGGGAGAACAGGAGCTCCCAGACTGTGTGGAGTTTGAGAGTTACACATTAAAGCAGTGCAGGATCTGAAAAATATAATAGCTGAATCTTAAGGTATCAAGGGCACAAAGCCCATCTGTGAGGCACCAGAGTCCTGAGACAATGCTGCTCCCTCCTCATGCCCACAGCCATCCCTCTGCACCTGTCTCATCCCTCCTCAGCACCCTCAGCCCACGCTGAGCACTGCTCACCAACAAAAAGCTGTTCTAATGCACTCTCTGCATCCCTTCTGCTGTCACAGGAGCCTGTTACTTGATGTCCCACCTGTACCTGCCTTTTCTTCCCTCCAGTGTGACACTGAGACACGATTAACCTCTCATCCAGCCTTTATTTTCCCCCACTCACCAGTTCCCTTTCTGCAGAACCACTGCCTCTTCCTCATACTGATTATTCCACCCTAGTTTTGTGCCTTGCACTTATCTCTAATTTAATTCCTTTTTTTTTTCTCCCCCAAACCATTTCTGCAGCTTGTCGATCTCACTGGAATTCTCACTCTGTTGTCCAATACATTTGCAGTCCCTCCCAGCTTGGTGCCACCCCTAAGTTCCATAAGTGCACTGTCAGTTCCATCATCTGGGTTGTTAATGGAAATGTTGGACAGAACCCATGGCCTCCCTCCTCCCCAGCCTCAGTCAGCCTCTCTGCCCCTTTTGAGGGCTTGCAGGGGATATTTCCCCTACAGAGGGGTGGAGGCACATCTACCACTGACTTCTGTGGACGCTGGGACATCTCCCAGTGTGGTCAGTGAGCCCCAAAGGCACAAACACAAACCCTGAACAGCTCAGCCCACTGCAGACATCACCCTGATTCCATTTCAGCTCCAACCAGCCATGCATAACACCACAAAGGAAAGAAATAAAGAATCAAAGCTCCAGGGATTGTCCCGCTGCAAGTAAAATGTGTATTCAAAGAGAAATGAATGTTTACCTT
This sequence comes from Pomatostomus ruficeps, assembly GCA_013400735.1. Taxonomy (NCBI): domain Eukaryota; kingdom Metazoa; phylum Chordata; class Aves; order Passeriformes; family Timaliidae; genus Pomatostomus; species Pomatostomus ruficeps. The sequence goes on from VYZT01013898.1 coordinate 156,087, forward strand.
CCCATTTCTGTGAATCAATTAGCGATAAATATCCCCAGGGCACGGGAAAGCCTAACAGAGATAACAAAGGATATGCCCCAAATAATGGAGGATTAGAAAAAGGCACACATCAGTAATAAAATATCAGCTGCAGGTGCCACTTGAGAAGATTGCAAAACAGAGAAGAGTGAGTAGCTGAAGGAGAAGAGAAAGCAGAGGTGACGAGGAGATTGCAGGAGCACTAAAGATAAATGATGACTGTGCCTTTTGAGTGCCTATGCGAGAGTTAAAAGAGTTCAGCGCAGAGGCAGGAAGGTCTCTGCGAGAACAGAAGGGTAATTTATAAACAAAAGAGTCAGACAGGGTTTCTATGCCCAAAAATAAGTCCTTTTTTTTCCCAGTTCTATCAGTCCCTCTAAGAAAAGATATTACCTTTCCCTTCAAACCTTACCTCTTGACAATACCAAAATAGAAAGATATATTTGCCCCGGCACTCTGATAGGACAATGGGAAATGGATGCCACGAGTCTAGAGAGAAAGAAACCTTTTAAGGATGAAAAAGGACCAAAGGTAGAGCTTCTCAGGAATTACATTTTATCTCATGAAAAATGTCACCAAAAAGGAATAAAAATCGGTTCCCCTTCCTCAATAGCTTCATTTTTTCCAGGATGCTTTTATCAAAAAAGGAAATCTTTCCATCAAAAAACCTCTCGACCCCCAAACAAAACATCTGTAGCTTTAAAGCAAATGGAGGGTTCCTGGTTGGGCGTTTTAGGGCTTTGAGGCACTAGTGCAATGTAAATAATGAAAAACGAGCATCTCAAGGCCATATATTTTTTAAAAACCTCTCACCAGGCTTTTAATATTGATTTTTTTTTTCTGGATTTCAAGTAAATACTAAAAAGTAGAGAAAGGATAATCCATTTCTGTACCCTCCTTCAGCTGGGGGGTCCCTCTGCAAGGGACACTGGCACCTCCAAGACCTGCACTGTCAGCCCTTGGCGAGAGGGCACCCCTGTCCCAAGTGTGGCAGCAGCCTAAGCACAGGACTGGTGCTGTTTGGTGCCAGGTTCACATCTCCAACAGCTTTGTCCTCTCTGGGGTCTGTTCCTCCTTTGACAGCCCCTTCCCACAGCCCCCTCTGGCCCTGGGGCACGTCCTCCTCCTCCTCCCTGCCACTGTTGCTCTGGACCAGCAGCACCTCCCGCTGGCCTCACCTGCCCTGCCCAGCTCTTGCTGATAGGAAAGAGCAGAAGGAATAAACAGGGAATAAATCCGGAGGCGAGGGAAGAGCTGTTTTCATCAGGAGTTCTGTTGCTGTTTTTGGTTCTCAGCGTGTCAGCAGAAACCCAAGGCTTGTCAAGAGGCTGCTCCCAATCCAGTAATTACTGGAGGTGCCTCTACTTGGCCCTGTCTTGATCTTACACCGTGTGATCACTTTATTATTCAGTTTTATTTTATTATTCAGTTTGATTTGGCAGCTGCCTGAGAAACCTAAGGCTACTCAAACTGTATATTTTAAGATCTCTAAAATCTGTTGATATAAATTCTTTTAAAGTCTTCAGGCCTGAGTCAACATTGTTAATTCTGCAGCTCCAGCCCATCAGCTTGGCAGGACACCTCACGTATGCCTGCCCAGGCTCAGCAGCAGCTTAAGGAGGGATCTGGCTGCAGAATTCCTGGTTTCCCTCTGGCTCCCAGCCAGCCCCACTCAGGGGCATCATCTGAGGGCTCAACAGACACAGAAACGGTTCAGCCCTTTGGACAGTGCCAGAAACAGACACTCAGAGGAGAGAAAACACGATTGCTGGTGGAAATGGAAAGGAAAAGCCCTGTTTATGGGTGGGGGTATGGGTGTAACCCTGCTGCTTCTTCCTTCAGCAAAACTTTTTCAGTCACCACAAGCACTCTCCTTCTCCCCCTCCCTGCCAGGCCAGGGGACTTTGGGACCCTTTTCCAGGTGCAGGCTGTCCCTTTGCAAGGATCTAAGAAAACCCCTCACCTCGCTTTCTTGGCTCCTTGGATCTCTTCTCTTCCAGAGAGAGATTTGCAGGTTGTTTAATGTTCAGGTTTGATTTCCATCTGTACTTTGATTTCAGATTACTCTCCCTCCTCTCTGCCTTTTCATGATCAAAACTGAGATCCAGCTTCCCTCCTCTGACTTCAAACAGTTTTAATCCTGCCTCCCTAACATCTATTTTCCTTCTAATTCCCCAAAGAATTTCCCTTCTGGGATCACCACTGTTCACATTCTCTTACATGTTCAAAGTCCTTCACATTCTTCTTTCATCCATGCCGCGCTCCCCTATCACAGACTCCTCTGATTCCACTCCTTCAAGGGCAGAAATGTGTATTTTCATCCTGGATGTTAACAGGTTGGCAGAGCTGGATCCTCAGTGCCGCTCTGTGTTCGCACATCAGAGGGCCAAAGAGAGCCCTGGAGATGGTTCAGTTGTGGAGGTTTAGCCATGGCTCTCCTGCCTGGAGTCACCACAGGGCACAAAGGCTTTGTCCACACACAGAATTACTCCCTTAGCCATGGCTCTACTGCCAGGAACCACCACAGGCACAAAGGCCATGGCTGACCTGCCTGGAATCACCCCAGGTCACAAAAGCCATGATTCTCCTGCCTGGAATCACCCCAGGTCACAAAAGCCATGATTCTCCTGCCTGGAACCACCACAGGGCACAAATTCTGTGTCCACACACAGAATTACTCCTCAACTGGAGCAGGGGTTTGCATCCAGCTCTCACCTGGAGCCACGGCACTGTAATCCCATCTTCTGGAAGTCATGGAGTGCAGGTGACTCTTTGTTAGAGACAGAGGTGGCCCTCAACCCCAAAACACATTTTATCTGCAGGACTTGATATTTCCTTTAACCTCCTGTACTGCTCTCACCTCGCATTCAGCAGGTTGAGAAGGCGCTACTGAATTACTGCCACCAATATGTGACTTTTTTTACCCCTTGTCATTAACTTTGCTTTTCTGTGTAGTAATTAGTCCTTTAATTAGTCCTCTGATTCCTGCCAGCAGTGCTCCCCATCTCTTCTAGGTTTTCCAGTGACAGAATCTGTGCTGTGACACCTCCTGGTAGGTGTCTTCTGTCCCAGCTGAAGGACCAGTGCCCCCTGAGCCCTGCAGGTCCGTGCTCTGCCACAGCTCCCACAGATCTGGCTGTTCCTTTGATGCCTGATGTTTGTTGTCTTTTCTTTTTATACCCTTTTGATACATTTCTATCCCCTTTCCCTTTCCTTGGACCCTTCACAAACACTCCTTGTCCCTCAGCCCTACATGTGGATAACCCTTGCAGGCTGAGATTGAGCTCAGCTTGGGGCTTCTCTGAGGGGAGCAGACGAAACATCCCGACTGTCTCCAAACCAGAGGCTCCAGCCTTGCACGGAGCTTCCTCTCTGGAACATGTTTTTTAAAGAATGATGCAGTCTCACTTGGGGGGGTAATTAGAATGGGGGACAGTTCCCTCATTTGTTCAGTTTCTGATTGGGGATTTTAGGTGGATCTGCTCATTGCTGAGCTCCATCCAATTGTATCCGCGTTGCACCCGGGGGATGCTGCTCCGCTGTTCCCACCTGGGCCGAGTTGTGCCCCTGGGATCCCATTCAAACCAAGGGAATGCCCTTTGCCCTGCACTGCTGGGTCTGCCTCGGATTTTTACCAGCCCTTAAGGCATCACCTTCTCCAGTTCTGCCCCTACTTTTCTCTCAGCCTTGCTGAGATCACAGTGGTGGCAGCCCCGGGCTCTGTCCTTGTGCCTGTGCTGAGCAGGGGGGACTGCCCAGGTTTCCTTGGGGCTTTCAGCTTCTGGGTGCCTGCACTGTGATGCCCAGAACCCCCTGTTGTGAAAAACCACATTGCAGGACACCGTTTGGTGTTACACAGCTCCCTTTGGAAGGTCACCACATGTTTTTCTAGCAAAGCCCTATCCCAGCAGTGAATACATCACCACTCCAGCCGTGGCGAACGGGACAAACTGCAGCATCAAATCCCCATTTGCTGGCATCCCCCTAGGATGATGCTCAAGGGAGAGCAGAAATCAGTGACAGCCCAAACTGAACACAAGCGCTCTCCCACGAGGAGTCACTCAACATTTGTCACAAGGAACAAATCTGGATCACTCTGTGGTGCAAGTGAGCTGGAAGGGAGCACAGGGAGCGCGGCTGCTGGGAGGTTTGTGCCTGAAGCTCGGTGTCCCAGCATGTCCCAGGCCTCACCACTGTCCCCAAGGAGCAGCTTCCTGCAAAACCTGCTGTCAGACTGGTCCTCCCCTGCAGATTTTAATGCCCTGCAGATTCATGTCATCTTTTACCTCTGGAAATACTTATATGGGGTGCTTTCAAGCTAAAGCACTCCTAGAAGTGCTAAAGTAGTTTTAGCATTAATAGTTTTACATCAGTTCTCACACAAGCCCCTTCTCATCACAGCTCCAGTGTCCTTCCCAGCACTGAATTGCATAACAGGACCAATATCTGTCATGCACAGCTTGCCCTTCCTCTTTATGATAAAAAGGGCTCCAGATATCTAAGTATGAAATTTCCCTTTCTAGCAGCAATTTTTTTTCCCCAGGAGTCGTCCCCCTGGTCTCTTGGCATAGCAGCTGCTCTGAATCAGTGGGGAGGTGCACAGATACACATTTGGAAACATAAAAGCCAACTCAGCCTGCTGTTAGAAGAACAAACAACTTCGAGGTTGGCAGATCTTTCCCTTTAGGAAGTGTGAGAGAGCTGCCAGCTCCTCCATCCCTGATCCTGGATCCTGGCAGCGCTTCCAGAACAGCTTCTGCCTTTGCACCTGAGCCTCGTGTGCAGGCGACGTGGCTCCGTGTCCACCAACACCTCACACACAGCCACTGATTTTCTTCCATCTTCCTGTTGACTTCAGCACATCCTGGGTCAGGCTCCTGTCTTGTCAGGCAACTTTTGATGTGTCCAGGCACCTTAGACAACTGGAATCATGGAGGGTTGAAAATGCAAGTATATTTTGGAATCACCCTATCTGCAATTTTGGGGGCCCAGGTACCTTTTAAGCTCTGACCCTGATGGATTCATCCACTGGGAGTCATACAACTAATCCAATTCTGCTTTAGTCTGCTTTTGGTCTAATATCCAACACTTCTCTTTCTCCCTGATCACACAGATGGCAGAGAAAAGCCATTTAAAGGTGAGGCTTTCTGGGTGAGAAGAACCTGACAAGCAAAATGAAGATGGGGGGCTGGGGGGTGGGATAGGCTTTAAACTGCATTTAAAATCATTGGACTACCAGTGTGCAAATGTGCAAAACCAGTTCACAAATGTGCAAAACCAGTTCACAAATTTGCTCTCACTGGTCCATTGAAATCCTGGAGAAGTCGGAGTGAGGAGCCCTAATGCGTTGTATTTAATGCTGCACTGAGGCTCAATGTACTAATTACATGTCGTGTCAGTTTTCCAATATTTCTGCCAGGACTATTTCAGACAAAAGATAATTGTTCTTTAGAGGGTTTCAGCGCTGGTTTATTTAATTATGTTGGCATTTTCATATATATTGTGAAAATGCTAGCAGGAAGAAAACTGTCTCAGTCAGAGGCAGAGTGTACTGGGGAAAAGCAGAGCAGAAAGAGAATTGAGGAGGAGACTGATCCTGGTTGCTGAAGGCATTCAGGAGCTTGGAAGGGACCAAGTGAGGAACAGATTTAACAGGAGCCTCAACATCCCAAATGCCTCTGATGATACTTCCTGGAGTGTGACCCAGGGTGGGGAGGACTCCAGTGGATAAACTCCTGACAGCACTGAACATCTGGTGTGAACACCTTCCTCAGCATCAGAGATGGAAATGCTGCTAAAATATGCCCTCATTTACCCCAATAAATCCTGAGGAAGCTTCTAGACTGATCCAGGTGTGCCCTTGCCTTCTTCCCTCCTTACCACGTGAGCCTGAACACGGGGGTGTCGCTTGTGTCCATATTTCACCCACTTCTGTGGAGTTTTTTTCCTCCTTCCATCTCAGTGCAATTGCTGACCTGGGCTAAGAACATCCTGAGTGGAAGGAGAGGAAGGCAAACTGCAACAGCTCACTGGTGAGAGACTAAGTGGGACTTTAGTCTGCAACCTTGGCTCAGGGTTACCTACATTAAAAGCACAAACACATGGCAGGCACCAGGAGCTCCTAATTTCAGCAGCAGCTCTCACAGAGGGGACCTTCCCAAAATAGATCTGCTTTCACAGTGCCACCATTTAAAAAGACTTTTAAATTAAATATGCTTGTAGTCTGTCATTCGTGCAGAGTTAACCCTAGAAAAGCCTAGTCTGATAAAGATTTCACTTAATCTGACTCAAGAGTTTCAGAGATGTGGAAGCCTCTTCGTTCTGTGTTTTCAAAATGAAATCTTCAGGCTTCCTAATTTCTGCTTTGAAATGATATTTTTAAAAAACATCGTCTTCTTCATTTTAGACTAAAAAAGAAGCTGTTTAAAGGATGTCAAAGGGAAGCGACAGCATTTTTACTCACCTGAAGGAAAGGTAGCTGTTGATCTGATAGACATTTCTTTTCTTTGGTCACAAAGTTCACAAATCAGACTTTCTGGAGGAATCCTGAAGCAGACTGGGAAATCCTTTGAAATCACCCAACTTCTCATGAGCTGGGAAAAACACCCTAATCCACGGTACAGAGATTGAAGAAACATTTTGACAGGCAGCCTTTAGTCAAGGGTAACAGAAATGATAGCTGCTGTCTCTTGCTGTTTCCGAAATAATCCACAAGAAACTGGTGGCTGCCAATGAGGAACAGCTGTTCATTAAGAGACCCAGTGAAACTGATAGCCGGAAAACCTGTTCTCTGCCAAACTCAGAGGGAATACACTGCAAAAACACCTTTCAGACCATGGAGGCAGCCTCTACATTCTCCAAAAGCCGTATTTGTGCCAATTTCACTGAGATCATAAACCCAGTCCATTCCCTGATTTCCCCCAGTGTCAACTGAAGTCAGTGAGATCCAGTGCAATTCACTTCTCTCACAGCTCATGAGACAGCTCTTACCCAAACCAGCACAGGCTGATAAACCAGAGCAGAGACAGCAATGAATAAACTGCTCATTAAAATAATAATATTGCCAGCACTAAAAGAGTAACAAAAAGCTGTTTCACATAGTGGTACTTACCCTGGTTATTCTGTACAGAGAAACACAGGAGCTTGGACAGGGCATTGAAGGCATCTGAGACAGGCTGGTGGGAACAGCCGGGACCTGGATAACCCTGCATTTCACAAACACCGCCAGCTCAACTCCTGTAAACAATTGCCTTCACTTGCTTTTTCACTTTTTAATTACCCCTTTCAACTGAAGCCACCTGAACTCATTTGTTTCTAAAATGAGAAAGTCCTGTGTCTCCTCACCCTCCCCTTCTCCTCTCCATCTCAGTGCTTCGGATAACTTTTCTCCCTGAAAATACCATGTTTCACATGAAGGTGATATTCTATGTTTGGGGGTTAATGAAACACTTAACCTCCAGTTTCCAAAACTGCGTGCTCTATAGCATGAGGAAAACGCAGCAAGCCTGTCTCTGAGCAGACCTGGGTGTGCTGGCAGTGGCTCCAGGCTGCCCCAGGGCAGGAGGGTGCTTTCCTCACCTCTGTCTGAGCAAGGGTTCAGCTGCAGGCACTGGGCTCTGCCTGAGCTAGGGAGGACTTCAGGCCATGGCCCTGAGCATGCAGTGCTCTCAAACACATTTACATTGCCCCTAGGCTTTCCCATCCATCCTAAACCCCAAACCTGTGCTTGAGCAGTCCTTTTCAGGGGCTATGAAGGTGCCCTTGGTCACAGTGTGCCTGTGCCCTTGTGGTTATTGTGGTGTTTGCTGGTCATGGGACACCAGGTTTAGAGCCAGTGCCTCGTGGGGTGCCCGTCCTTTGTCCTCTGCCGAGGAGAGACAATCTGGGGCTCACCCAGACATGGAGATTCCTCTGTTGGCCATGCCTCCCTGTCCCCTGGCATCCCCACACATGCAGGCTGGGCACAGGTGGGACACAGAGGCTCCAGCCTTGCACGGAGCCTCCTCTCTGGAACATGTTTTTTAAACTCGGCTGGAGTCTCTCTTGGGGGCCAGTAATTAGACTGAGGGACAGTTACCTCATTTGTTAAGTTTCTTATTGGGGATCTGCTCATTTGTGAGCTCCATCCAATTGTATCCGTGTTGTACCCGTGGGGTGCTGCTCGGCTGTTCCCACCTGGGACGAGTTGTGCCCCTGGGATCCCATTCAAACCAAGGGAATGCCCTTTGCTCTGCCCTGCTGGGGCTGCCTCGGATTTTTACCAGCCCTGAAGGCATCACCAGGCAGTGTGTGGGTCCTGCAGGGACCTTTCCTGCTGCTGCCACTCCGTGTTCCTGACTCAGGAGAGCCTCTCTCCTCAGCCCCTGTACGTGCTAGATGAAAATGACGCCGTTTGCATGAGGGGAACTTGCTTTCTGTCACAGTGTGCCTGAAGGAACCAAAAGGGATCTTGAAGTGACACATCATGCCAGCACTTTGGAGGCCTCCACATTTGTCTCCAGCCTTGTTCTCTGTATCAGGTGAGCTGATGCCTCAGAGACAACTCTTGTACCATCTGTCTTAGCAGGCAGGCAGGAAAGAGATTTACCCAGCTACATGCATGTTATCTGAGGAGATAACAAACACCTCTGCTCACCAGTACATCAAACGAATGTGTTCTGAGATGGGGAGCCACAGGTGCTACCAAAATGTCTGCATCAAAGTCCAGGAGATTCCCTTGTCAGCACTGGGATTTCCAGTCAAAGTGCCTGGCCCAGATGGGAATCACAGCAGGCTGGAGCAAAAACAGGCAGAGCTCCATCAGACCACCTGCCCAGGGTAAGAAACTCAATTTCCCTGGAGGATGGTGGGCACACCAAAGGATGGTGGGACACTCTGCATGCTGGACCTCAATGGTGCCCAAGCAATGTTTCCTTGGAGGGGAGCCCAGTGAAAGTGAACTTCCTGTGATGCCTTAAGGGCTGGTAAAAATCCGAGGCAGACCCAGCAGCGCAGGGCAAAGGGCATTCCCTGGGTTTGAATGGGATCCCAGGGGCACAACTCGGCCCAGGTGGGAACAGCCGAGCAGCACCCCTGGGTACAATGCGGATACAATTGGATGGAGCTCACAAATGAGCAGATCTACCTAAAATCCCTTATAACAAACTGAACAAATGAGGGAACTGTCCCCCATTCTAATTAAACCCCCCCCCTCCAAGTGAGACTCCAGCCGAGTTTAAAAAACATGTTCCAGAGAGGAGGCTCCGTGCAAGGCTGGAGCCTCTGGTTTGGAGACAGTCGGGGTGTTTCGTCTGCTCCCCTCAGAGAAGCCCCAAGCTGAGCTCAATCTCAGCCTGCAAGGGTTATCCACATGTAGGGCTGAGGGACAAGGAGTGTTTGTGAAGGGTCCAAGGAAAGGGAAAGGGGATAGAAATGTATCAAAAGGGTATAAAAAGAAAAGACAAAAAAACATCAGGCATCATCTGCAGTGCTCCCAAACACCAGCCCTGCTTACCCAAGCGACAACGCCCCAGCACACAGAAAGCTCCCCGTCCTGCCTGGGCACCTTGGTTTGCTCGTGTCCTGTCTGCAGAGCCCTAGCAGGGTGGTTCTGCACACACCATCCTCTGAATATTTCCCAGACGAGTATAAACCATATTTTAACTGCTGTACCATAATTCTCTCCTTTTAATTAGAAAGTGTGCTAAATACTCGTGTCCTTGGGGATTCTCATTGAACTCGTCAGGTTTCTGATCATGGAACTTTCGCGTTAATGAGACTTTTAGTTTGACTTACAAAAGCTCTTACATTTACACAGCCAAGCTCTTAACTTCAAAGTCCTTGAGAATTGTTGCTGTGCATCTGCCTTGTCTGGGGCCCTAATTCACAGTTCTGCTCTCTGTTTATTATATAGGGAATGTTTTGTTTCGTGTTTATAGATATATATTTACAGCATTTAGGGATATTAGAGCTTATACCAAGCTCCATTACTATAAACACTGATCAAAGGCAGAGTTAAGTGAAGCTGAAGCACTCGAGGAAAATATTTCTGCAGTCACGATGGGAAAGTAGAACTGGGAGCAGAGGGGAAGCTGCCTGCCTGGTTATGCCACTTTCCAACCCTCCAGCCCTTCTCTCTGCCTTCCTCTCCTGCCAGCCACCAACCCCAAATGCCTTTTGACAGAGCAGGGAAAGCCCCTCAGCTCTTGCAAAGATCAGGAAATGTGTTTGTGTGGCACTGCCTTTAGCCAGGCACATACAGTGTTTTCCAAACTCCAGAAAGGCTGTAAATGCCAGCCACCAGGCAGTGCTGAAGTTTGTGTTTTTATTGTTTCCTAGTTTCATTTTTTTTTTCCTGTGGGAGACAGAAAAAGAAATTGTTTTGGTGACCATTTAAGTCAGTGTAGATCCATAAATACTTTTCCACTGTGTTTATTTTTCTTACACTGCTATGAATGTTTTTCTAGAGTCCCACTAATGCCCTTGTAAGTCATATGTCACATCCATCTCCTCATCAATTTTCCTTTTAAACCCTGTCACTTAGGGAAAATCAGAGAAGTTGGTTGCAGCTTGAACATTACCAGCTTTTGGACAGCTCAGTGTTCAGTTTTGTGGAGGATCAGGAGTGCAGCGCTCAGTTCCTGTAGCCAAGGTTCTGACACTGAAGTGCCCTGCAGCCCTTGCACACCTCTGCACACCTCCTGTCACCCTCCCTCTGCTGCTTTCTGGATGTTCCCTGCTCCTCTGATGCACTGAGGCCTCGGTTCAAACACCCCCCTGCCACGCACACTCACTAATTAATATTAGATACAAAGCTGTGAGCATGGCTATGACCTATATTGAACGGCTCCAGACAAAAACAAGGAATTTGGGTAATTTAGGATCCTAACCCGATGCTTGGAAAAAGTTGGCCTTAGATGTGGGTTGTGACCGCTTGAAACTCCATCTTTCAGGCCTGTCAGGAGAACATCAGGCTCAGCTGGGAGCCACAGGAAGCAGCTGAGAAGTAGCACTTCCCAAGTGTTTGCCATGAACCCCGGAGCTCCCCAAAACTGGGATAACCAGATGCAGATTTAAAGCTGAGAAGAGATGAAGGAAGACTTACACACACACTGAGCAAACTTTTCCCCAGGGAAAGCTGGATGATCCACAGGAGCACAAACCCACTCTCCACCTTCACCGACTTGCAGCAGACACCCACTGGGACTTCAGCAGCACTTCCCAACTTTTCCCTAGGTCTGAACTGGAGCAAACAACAGGTTCACCCTGGAAGCAAGAACCCTCCTGTGAGGAGGAATAAGCAATGTTCGGTACATTCATAATATAGATATTATTTGGCAAACTAGTTAAACAAATTGTTTCCTCTCAGGCTCCTGGTGATGTGTGTGGTTGGCAAGTCTTCCTCCCTGCTGCTCGGCCACCTGCTCTCCCTCCTGCTAAGTGAGCTCCCTCTCCAGCCCCAGCTGCTCCGGCTGCACGAGGCTGCCTGTGCCTCAGCCAGCCACGCTGTGCCTGCTCTGCAGCCATGGGCAGAGGGGTTTTCCATGATTCCATGAGCGCCACGGGCATCTTTCACCCAGTGCCTTCCAGCCTGGGCAGGGTTTGCTGTCTCACACTGGGAATCCTGGGCCTATGGCTGTGTTTTGATGGGCATCACACCAGACTGGTCACTGCTGGCGAGTTCCAGTGGAGATGGACCAGCCCACCTCTGGATGTGGGGAGGCTCAGAGAGACCGTCTGGCACAGGAGCCTCCCTGCCTGCCAGCACCAAGGGTAGGGTGAGCATTTCCCCCTGGTGAAACCCTCCCTCTCAAACCATTTCCTGCTGTCTGTTGTATCTGCTGGGTTACTGTGGTATTACAGAATGTAGGTGACAGAGGAACAGGTCTTGAAAGCCAGAGTGACCTCCTGTCTTTGGTCTGGAAGAACCCATGAAACACATCCTGGGTCACCAGGGCAGTGGTGGCAGAGCATTGTGGGTTTGTGAATTGCTGGAGCTGTCAGAGGGGAGAAACACTGTTTGTTACCTTCAAAGGCATAGTTCACCTGTTCCCATCAAAGGTAACATTCTGACACAGAATTGGGGATTGGGGCACACTGGGGTGCAGAGTCATTTCCTGTTTGTGCAATGGTAGATAAGGATTTTTCACTGCACAATAAATGGCTTTGCACAGCACCATCTTGTGAAGTCCGGGACCCCTCATCGATCACCACAGGGGACTCTTGTTTCCTGCAATGTGATCGAAAGGCCTTTGCAAACAGGACAGCACAGTCCCTGTCCTCAGGATCCCACATGTGTATGTGACAAGACTGAAATGCACAGGACGGGAAGACGTGTGCTCTGCCCCTCTGCCTGCAGCAGGGAAGTCCCACTGCCAGGGAGAGGTTAGGTTCAATCTCTTACAGGATAAAACGTCCTCACCAAGTGCATCTTTGTCCCCCTCCTGTGGCTGGACCCCATCACACACGCTGGGCGTGGCACCAGGGGTGGATGGACCCTTGGCAATGAAGAACGCAAATACTTTTCAGTGAAACTCCTGATATTTCTTCAGAGAGCATGGACCTGAGGAACTGATGTGGGGGACTTCTGCTGTGGAAATAATGTTGCTCTTCCCCAAACACTGACTTCAGACTCCTTGACTCTCAGCCTTGGTTCCTCTCAGAGATAAAGCATCCAAGACATCTCAGCTGTGCTGGCTGCTGCACTGGAGTTACAACAAATGCATTTAATCTGCTGCCTACATGTGCCATTTAAAATAATCCTTCTGCCACCTCTGAAGAGGAGATCATCCTTGAAAATTAAGTCAGAGCTGTCTGTGGATAGAAATGATTACAGCCACATTAGGAAATTCTTTTAAAGAGTCTCTGGAGTTTGAGAAAATAAATAGATTAATGAATCACCAGGACTTATCTACTCAGGGTTCCCACCATTCTCTGGCTGCAGCCATCATGTGAACTCTTCTGTAACAGGACGGGAACAGAGCCATCCCAGGAGGATTTATCAGGCAGCTGCCCTGCCTGACCCACCTTTGCCCTGTGAAGAGATTCTGGCAGCCAGTGCTTGATAAACAGCCTTTTATGTTCTTACTTTCCCCCTCTTCTATTAATTTGCAGTCACAACCATCACTACTTGATCCAGAGAGCCCAAAATGTCCATCTTCATTATTCTGAGTGTTTGCAGCTGAACAGAGCACACACACACGAGGTCTCAGACCTCTAGGCAAGACACAATACTTGATGGTTAAGAACCAAGGGCCTTAGGATGTTTTTTACCTTTTAACAAATGCTTTTTCTTTCTTTTGCAGCTTCTGTGTCATTCTTGCTGAACCTCACCTCCTGAAGGTTTTTATTATGCGAGATTTTGTCACGAGGAGCCTGCATGAGGGTAGGGAATTAAACCCTTGTCTTCCCAAATCCAGATCAGTACCACAACCTTTGGCTCATCCTCTCGCCTCGCTTGTCTCGCAAAGGGCACTCTACAAAGGTACACAGGCATACATTACACCCCAAGGTCAGGAGTGTCGGATGAAAAGGATGAATATATACAAGTCCATGTCCTAGAAACCTGCTCTGTACCCTCCATGGATTTGCAAATAGCGCTGCTTCGAAGCAGAAATTAAATCCACAGCCTTTCAGCGAAGCAGGAGCAGCACGTTGCTACTGCTGCTATTCCACAAACCTCAGAGGGTAACACATCCAACATCCCCACCCACACTGGGAGGGATGTGTTAGCTCGGAATATCCCTGATTAACACAGCTTTATCCCGGTGTTTTGTATCATCTACACACTCGCTGCAGCAGGGCTGGGGCAGGTTAATCATCTCTTACACTACGGCAGTGGTTTAATCACTGCTAATTCCAGTGGGGCTGCAGCCAGGCAGCGCTGCCAGGGCTGGGGACCATCAGGAACCCCTTGTCCTGCCTGGCACCTCACAACACCTCGCAGCCCTTTAGGGATGCACCAGGTTTTTGGCAGCCTGAGACTCTGCTTTAACACACCTTAAGTACTTCTGTAACCCCTCAGTGCAGAGAGGCTGTTGTAGGGTTGAATCCAGGCTCTCCCTCTTGCCTAAAAACTAAAGGGTGTGCTGGGTAATCACCCCTCTTCGAACAAAGGCTGCAATAGCAGTATTATACAGGTTGGTTGGCAGTAGAGTGGGTGCCCTTTACTCTTTCTTACCTACACACCTTCCTCACTTACTCTCTCCCTTCCAGGACACTGACCTCCTCCTTAAACAAACCCATCCCTGCTCTACCAGGGAAGCAAAGCTTTGTAATGCAGAGAAAACCCAGGCTCCTTCTTCATGCAGGGGAAATCCTTCAGCAGAGGCAAAGCTCTACGATGCTTATCTGAATCAGCAGCTCTGATTTTAGAAATAGTGGCCTAGCAGAACAAGAGCTGGGTACAGCTCACTGCTGGCTCAGCTGCTGCCTCTCCTCCCCTGGCAGAGCCCAGCGCCTGTGGGCTCCTCTGCCCAGCCCTCCCTCCAGCTCTGCTCCAAGGGGTTCATGAATGGATACTGCCATCAAAATATCCTTCTTGTGGGGCTTCAGATGTCACTCACTGAGTAGGTACCATGAGCATTAATTAATTAACTAATCACTGTGTGGGGGAGATGTGCCAGGTCTGTGGCAGTGTCGTTGCAGTAGGAGCTCAGCCTGGAGAGGGAGCACCTGGAGCAGGCAGGGGAACCATCCCAGCCCAGGGGCCTTGAGGATCTTGCTCTTTTGGGTGGGGAGAGCTTTTGGGGTTTGTGGTTGTTTTTAACAACTTTTCTTATGTTTCTCATACAGAAACATCACCTCCCTCTCCTCAGGTCAGAAGCTGACTGTGCTGCTGGGAGAGTTGTCACAGCATGTGACTGTTGTGGATGAGAGCAGGGCATTGTGTGGAGATGTGGGCACACATCCCTCTGTGCAAAGCTCATGCTCCTGCTGTGTCTTTGCCAGCTGACAGCTTTCTGCACGGCTGTGGGAGCAGGGCAAACCCTGTGAAGGGCGGGGAATGAGGGGCTGAGAGGAGAGCAGAGGAAAATCAGGGGTTAAAAAGGCTCGTGAGATGCCTACAGCCCCTGGTCTCCTTCTGATAAACTGCAGCACAGGCTTGGGAAGGGTTGGGAAACAACCTCTACATTCCTCTCTGACCCTGAATGAAGAAATTCTCCTGCATGCAGAAGGAGAGCTCAAACACTCCTTTATAACGCTACTACTCTGCTCTGGAGAACCCCTCCCATGTTGGGCACTGTGCACTAGAAATCTGTTTTTCTTCAGAATGTTATTCTGAATTAACCATTATTATTAACCATTGTTTTGTGTGTGTGCTCCCTCTAGAATCCTTCCTTCAGCTGATGGCTTCTCCCCGGAGCACTGCCCATGCCTACTGCTGCCATTTGGCACGAGCAGGACTAAAACAGATCAAACCAAACCCAAAACATATTTTCTGTTTGAGATGGCTGCAGTGGGAGTGTGGCACAACACACGGTGCAAGGGAGGAGCATTTGGTTCACTCAGCCCGAGTGTGAGGTCTGAGCCTGTGAACAGGTTAACTTGAGGGTCACCAAAGCACCAGCACAGTTCCCATTGACCTTCTCTTGCTCTGCAGCCCGCAGGGTGTGAGGCCAGGGCTTGCCCTCCAGGGACAGGCTGTCGAGCTGTCTCTTGCTGGCACTGCTGCCCCGAGGAATGGAGATCTCCAGGCACAGGGCTGGGCAGAGAGAGCAGAGTGTGAACCTCCCTGGCTCACAGGGAACCTGGGGCCCCTCAACCTGGACCAGACTTGTGCACAGCTCCTGGCACTTGGCATGTGGGATGGTTTCTGCTGCGCTTCTTCAAAAAGTCTGCTTGGAGGAACACAGGGGAATCAGCTGCATTGGGACCCATAATTTTATCTGTGTTCTGTGTTTGGGAATGGCAGGTGCTACTCCCTTCTCTGTTTGATCCATGATTTTGGTCCGTGATTTGGATCCACTATTTTGGTCCGTGATTTGGATCCACAATGGTTCCAACACTGCAGTGCAGAGGTTTCTCAAGTCTTCCTGCTCCATGGGAAATTCAGGACACCCCATCCCATGTCATGGGAATATTTTCTATGGGATTTAGTGGGCCAAGGATCAGGAGAAGAAGGAGCCCAGCCCAGAGAAGGCGGATTTTAGTTCAGCAGAGACCTGACTCGTGTTTTCTGCCACTGTGAGCAGTTCAGGCTGGCTTGCCTTGGAGGGCAGCACGCAGCTGCCATTGATGTCCCTGAAGAAAAGACATCATCATCACTCAGAAAACTTAGGTTCCATTTGGCCTTGTTAAATCTACTCTCTGTTATGTTCAACTGCAATCATTTAAAACAAAGGAGTTCATCAACATTTGAATTCTCCAGGTCTCTACATCAGTGTCTGGGAATGGGAATAAGCCAGTGCTTTTTGTCTTTAAACACCAGAAGAGTGTCAGGAAAGATTAAGTGAATTTCTACGGAGGGAAGCGCTCACGGATGCAGGTGTCAGCTGGGCTGCTGCTGTTTGCCAGTGTAACAAATGAACAGTGGCACCTATCCATGCCCTGAGCCTGCTGCAGAGGAAGCTGAGCTGCCCCAGCAGTGCTGGGACATTCCACGGTGCCTCCACACAGCAGGTGCAAAGCAAGGGAGCAGAAAAGAGAGAGGATTCCAGGGCAGAAACCAGGCCGGAGCAGGTGGGAGCATTACTCATGGTTTGGCTGTTTTTCCACCACAGCACAAGAGGATTCTCTGACATTGCAATCACTGGGGGTTAGCAGTAAGGGTGGCAATGATCAAAAAGCCTGGACCGGTCAGTGGACCAGGGGAAAGCTCCACAGCTTTGTCTGAGATGTCCTCATCAGTGAAATGCCAACACAGACCATAATGCCAACAATGCAGACCATCAGCAGGGATGAGTTGTTGAGTTTCTTTGCTGAACAGCTTTCCTTCAGCTGCCACAAAATGCAGATACCACCACTCACGCCTGTCTTGAACACCCTGTGCCTCTCCCAATTCACAAAATCAGATAAAGGAACTAGAGAAGATACCAGAAAAGGCTGCAGGGTTGACAAAATGTATGGATCAGCATGTGCTTAACTTCCTCCTTCCTACAAGCTGGAAAGGCTGCTCCATGTGCACTTTCCTTTGAACACCCAGCCCCTGCTCAGACAGGTTCTGTCTTCCAGCAAAGTGAAATGCAGCCACTCCTGTGGTGTTACACCAAATGGGATTGACAAATATTTCTGTCCCTTACTGATAGAAGGCGCTTTTCTGATTTTCATGCAAAGAGTGGCTGTACTTCAACCCAGTTTCCAGGGACCAGGTGTTAAAAATCACCCAAGTGAAATGAGTTTTAGGCACCCAAAACCTCAGAGTATTTGGGTCAAGTTGTTTCCATGTGCTGCCACAAGCTCTGTCACATTCAGGTTCAACGTGATGGCTGCAGCACCACCAGACTGGGGATGCCACTGGAGCAGAGCTGAGGCATTTTTCAGAGCTTGTCATGTTATATTCCACTCAGAGAACAAAATGGGGAATTTTAGATTTTAATTTGTCACTTTACATGCAAATTAAATGTTGTATATTTTCACAAGTGAATTCAGCCAGTATTTATAATAACAGAAATCTGCTGCTTGGATTGCTAAACAAAAATTCCCCACACTGCTTGTGCTTCCCTGCATGAGCTGTTTCATTTCAGCTTTTTTGTACCCTCTTCTAGAATGCGTAAAAGATTTTGTGGGGGCAAGGAAGGACTGAGAAAAAAATAAGAATGAGAAATAATTGTTAGGATTACTCAGCAGGATGGCTAGATGACATTTTGTCCCTGTTTTTCATGGGCAGAACCATTGCAGTGCTTAAAATTAAGCACATGCTTAAGCATTTTGTTGATCCGAAGCCAGAATACTCAAAACTGCATCTGATTAGTCCCTCCCAACCTGGTCCAAAGCCTGTTAAAGCAGTTACAAAATTTTACAATGCCTAAAATGTGCTGAACCATTAGTTGAGCTTGCTTGGTACAAACACAGCCTTTCCCCAGCAGAGACTGATTACACTGAGTCACCTGGAAACCAGGGGATGAAAAGTTAAGTATGCTGATATTTTCTTTCAAGAGCAAAGGAACTGGAAAAATAAAGCAACCTTCAAGAAATGATGCCTTTCAGGAACCTAGAATGACACTACTCCTCCCTGGCCACTCCTGTGTTCCAGGCTTTCGTTTCTGCTCCTTGGGCTTTGAGCCACTTGGACAGCTCAGCACAGAGACTGACGGGGTTGTAACCTGGAATATATTACTTATTTTTTATTTTAATTGCAAGCAGTCTCTGAAACATTACAGAGCATATAGTGCTAGACACAGCAGAAGTAATTAAAGGGAGAGGGCTACATGCAGTCATCAGAAAAACACCAGATGTAGGCAGCTTAGGAAAAACGTCATTGATTCAGAATCAGTGGGGCTGGGAGGAGGAGAGGCAGGATTGAGATTATCAACAACAGATCACACTTAAATCACAGCAGCATGACTACAGTGTTTAAAGAAAAGCAGCCAAGGGATGTATTGCTGTGGAGCTGCAAGTGTCTTGAAGAGGGATGGGGCCATCAGCTCCTCAAGGTGGTTTCAAAGGAGCAAGCCAAGCCTGAGCAATCTGTTCTTCTCCTGGCTCTGCAAGGAAAAACCCGGGTTGGGATTTCCCCCACAGGAAAAACGGGATGCTTTCACATCATATTAAAAATAGGAATAATTAACAAAAGAAGGTAGAAAAAGGATCCGTGGCTGTTTGTTTGAGTGGATGCAAAGGGATGCAGCTGCAGTTCAGCTGCAGGAAAGGCCAGAGAGCTCTGCTGAGGTGACCGAGGACACATTGTGTTGCTCAGTTTGCCTGTCCAGTGCATCCTTCCAGACAGACCCAGGGTGAGAATGACTCCAAAGCATTAACGTCCCCACGTCCCTGCACACCCTAATGGGATGTCACCCTGACTCATACTAAATGGCATTGACCACTCTGAATGTAATTGGCTACAGCAAAGGTTAATGATCATTTCTACCTTTAAATAGTTTATGAAGATGTTTGATGTCTTCTAACAAGGCAGATATTGGAACTTGCTGTTCTTTCCACTGACTTGCATATCATTGATCTTTCTTCTTGAAATGATTATCCCCAGGCAACCTATAAATCTCACTTACTCTGGCTCAAAAATGCTGGGCAACGTAATGAACTGTTATGAGGCCAAAGACAGTGGGCAGGGTCACCTGTTACGAGCTGGCAGCACATGTGCTTCGGGGTGTGCTGGGACCTGCATGGCCCTACACACAGCTGAGCTGCTTTGGCACAGATGTTCTTCTCTTTGTCTGTGGCAGGGAAAGAAGAAGGGCAGAACCACAGGGGTGGTTCTTTGTGGAAGTCCAATCCTGTCGAGCTCTGAGGGTGGGCGTGTCCCTGGGAAAATGAGATTGAGTTACGCCTTTTTGGGATGACCCATCCAGGAGAAGGCGCAGGGTCTGCTCCCCCAGAAGGGTGATGTGGGGATGCACTGGGACCAGGCAGGGCAGACACGGGGCCTCCCCGCTCGGTCAAAACCACAGGAATCCTAAAGCCAAAAATCATTGGAGCCGCGCTGCAGGCAGAAGAGCGGAGCTGGCGGCAGCAGAACATGATAAGCAATTCCCCAACACGAAATCTGAACTCGACTGGCTCACCAACATAGCAGAGATCTCACGGAAGCTGTTTTGTGAACTGGTAAAAACTTACTAACAATGGTGTTTAGGGGCAACCAGTTTTTTCCCCTTTTATTCTCCCTTTTGGTTAGAGAAGAGGAGGTGATCATGTGAGAAGGACAGCGTGGTGGACACCAGGTTCAGTAAAGACAGAGGGTACAAGGATAAAACTGATATTTCTGCTGCCCACACTGACAGGACTGTGATGAGCTCATTTTACTTGCAGGCCTTCCCAGGAGCTTGGAAGGTCATGCTGGAGCCTTCCACGCCATGTGGCATAGCCTGGTGTGCCCCACTCCTCACCCTGATGCTGAGAAAGGAGCAGTGCTGCAGAGCTCCTCCTCCTCCTCTTGGCTTCAGCAGGACCCAACTGAGTTAACAGGGAAAGATGTTTGTCCACAGCATCATTTAATAATGGGCCCAGAAAGAAAATCCACGGGCAGTTCTTAAACCCCGGACAGCAAACACAAATATAAATCTCCCTAGGCAAGCCAGGGTAAAGTCTTGATGCACTTTACAGGCTGTAAACGCTGATTTTATTAGCCATTTATGAGCCACTTTGCACAACGCAGCTTTAATATTAAACAATAAAACTCACAACACACTTACAAAGGGTGTAACAGTCTCTCTCATTTATTCCTGAATTGCAAGTGTGGCATCTCTTGATCACATGAAATCAGCAGAAGCAAAGTTATTCCGTTTAGTCTGAGTATTTTTTGTGCCTGATGCCCCACACCAGGGGCACTGAGACCCAAGAAATAATTTGGGAGCCCCTGGAAACTGTAGTCATGAACTTTCAGCAAGCACAGAGCAGCTCTGTTACCCACATCAGCATGCACACAGACTTCAAGGAAACTTGTCCTTGTGGTTCTGGGTATTTATCATTTATAATCTGATACATCAGATGTCTCATGTAAGATAAGGCCTGACTGTACCAGGGACTGCATGCAAAATGTATGAATTTGCATGCAAAATAAAAGTACTTTCAATTTTTGAGCCTACACAGGCAGAATGGGAAAGGGAAGTACTGCTAATCCTCCCTACAAATGGAAAACAGGCTGAGGGGATGAAGTGATATGGCCAAGACTACACAGGAATCAGAAAGAGAATGGACACCAGCATGTCCCGCTCACAAAATCTCAGCAAAACATGTGCTGTCCCTCAGCACAGCCTGTTCAAAGGTTGCTTTGAGCCTCTGAAGGATTTCAGCGGTTGGCTGGTGTGGGGAGTGGTGGACCTGGATAATCACAACTGTCCAGGATTTTTGGTGCAAGCAGAAGGATTTGTAATCCCACTGCACCTACATGTCCTGCTTTATCCCTCACAGGCCCCAATCTGTCCAAGTTTGACTTGAAGAAGGCCAAAGAAAATCCAGCTATTCCTGTTCCTTTTTGCAGCTGGAAGCCTCAGAGGTATCCACGCATTTGGCCACTCTTCCAAGCAAAACTCTGCCAGGCTGATGACCAAGGCTTGTAAAAAAATCTTCTACCAGATGGGCCAAGTCTCCCTGCACCTGGTATTTGCCAGAGACAGCTCAGGCAACCAAAGCAGAGGGACAGAGATTCCCTCCCTGAAGTAAAACCAAGCTCCCAAACGAGTTTACCCATCCCTGCTATGCACAGACATGCATTAGAAATATCCCGAAATAAAGCCTGAGCCCAGCTTATCCACCTGGAGGGAAGACAGAAGCAGCATGCTGAAGATTTGGACTGTGGAGACAATTGCACTGTAGGGCCACTTTCCATTGGGTTGTTTAAACTGCGAGAGGGCAGGGATGGATGGGATATTGGGAAGAAATCCTGTCCTGTGAGGGTGTGAGGCCCTGGCACAGGGTGCCCAGAGAAGCTGTGGCTGCCCCTGGATCCCTGGCAGTGCCCAAGGCCAGGCTGGACATTGGGGCTTGGAGCTGCCTGGCACAGTGGAAGGTGTCCCTGCTCGTGGCACGGGTGGCACTGGATGGGCTCTAAGGTCTCTTCCAAACCAAACCATTCTGTAATTTCTGGAAAGCAGAGTGCACGATGGTTTGTAAACTTATTTGAGGTACTTTAACAAAAAATGTTCTAATCAATTACAATGGATTCAACCTTAGTGAGAGAAGAAAGGCCTCAGCAGAGTTCTGATCCAGGTCTTCCCAAACAGGGCAGGGAG
Source organism: Pomatostomus ruficeps (assembly GCA_013400735.1). Lineage (NCBI taxonomy): Eukaryota > Metazoa > Chordata > Aves > Passeriformes > Timaliidae > Pomatostomus > Pomatostomus ruficeps. The sequence goes on from VYZT01013898.1 coordinate 177,929, forward strand.
TGAGATGCTTTACCTGGACCTCCAGCTGAGCCTGGTGAGCAGCACAAGCAGAGCACATGCACCGAGCAGCGCCAAAGCTTAGCTGAGATCAGAGTTCTATCTATTGGCTCATTTAATAGGATTATTCACCAAATCACATCAATAACAATTATTATGGACGACTCTAATGATTTTATGAGGAAACAGTTCTGTAAAAAATTCTACCAAGGTCCAAATAGCTTTGGAAAGGAGAAGAGAAGCTCAGCAAAGCCCCAGGTTCTCTGTGGTGACCCTTGCACCCTCAACAAGTCCTCAGGTGCCACTCTGCACAAGCTGCAGGACTGGCAGTCAAGACAGATGGATTTCTGGTGTATATTCCTGAACTGCTGTGCCCTAGAGGTGCCTTTTGCCCAGGATGCCTCTAGAACCCCTTCACTTTCCACTCAGCTGGCTGCATCCAGACCCTGTCACCCACTTGACAAGTAAAATTGTCTTCCATGGCTTAGGGCCTGTTTACCTCTGATGCCTGATCAGAGGCTCCCTAGAACAGAGGCCAGACAAGATTAAGAGAATAAAATGGATATTTATTGAAGAGCCTTCAACAGGGACACCGCAGGCAGTCAAAGCCCTCTCCAGGAGAGGCCACACCCAAGATGGACCCCGGGTCACGAGTTTTCTACACTTTTATAAGTTTTGATCAATTTACATATCAGGGTTAATTCTCCAACTACAATTTCAGGTGATGATGGAATTTACCCCAAGTCTGTCCCCCCTGTTAGAGCTTCAGCTTACATACCTCAGGGTCTGGGACAACAAGTCCAGGCCTGGAGAGGATTTGTTGTGACTGAGCAGGATGGGAGAACAGGAGCTCCCAGACTGTGTGGAGTTGTAGAGTTACACTAAAGCAGTGCAGGGTCTGCAAAATATAAAAACTAAATCTTAAGGCATCACCTCCAGCACTGCAGACACAATGCCTCACCCAAAGCCAGACAGCTGATGGCACAACCCCTCCATCACTTACAAACCCTCACCTGGAAGGGAGTCCTGGGCTGTGCCAGCGCTATAAACACCCCCACCACACCTCCAGCAGTCATGTCTCCCCAGCCACCCAAAACAAATGCTCCAGAGTGTTCAATCCAGCACGTTGATCTAGGTTTTTTTTCTGATGGATTACTGGCTCAGATCAAGCCTCAGTGGCTGTGGCAGCCCCCGACAGCGTGAGCTGCTGGCAGCCAGCAGGGCCGTGTCCCCCTTGCGCGGCGTCACTGAGCGCTCAGTGAGCTGTGACCACCCACCCGGCAGGTTTGGGTTGTCCTTGGTGCCCAGAGAGCAGAGCCTGCTGTTTTCTCAATAGAGTGAGTGTGGAAAGCAGCTTGTTTTACATGGATTAAACAATTATTGACACTGTCACAGAAAAGGGCCTTTGGGTTGTGTCTTCTACAAGAATAAGAGAGTGAATAGATTTTTTTTTCCCCCCTGAGCTCTCAGAAGTTTTAGTAAATGCTGGTTATTAAAGGGGCCTAGAAAAAGACTGAGGGGGAAAAAACTGAGGAGCGTGCAATTAAAGCTGTGCCATTCCTAAATGTAGCCACAAATCAGTGACAAGGGAAAGGAGAAACTTGCCATTTAAAGACAAACTGTTCTTACTCAGTTAAGCCTAGATGCTCGAAGCAGCAATTGTCACCAAGAGAATAAGCAATATTACCCTTGAAAATATAAACAAATTTTAATTACAGTTGACATTTTTGAGGCTGGTGCTGAGGATTGTCATCAGAAGGAAAATCACTGTCATCTCTCTACCCTCAGGGACATGAACACTTAGTGGAAGTTACTCTCAGTGCAAACCAGACTCCAACCTGCTTTGTTACTGGCCTTGCAGTTGGGAAGGAAAACCTGAGCTGTCATAATTAGATGACAAACTCTGGCTGATTGAGCAAAACCTCTCCACAATGTGGCAGGGGACGCTCAAGTCTTACAGCAGTGAGCAGAGAGGTCAAGTCTGAGCACTTGAGGGAAAAGGCTCACTCCAGTCCTGCTCCTGCTCTCCCTCGCCACAGCCCTGGCAGCAGAACCTCTGCAGAGCAGGGCCTTTGCCCTCCAGGGATTTCTGGTGCTGCCAGGGGCTGGATGTGCTGCATGGAGAAGGGTCCAGCCCTGGGGGAGGGGACGCGGGGCTGTGTCACAGCCAAGGGAAGGGACATCAGAGCCCAGCTCTGCCACTCCTGCCCTGGCAAAGCCTCAGTGTGGCACGAGCAGGGCTTCCCCTCCCTGCTGATAATTGAAGGTCACTCTCTGCATTTCCAATACTGGAGGACAAGATTTTAGTGAGGAGTGAGAAGCAGCTGGAACATTTAAAGCATCAGATCTGCTTTCTGGGCACCTCCTTGCAGGGCAAACACTGCCTTCTCCAAGGACTGACAGCCCCGTGGCCCACCTTTGCCTTCTGAGGACATCTGCCCAATCCAGATGTCCACAGCTGGGCTGTACCAGGACTCTGAGCAAGCACTTCCCATTGCTCAGAGCAAACCTCTCACCTAACATAGGCCTCACAGACAATCAAACCTTGACTTTTCTGAGTTTGGTAACAGCAATGAAGTTTTGCTAAGGAAGCTGTAGCCCTCTCTTCTTCAGAGACAGAGCTGGGAGCAGCTCCTTTGTGCCAGGGTGTGATGGCAATTCCCATCCCCAGCCCTCATGAGCTGCTGTGTGGAGAGCAAAGGCTGCTGCCAAGGAAGAGGCAGCACAAAACAGTGACACGTGAAACAGGGCCAAAGTACAGATTGCAGTGTCTGAAGTAAGGACTGATTCCAGCCCCCTCCTCCTCCGCCCTGTCCAGCTCCCTGAAAGCCTAGCAGAGGGTAATGATGGGGAAAAAGGGATCCCAGCCTAGTGTTTTACAAAGACAGCACTGAAATTGCTGTGAGCTGACCAACAGAACTATCCATTGAGACAGAGGTGGGGAAATATCTAATTTCTTCTAACAGGAGAAGGGATATTTCTTATGTAATGATGGAAGGAAGTGAAACAAAGCAGCAGCATCTCCCTTCCTTCCAAAATCAGCATAAAAGAAGTAAGGGGCTTTGATATTGATAATAGCCAAAAAGAAATGTCTGCTGTCAGTGAGGTCATCCTTCTGACCCATGAGACAACTCTCCTGCCTTTCAGCTCTGTCTCTGGGTGGTGTCCCCAAGATCTAACACAAAGTCATTGTCAGTCCATGTTGACTTTGACTGGAAATCCCAGTGCTGACAAGGGAATCTCCTGGACTTTGATGCAGACATTTTGGTAGCACCTGTGGCTCCCCATCTCAGAACACACTCGTTTGATGTACTGGTGAGCAGAGGTGTTTGTTATCTCCTAAGAGAACATGTGTGAAGCTGGGTAAATCTCTTTCCTGCCTGCCTGCTAAGACAGATGGTACAAGAGTTGTCTCTGAGGCATCAGCTCACCTGATACAGAGAACAAGGCTGGAGACAAATGCGGAGGCCTCCAAAATGCTGGCATGATGTGTCACTTCAAGATCCCTTCTGGTTCCTTCAGGCACACTGTGACAGAAAGCAAGTTCCCCTCATGCAAACGGCGTCATTTTCATCTAGCACGTACAGGGGCTGAGGAGAGAGGCTCTCCTGAGTCAGGAACACGGAGTGGCAGCAGCAGGAAAGGTCCCTGCAGGACCCACACACTGCCTGGTGATGCCTTCCGGGCTGGTAAAAATCCGAGGCAGCCCCAGCAGGGCAGAGCAAAGGGCATTCCCTTGGTTTGAATGGGATCCCAGGTGCACAACTCGTCCCAGGTGGGAACAGCCGAGCAGCACCCCCCGGGTACAATGTGGATACAATTGGATGGAGCTCACAAATGAGCAGATCTACCTAAAATCCCCAATCAGAAACTGAACAAATGAGGGAACTGTGCCCCATTCTAATTACCCCCCCAACTGAGACTCCAGCCGAGTTTAAAAAACATGTTCCAGAGAGGAGGCTCCGTGCAAGGCTGGAGCCTCTGGTTTGGAGACAGTCGGGATGTTTCATCTGCTCCCCTCAGAGAAGTCCCAAGCTGAGCTCAATCTCAGCCTGCAAGGGTTATCCACATGTAGGGTTGAGGGACAAGGAGTGTTTGTGAAGGGTGCAAGGAAAGGGAAAGGGGATAAAAATGTATAAAATGGGGATAAAAAGAAAAGACAAAAACCATCAGGCATCACTGTCAGTACAGACTGATCCATGCCCATGGTGGGATGGACTCATTCCCACTGCCAGTACCCCCGCACTCTCCAGTCCAGCCAGTACAGGATGAACCTGATTATTCTTCTGCCAGCATTCACCTGCAATAGGTTTTTCTCAGCCTCTGCCAGGCTCCCCCCTTTGCTGTGTGAGGAAACAGCCACACTTGACCGTTCTTCTGTAACCTCAGGAAGCTGAGCCTCTCAAAGCTGTTTTGGGACACTGCCAGGAGCCTCTTAGCAGTATTAAGGCCCGGTGGTGAGCAGCACATGACACTGCAGTAAGGCTGTACCGCTGTCACTGGCAGGTGGACAGTCCTTTCCACAGTGTCCCTGCATTTCTCTGTGTGCCAGAGAGACACCAGCAGCTTTCCCAATCACTTTTAAAGTCACTGCACTGAATGCCTCGGGCAAAACCAAACTCAGGGCATTTCTCTAGAACAGGGAAGGGTACAAACACACCTGGCCAGGTCCTGGGGTAACCAGCACACCTTCAGTGCTGGCCCCTTCTTTGCTGCTGGGGCTCTAAACTAATCCTTTTATGGAGGATTGCTGTGAGGTTTTAATTCCCTGGGTCATCCCTTTATCCCTTTTGAATTATCCTAGCAAGCCTCTAATCTTTTACAATTTCTTTTTTTTCTTTCCCAGGATCCCATCTACTAAGTTCCCCCTCACCCGCACAGCTGCCATTAGCTGGTGTCAAGTTTTGCTGGAGTTGTGTTGTTGCTCCTCCTGTGAAGTTTTAGAAACGCCCTTCTCTTGTCTGTAGCTTTTTAAATATTTGTACCACACAGGTATCTCTGCCTTGCCTTGCCATGTAAGAATGAGATATAAGTGAGCATCAAAGAATGATATAAATGAGAAGTCCAAGCTATTTCACAAGTACTGTTTACCAGTTTAATCACACAGGTATGTTTTGAATTACACAAGAGGAAACAGGCCCTAGGAAAGCATGGTACTCCCTTGTTGCAAGGGCATTGCAGACATTACTCAGAATGGACATCAAAATGTCCTTTCTCAGGAAATTATGCAGTCACCCGTGTCCACAATTTGAACAATTCCTGTCTGCAACAGACCAGAGCTGCGCTACCTGGCATGCCAGTACCCCCAGAGAAATCAGCCTGGCCTTGCCAGGAGAAAGACACCTCTCACAAAGACACAAAGAGAGTGTAACATATTTAACATCTTGCTGGATCAGCCTCCTAATGTGTTTAAAACAATGGGAGAGGAAAGCATGTGTTCCTTTCAGCACAATCTGTGCCTTATAATCAAGTCTAAATGCTCACAATCCGCTCAGATCCTAATGAGGAGAACGACATAAATGGCAGAATGTTCTGCTCTTTCTACAGGTTTACAAAAATGAAATTAAACATAGGCTTTCTATTACAAAACAATAGGCAAATTGAAGACCAATTATGCAAACCCATCAGAGAACCTGGTGAACTGTGGAGAATTTTGCATTTCTGAGGCGGAACGACTTTTTAGATGAGAAAAACCCCCTCCACTCCAAGAAATTGAGAACATCTGTGCCATCAAAGAAAGAATGCAGTGAATAATTGGACAATCATAGACAGGCAGCCATTTGAATATGAAGCCATTTGTAAAGTGGCAGTGGAAGGGAAATTGCAGAATGCCAGCGCTGCCTGGCTGTCACTCGCCGTGCTGGCTGTCACACTTTGTGCCTTTTGTGGCACAGGCTGTGCTCACTTCACAGGAGCCCGCAGGGTCGGCAGCGGGGGCTCCAGGGTTATCTGCTTCCATTATTTTGCACATCAGACACGTAATGAAAAAAGAGAGGTCCTTGAGCATTTGCTTCCTCCAGCAGCTGAGTTTAAGTACACCTTTAACCCCCCTGACAGACAGCCCAACCTGCAGCCTCCCCCAGCCAGCTGACTCGCAGCACGCAGCAAATATCCTCCCTCTGTCAGCTGACAAACGGCAGTGACCCCTCGCATCAAGCATTATTATCCTCCTTGTTTCCAGCAGGCAAATCCCACACGGGAGGGGAGCCACCTGGCAGCATGCAGCCCTGCTGCGTCCCAGCCTCTCTGCAGGAGTGACCCGAGAAACCCTTCCTCGCTCCGTGCCCGTGGTGGGATGGACTCATTCCCAGTGCCACTACCCCAGGGATGGACTCATTCCCACTGCCAGTACCCCCGCACTCTCCAGTCCAGCCAGTACAGGATGAACCTGATTATTCTTCTGCCAGCATTCACCTGCAATAGGTTTTTCTCAGTCTCTGCCAGGCTCCCCACCTTTGCTGTGCAAGGAAACAGCCACACTTGGTTTGATGTGGTTTCATCAAACCACAGCTGGACGCCTCCAAAACATGGGTAAATGCCCAAGGGACATAAGCAAGACACAGCCATGGTTCGTCTCCACCTCCAGCAGCCAAACGGATCCGTCCCCAGGAAGAGGAGGCTGAGCTGAGCACACACTGTGTCCAGGAGCAAACCTCTGTACCAGCCCTGATGCCTGATAGTTTTTTGTCTTTTCTTTTTATACCCTTTTGGTACATTTTTATCCCCTTTCCCTTTCCTTGGACCCTTCACAAACACTCCTTGTCCCTCAGCCCTACATGTGGATAACCCTTGCAGGCTGAGATTGAGCTCAGCTTGGGGCTTCTCTGAGGGGGTCAGACGAAACATCCCGACTGTCTCCAAACCAGAGGCTCCAACCCTGGACGGAGCCTCCTCTCTGGAACATGTTTTTTAAACTCAGCTGCAGTCTCACTTGGGGGGGGGCGTAATTAGAACAGGGGACAGTTCCTTCATTTGTTTAGTTTCTTATTGGGGGATTTTAGGTAAATATGTTAATTTGTGAGGTCCATAAAATTATATACATGTTGTACACGGAGAAGTTTTTTTACACGGGAGCAGCTCGGCTGTTCCCACCTGTGACGAGTTGTGCACTGGGATCCCATTAAAACCAAGGGAATGCCCTTTTTCCCGCTGTACTGCTGTGTCTGCCTCTTATTTTTACCAGCACTTAAGGCACCAGCCCCATGCCGCTCCTCAGCAGGACCCCTCTGGCTGTGGGATTACAGCTGAGGGGAAAATGCTTCAGGGTATCTTCCGGGCCAAACTAGGCAAAATAAAAGTGATCAGCTTAGTTGTGATTTCATGGCTAGTTGCACAGATATTCATGTGTTACTTCACACAGTCAGTCTAATAACCAGCTTTCAGAAGGACAGACAGCATAATGAATGGGTTGTAAAACACACTCATAAAAACATTATAGCATGTCTTGGAGCATTTGTTAGCTGTTTGTGATTTAGTGGGTCCCCTGTTTTACATTTTCTTACAACTTGCACATTTCCTCTGAAAAATAAGCTTTCAGTGTGCATGCAATTTATTTTAATTTCCCTCCCCCCCCCCACAAGATGATAAAACTTTTACAGCCATGCAAGAATGGCAATATTGTAGTCACGAGGTTCATTATACAGTAATTAATACATGTTAATATCCTGTAAATATTATCTTATAATGGCTTTAAGTAAATACATACTGTACATTTGCAGTACCTATTAAGTCAGTGCCACTTAAAATGAAATGTGACTAATTAATCTGTTTAAAAAGTCTAATGTCAACTCGGATATTCTTTAAAAATTACAGTACAGTGTTGCAAGCCTGAGCAGTGATTCAGGCAGTATTTAATTATGGAACTTTGACATTAATGGTTACTTTCCTGGTTTATTTAACTGGATGGGACACATAGGCCAGCATTAAAGGAATGAGAACAGTAGAAGGAAGGTCTCAAGCTAAAATCCCAAATAATACATCCCATTATCATTAGGTTGAGCAGCTGCAAACTTGCCCAGGGATTATTAGGGCAGCTTCCCCTTGCAAAGGGCCTGGCAGCCCTGGCAATTGTTCCTTGCTCCACAGGACAGCAGGAACTGCTGGGACTCCACCCTGGGTTTGTCCATTTGGGGCATCATTTACTTTATTAAGGGATGGTTCCTGGTGCAGCGACGCAGTATCAGCAGCAGGAGCTTTGCCCTCTGCTCAGCCAGGGCCTTTGTCCTGCACTGTGATTTCCTTCTCCTCGTGAAAGGCACCCCCTCCGAGGACTATCAGGACTATCCAGGACTTATCTTTTTTGCTTTCCCGGGATCCAATCTACTGAGCTCCCCCTCACACCTACAGCTGCCATTAGCTGGTGTCAGGTTTTGCTGGAGTTCTGTTCTTGTTCCTCCTGTGAAGTTTTAGAAATGCCCTTCTCTCTTCTGTAGTTTTTTTAATGTTTGTACCACACAGGTATCTCTGCCTTGCCATGTAAGAATGAGATATAAATGAGCACCAAAGAATGACATAAATGAGAAGTCCAAGCTATTTCAGGAGTGCTGTTTATCACACAGGTATGTTTATAGCTACATGAATTACACAAGAAGAAAGAGGCCCTAGGAAAGCCTGGTACCCCCTTGTTGCAAGGGCAGCTTGAAGACATCACTCAGAATAGACATCAAAATGTCCTTTTAACAATTCCAATTACTCTCCACTGTCCTAAATACACAAAGGAACAAAATTTCCCCCAATTCCTGCTGCCATGAGACACAAATGCTGGACAAGGTGCCACATACTGAACGAGGAGCCCAGGAAGGGTCAGCTTTTCTTTCACCTACACACTCAGTAACAAGAGATGGCAATTTCCCAATGCATCTCATAGGTATTCATTTCTATAGAAGTCTTCATCTTAGAATTCATGTGTCTAAAGAATGCCTATCAGATGAGACCTGCTCCTTTACTGCTGAGCATGTAGGGGTGTCTATCTCTAGCTTGATAGGTGCCAATAAATAAATAAACTTCAGCTCTGTGAATTGCCGCCTTGATCACTCCCAAGAGGTGAGGTGCAGGCATTTCAGAGACACACACTAAGTGTGAAACAGCAAGAGATCAGCCCCAGCTCTCCCAAATGCCTTATCAATACCTGTACCCCAAACAGATCACTACCCTCCAAAGGTAATTCTAACAAAGCATAATTGAGCAGAGTTCCACCAGAAACAGAGGCAGTTTAGGAAACTTCTCTTCCATTAATGGAAATTATTAAAAAGTCCATCTTCCAGGTATCCAGACATATTGCCAGGACCATGAGTGCAAGATGTCTTGGACTCTTTCCACTTTACCATGGTCAGTTCCTTCAGCTTTTACCATCAAACAAACCTGAATGAGCTTTCCTTGCAGGGCAAATCTCTGATCTGTGCTGGAGGTAACAGCTTGGGAGAAGCATTTTCTAGAGTAACTACATCCTTCAGGGTGATGGCTGCAATTGATGTCCTCCTTGGGTGCTTGGGGAAGCACAGCCAGGACAGGACTCCAGATGCTGAGAGGCATTTTAAGATTGTGGGGATAAATGAGAAGAGCTCAAGAAAGGCCAAAAATGTGTGTGTGAACAAAGAATATTGGTCTAGAGGCTGTGGTCTGGCTGAGCAATGCCAAATGAGACCCAAGACAAGAGAGTGAGGTTTCAGATATATTTTCCTCCCCTTTCCCCTGAGGCCAGCAGGCACTATCTGGTTTTCAGTAAACAAGGGCAATATGAAGCTATCCCAGCTTGTTTCCATCTGACAGAGCCCAAAGTGCCAGCTGGAAAGCTGGGTGTCACCTGGCTGTGCCACCTTCTGGGCAAACCCTGGCCCCAGGCAATGACAAAAAAGAGATCACTTCGGGTGTGAAGCAGAGCCTCTGGCTGCGTGGCTGCTCTGCACTGAGAAAGTGGCTGGGACAGCTCTGAAGCTTGGCTCCTCTGTGTTTCAGAAGCCCCTGAAATCTTGCATTTTATGCAATGCTTCAGCACTGGCTTTAGAAATAGGGAGAGCAGCAGCATCCCATGGCACACTGCAAATGGAAGAGCGTGGATAAACAGAGCACCAGGGAGGCAGAGGCAGTGGCTGGAGATTTGCATGGCAGGCTGGGATCTCCCATAGCTCGCCTCAAAGGTGAATCTCTTAACAACCCTGTGCCTCCGTCTCCCTCCTGCTAAGTCTCTGTTCATGTTTGGTTACCTCCTAAATAATCTCTGGGTTATCTAATTACCATTCACAAGACCTCCAGAGATAAAGCACTTTCATGAGTGCATTGTGATCTCTTGATGTTCCCATGCAAAAGAGACGTCACACAGCACAGGAATACCCTGGGCAAGCTCTGATCTGCTCTTCCCTTCCAAGAGCTCTTTTCTCAGTGACCCCTTCTCTTAGCAGCACTTTCACCTTGGCCTCTGGTGAGTGGGAGTGATGGGCAGCATCCCTTCCAGCAGCTTCCACGAGCCATGGAAACCTGCTGTTATGGCCAGAGAGAAGCAACCAGCACTATTATTTGGATCATTTGCTGAGGTTTGTAACCTAGAATTAATTTTCACACTGAGTCCAAACGCTGCCTGTTTCACACATATCTGGGTAGCAGACAAGAGCCCTTTTAGCAACAGAAGCAAACAGAGCTACAATCAAGCAGCCCAAGGAACAAACCTTTAATAGTTCAGTAATCAGTAATAATCAACCCTTCTCTTTATGCTCAGGGAAATCTAATAGAACCCAGCTACTCTACAGTGAATACATTTTCATTTAGAAGACGAAATGCAAGCATACGTTATCTACTTAATTAAAATCTAAATTCTCTAACTAACCATTTGTTGTTTCTCCTGGGTGCACATTACATACATTACTGGTGTTTTCCTGGAATCCATTGCTAATGGATTAAAATAACTCGATGAAATGTTGCACTTGCTGCGTGAGGTTATGAAAGACCACAGAACGCTCTGATACTGTGCACGCAGGGAACTCCTCCCCATCATTCTCCCAGGACTGCAGCTCCCATTTCTCTCTGCTGGGAACCCCAATCCTTGCCCCAGGCTCCTCTTTGAGGACAGGGAAAATGGGACTCTTCCAAACACCAGTGCAGCTGCTAAGACTGGAAACTCATCTCATGAGCACTTGGCCAGGAAGGGTTTTGGGAACACTGTCAAAGTACTGGTGGGGTTGTTGCAAAATATACTAAATTTAAAATTTTTTTAACTTCAGTCAGTTTTCACAATCACAGAATAAACTAGGTGGAGACCTGATGAGTTTAGCATCTCAACAGACTGGGAGCAGCACAGGAGATACACAACAGATAACAACCATCAAGGGCCAGCAAGGGCTGTTAACAAACCATCAACACAAGACAATATCCCAAGCAGAGTGGGAGCCACCTATTCCAGGAAAGGACTGATAAGAAAATCGAAAAATGAAAATCTAATTAACATTGGAGGAGGAGGCGAGGATATTCAGATCCAATTAGAAACTGAATACTGGGGGTTGCTAGACTCTGGACCAATGAACTTTGAAACAATGCATCTCTATGGGTTTTGTATAAAGTTTGGGGGGAAATTCAGTTAAAACATGTGTCATGGAATGATTTTCTCTGCACACCCTGGCTGTGTGTGGATGAAATGATTCCTGTGGCACATCCTGGCCAGCACACCATCCTTGCCAGAAATAAAGTAATGCCTCGATTCTCTTAACACTAAAAATGTTGTTGGAGGGTTTTTATTTTTCTCCCAGTTTTCGGTAACAGGGTCCGAGTGAGGGGACATCACCAACCATGCAAAGGGTGAGATGTGAGGTCCTGAATGTACAACTCCACTGTTAGGTTTGACAGACATGACACTGACCCCATGGAGACCTGAACCCTCTGAAACACCAGCTGGGAGCCTGGCAGGACCTGCCAGCACATGTCTGATGGCACCAGACACTCACCTCAGGAGCAGAAATGCTCACAAGTGTTCAGCCTCCCTGGAAGGGGGAGCACCTTTGAGTATTGGAGTCTCTCTGTACATCTGCCAGATTTTGGGAAGAAAAGACAGTAGAAATTAATTGACTGCCATTGTTTAATTAGAAAGTTGCCCTCGGTAGTTTCCCTCTCTCCGAGTCCATTCTGATTTTCAAATCTTCCTGCACAGGAACTTGTGGCTGTGCTGAGCTGGTTTGGTTGTGTGCTGGTGGCACGTGGTCCCTGTGACCCTCAGTACCTGTGTCTGCACTGCCAGGGCCGCAAGACGCCCCTCAATACTTAAGGACTAAATTTGCTCCAGCAAGTTCAGACATATCCTGTAAGGATTTGAATGTCATTGCTTCCCTGGTGGTGAAACATTGATTTCCTTGCATTTTCCTGCCTCCTTCCCAGGGGATCAGAGAACCTCCATCCACCCTCTGAGAGGGCACAGCTGGCCCTTTCCCTGACAAAAGGCCAATTACGTGTCCAAATTATGAACATCTTCAAAGGGTCACAATCTTTACCGCTGGTGCTAAACCTGGCTCATTTGCTGTCTTTCTGGTTACATCCTCTTTGCATGGGTGTTAAATTTCATTAGCTGGTCTGAGTGTCATGAAAAATCTGCTCCATAGAAAAGAAGGGAGGGGAAACAGAGGGGTGGAGGTGAGACATTATCAAATTAAGACGGATGGCTACGGCTCCTGAATGAAAGGAACCTCCCCACAGCCTCACATCATTACTGCAAATCACATTATTTAGAAAGATGCCACCAGGAATTCTGTTTTCCTTCCAGCACACACAAAGTAAAAGGGCACCTTCTCAAAGCCATTCAGGCTATTCTGTGTTATAATTAAAAACAATTTCTATCCTCGATAGGGTTTGATTCAGGTAACTCATTACCCCCAAGAGCCATTTGTGAGACTAAATTGAGAATGCAAATTAATGTCAGCTTTAACAACAATGCTTCCTTTCTTCCTGCTTTCCGCCTCTTTTGCTAGCTTCCATTTTTGGAAGCTTTCTTTGATATCAAGCAGGTGCCTAGAGCAGAGTTGCCAGGGGACAAAGAGGGTTTTGTACCTCTCTTGTTAGATGCTCTTTGGTGATTAATTGCTGTCGTCCTGGCACACCAGGCAGTGTCAGTGCTGCACCTTCAGCCAGAAGCACAGAGCTGCCTCCCTCTCCCCAGCTGCAGCCCTGGGCCAAGGTTTTCTCCATCAGCTGAGAGAGTGGAGTTCCTGCAGTAGTTATGTTACAAAATACACTAAGTTT
>VYZT01013900.1:0-29624 GCA_013400735.1 Pomatostomus ruficeps
GGAGGTGGATTTGGGCTATCCCGTTGCAGTGGCCGGCGAGTGGAGCCCCTGGGGCCCGTGGGGGCCGTGCAGTGCCAGCTGCGGGAAGGGCACCCAGACGCGGCTGCGGCTCTGCGCCAGCCCGGCCCCGGCGCATGGTGGGCCCCGCTGCCGCGGCCCCGACTCGCAGCTCCAGCTGTGCCAGCGGCGCCGCTGCCCAGGTGAGACACAGCTTCTCCCTCCCTTCCCCAGCGCTGCCCACGCCGTGGTTAATGCTTCCCGGTTCTAGAGGTCTGATCCCTGAAAAACCTCCCCTTCAGGCTTTTATCGACACTGACTCTGTCACTCCTGCAGCATCTGCTATAGACCCTCTAAATGGGATTCTTTCCTTGTCCTTGTTGCTTTACATCACAGAAGCTGCATTTTAAATTATTGAGAGTTAAATGATGGGTTTCCTAAAAATTTATTTTTAAAGTTTTCTGATGTTCTGTTATTCATTTATCTTTTTCTTCCACATTTCAATGAGTCCTTCATGAGAGGATAGGAAATATCACGTTTTTGAAATAGGACTTTTATATTTGGCTGAGTGCAGGGGTAACGGAGGGAAATTCCCTGGATTGCAATGTGCAACATGTCAGACTGAGCCTTCTGGCTTCATGCTCCATTTTGCTCCTGCCAGATCCTACACAGAGTCCTCACTGTGGTCAGGAAGTGGTAGAAGGGAGAACTGACCTTGTGATGGTGGACCTTAAATCCCATCCCATTCCACCCCCTGCCGTGGCAGGGACACCTTCCACTGTCCCAGGCTGCTCCCAGCCCCGTCCAGCCTGGCCTTGGGCACTGCCAGGGATCCAGGGGCAGCCACAGCTGCTCTGGGCACCCTGTGCCAGGGCCTCCCCACCCTCCCAGGGAACAATTCCTGCCCAATATCCCATCCATCGCTGCCCTCTGGCACTGGGAAGCCATTCCCTGGGTCCTGTCCCTCCATCACTTGTCCCAAGTCCCTCTTCACCTCTCCTGGAGCCCCTTTAGGCCCTGGAAGAGGCTCTGAGGTCTCCCTGGAGCCTTCTCCAGGTGAACAATCCCAGCTCTCCCAGTTTTTCCTCCCAGCAGAGCTGCTCCATCCCTCTGATCATCTTGTTGTCTCCTCTGGGCTCTCTCCAGCAGCTCCAGGTCCTCCCTGTGCTGGCCGCAGGTCTGGGGCAGCTCTGCAGGTGGGATCTCACCTGAGTGGGGCAGAGGGGCAGAACCCCAATCCCTCCCCTGCTGCCCACACTGGGCTCAGCCCAGGGCGTTCTGGTCCCACCTCACATAGCCAGGACTGGTCCAGCTCTCACCCACCAACACCTCAGGACCCTGGGGAGAAATCCCTGTGGGGCTGAGTTGCTGCAGAGAGCCAGTGGCAGCCGTGTTCAGTTTTCCCCGATGGATGCAGCACTGCTCTGCTGTTCCTCCTGGAGGCAGGGGCGGTGAGTGCCGTGCCTCTCTCCGCAGTGGATGGGAAGTGGTCCCCGTGGAGCAGCTGGAGCGCCTGCAGCGTGTCCTGCGGGGGAGGCAGCAGGCAGAGGACGCGCCACTGCTCCGACCCAGCCCCGCAGTTCGGGGGACACAAGTGTGAGGGAAGTGACGTACAAATGGATTTTTGCAACAGTGATCCTTGCCCGGGTGAGTGCTTTGGGTTGGGCTGTTTGCCCACTCCCTGGGTTTGGTTGTTTTCTTTTGCAAAAAACAATTCAGAAGTTACTCTCCAACAAAAGTGTTTTCCTAGCTTGACTGTCTGGTTTTAAGGCTTTGAGGAAGATCAAATCTGACTCACTCTTGCAGTTCATGGCAACTGGGGCCCGTGGAGCAGCTGGGGAACTTGCAGCCGGACGTGCAACGGGGGCCAGGTGAGGCGGTACCGGAGCTGTGACAATCCGCGCCCGGCCAGCGGCGGCAGGGCCTGCGCTGGGGCTGATGTGCAGATCCAGAGGTGCAGCACGGATCTGTGCCCAGGTCAGTGCTCACAACGGGGGAATGCAGCTTTCCCTGCAAGGCATCGGGGTGTACGTCACATGAGGAATGTGGAGCATCACTGGCAGTGCCCAAGGCCAGGTTGGATGGGGCTTGGAGCACCCTGGGACAGTGGGAGGTGTCCCTGCCCATGGCAGGGGTTGGGATGGGATGAACTTTAAGGTCCCTTGTAACCCAAACCAGGCTGGGATTCTGTGTTTCTGAGGGCAGGAGTATTCACACTTGTCTGTTAAGTTGGTTTTGTCCTCCTTTGAGCCATTCCTTTAGAACCTTGGTTCGTCTAGGAAAGAATTGACTTCAGCATAAGTGATGCAGCCTGAAACATTCAAATTGAAAAATTGCTGTCTTTGTTCTTTATTCTGCAGTGGATGGAAACTGGGGGCAGTGGCAATCGTGGAGCCAGTGCTCTGCTTCCTGTGGAGGAGGAGAGCAGACCCGGGTGCGCCTCTGCAGCAGCCCAGCCCCGTTAAATCACGGCCGTCCTTGCCCTGGGGACTCCTCCCAGATATCCAGGTGCAACACCCAAGCGTGTCCTGGTGAGTATTTACAGCCTGCACGCAGTGACTGTGTGGTGAAAGCCTGTGGCACTCCTGATTTCACTGGTGCTCTCTCATCTTGCCCAGTTGACTGGGTAATTTGATTTTTTGAGCTTAAATCTGACCTGCAACTGAAGCTCAATTCTCTCTCCCCTGAAATACCCAACGGCACATTTCACATGGGGCTGTGTTTTGCCTCTCCCCCCTCTCCTGCACAGGTGGGCCCGCACGTGCCAAGGGCAGCATCATTGGTGATATCAACGGTGTGGAATTTGGGATTGCTTTCCTGAACGCCACAGTGATGGACAGCCCGGACTCGGACACCAGAGTGATACAGGCAAAGATCACCAACGTCCCTCGGACCCTTGGTAGGCCTCTTTGACTTTGATCCCTTTTTTTCTCTAAATACACCAATACCTGTGGTCCTCTGGTTTAAATCTGAAGGGTCGCACTAGTTCTAGGTCTTCATATTCAGCTCCTGTGCATGTGGGTCCTTGATGAGATCAAAGCTCCCCGATGTTCTGTGGTGTTTCCTGCAGGCCCAGCGATGAGGAAGCTCATTTCCATACTCAGCCCGGTTTATTGGACAACTGCCAAGGAAATCGGGGAGGCAGTGAATGGGTTTACACTCACTGACGCTGTCTTCAAGAGAGAAACTCAAGTGGAGTTTGCAACTGGTGAGTTCCCTGGGATAGACCAGCTCTTTCTGTGTCCAGTAAGCCAGACTGATGCTGCATTTCTGAGAAGACAGCAGAGGACCATTGCTTAAATCTGGGTCTTGTGCTTACGTCAATATTTTCAGTCTGACTGTGGCCTTCTGAGGCTTTATTCCAGCTTTTAGAGCTGGAGTTTGAAATGTGTCATGTTTTTTCTTACATGCATGATATCCCTTACAAAATATAAGTATAAATAAGTGGTGAAGGGACTGCAGTTCAGATTCCGTGTGGCTGCTGGGAGTGTGTGTTTGGAATGTGAGACTCCAGGTGCAGGGAGTGTGTGTTTGGAACGTCTGGTAACTCGGTGTGCTGTTACACTGCCAGGGGAGATCCTGCGCATGACGCACGTCGCCCGGGGCCTGGACGCGGACGGGGCCCTGCTGCTCGATGTGGTTGTGAGCGGCCACGTGCTGCAGCTCCAGGCGGTGGCCGATGTCAGCGTCAAGGTAAAGCTGCTCCAGGTGCCACCCCTGCTCTCATCCATCTGTGCTCCTCTCACCCAGAGGAAAGCAGGACACGCCGAGTCCTGACACCTGCCCTACTGTACGTGACTTCTTTTGTGCCTGGCTTAACTGGTGATGCTGATGTTGCCTTTGAAAGCAGACAGTTCTCGTGAGGAGGCTGGTGTTGGTTTCTCAAGAGTTTGAGGTGCTGGCAGGTGGTGTTGAGGAGGGTCTTCAGGGCATGTCAGTGTTGCTTTGGGCAGAGCTAGAAAGGTGCATCTTTAACCTCTCTGAATTAGTAATTAGTAGCAGGTAACCAGTATTTTACTATATTGATCCCACCATACAATAAATATACCTGCAGCTGTTGATATTTTGGTACACTGCAATATATAGTATGTGCAATATTTATACCCCTTGTCAGTGGCAGAATTCTTATCTAATGATGGTTTGTTTGGCCCATTTGTCAGCATCTGACTTTGAATAAAAGCCAGATATTTAGACCTCAAAAGATTGTTATTGAGGAGTAAGATGTCTTCTAGAAATGTCTTGCTTTGGCCTCCATCATCAGGATCCTCAGTACATCAGTTTGTATCTTTTTTTAAAATAATAGACCAGGCAACAGTTAGTTAGTCGGAGTGGGAAGGCCCCGGGGCTCAGCGGGTAAGAAAAGCCCCTTTCTGCGAGCGCGTCTCACGGCTCTGGGGTGCCAGCCCGGGTGGGGCAGCAGCTGAGGGGCAGGCTGTGTTGCAGGATTACACCGAGGACTACATCCAGACGGGCCCGGGGCAGCTGCACGCGCACTCCACGCGCCTCTTCACGGCCGATGGCGTCAGCGTCCCCTACACCTGGAACCACAGCATCGCCTACGACCCCGCCAAGGGCAGGATGCCCTTCCTGGTGCAGACGCTGCGCGCCGCCTCCGTCACCACCGAGTACGACCCGCTGCACGAGGCCGTGGCCTTCAGAATCCAGGCCTCCATTGCTAAAGGTATTGCTCCAGTCTTTCCCAGAAATCAAACCATGGAAACAGAATATCTTCTCTTCCTAGAATTCATTGAGTCGCCCATCGTCTCAAAAGGAAGTTCTGTGAAACTTGGGTAGCTTTAGTGTAGATCCCAGGACCTAAAAGTCTTGTTGATGTGCCCACAAACTGCTAACTGCTGGCTTTTATGAACCTGAGTGACCAATGGGGACAGGGCATGGATTTGTGTGAGCAGATTTTCCTTTGAGAAGCCCTAACTAATGCACAAACTGGTCTGTCACTTTTTTTAACACTATTTGGGCTTTTTTTCTTTTACATAGTGGGGAAATTACTCTAGTTTGGAAGTAAATGAAGCAGTGGGATTGCCTGTCTCAGTCTTTCTTTTCAGGAACAACATTCTAAATTAAGTAAAATAATAACAACTATTTTACAAAATTGTACAATGAGTCCACTTGCCAGGCTGTGGACTCATTGTACAATTTAAATCCAAATACCTTTTTTTTCTAATTTAAAAAGAGACCTGATAAAAAGGAGTCTCCAGGTCAAGATACGCATGTGATTAGATCTGGCTAAGCCTTTACTGAACTTGCATTTATTTCCTCCAACATTTAGGGTACTGGTGTTGGGGATTTTTTAAAATTTTGGTTTTTAAATTTCAGTTTTCAAGCAGCGAAAGTCCTGTGGCCTTTGAGGAGTCTCTCCCTGAGTTTTCCATTGCAGTTCATAGCACACACTTGTGTTCTGCAGTGACCTCCTAAGATTTGTGACGTGATCACTTGTTTGGTTTGGGTCTATTGTCCTCCTTTTATGTGAAGTAAAACAGAATGGTCTTTATTCTTTCAATGAGAAACTTTGCAGGATGTGTTAGGCTGGGATGGAACTCGCAGCTCACTCAGAGGGAACCCCCACACCCCTGTTCAGTGTTACTCAAATGAGCACAAGCCATGTAACACTGGCTTTTAGTGCCCAAGCAGAAAAACCGCTAAAGGCTGGATTTATGTGTTTCTGTTTTGGTGTTGAAATATAATAAATATTGTAAAATTGATGTGCTGCAGTTCTCAATGTTAAAGCAATGAAATGGCTGTATTTTTATCCACAAGTGACATGGGCTTCTTCTATCATACAGGGGATCGGAGCAACCAGTGCCCTGTGGGGTTTGTGTTGGACTCATCTGGGCCTTACTGCTCAGGTAACGACTGATGGGGGGTGTGACCATGGGGTCCTGGAGTGCTTGGGCTGGGAAGGGGCCTCACAGATCACCTATTCCCACTCCTGCCATGGCAGGGACACCTTCCACCATCCCAGGCTCCTCCAAGCCCGTCCAACCTGGCCTTGGGCACTGCCAGGGATCCAGGGGCAGCCACAGCTTCTCTGGGCACCCTGTGCCAGGGCCTGCCCACCCTCCCA
Source organism: Pomatostomus ruficeps (assembly GCA_013400735.1). Classification (NCBI taxonomy): domain Eukaryota; kingdom Metazoa; phylum Chordata; class Aves; order Passeriformes; family Timaliidae; genus Pomatostomus; species Pomatostomus ruficeps. The sequence goes on from VYZT01013900.1 coordinate 6,080, forward strand.
GGGAATAATTCCTTCAGTACCTCAGCTGAACCCGGAGGACACTGAGCCTCAGGCTCTGCTGAGCCTGCAGAGCCATGAAGGACTTAGGTGACCTGTGTGGAGGAAGGGATGAGTGTTGGCACCTCAGACAGGAGCCCACACGTTCCTGCTTGGGGGATGGAGGTGGAGAGAAGCACATGAGTGTCCTGGCTGTCTCTCTAGAGTCAGGGTTGTTTTAGGGAGAAATCATTTGAGATGATTTTGTGGACTTACTTCATTGCCTCTTGAAAGGCTACAAATGAAGGGAATTGCTGGATCTGGTTTTGCCCTGTGGACATTACCAGTTGCACCCCTCTGAGGAAGGATCAGATTGGAGCAGTTTCTTGTGACGTCTCACTGCTTTTCCAAATATTTTCTTCCAGATGAAGACGAATGTGCTGTGGGAAATCCTTGTTCCCACACCTGTCACAATGCCGTGGGCTCCTACTACTGCTCCTGTCCCAAAGGCCTCACCATCTCTGCTGATGGCAGAACGTGTCAGGGTAAGAGAGGTGCTGCTGGGGACAGCTTGGATATTAATACCCCTTAGATAATTTAAGGCCTTAAATTGCTAAGGAGAGGTTTAATTCGGGCCATTTTCTCATTGTAAGAATGCAATTTATTGGTGGTATTGTATTTCACGTCTGAACGCGTTTGCAGCCACGTGTCTCTGGCTGCTGGTGCTGAGGGCACTGCTCGGTGTGTGCCAGCGGGGTTTGCAGCTCGTTTCCCTTGCAGACATCGACGAGTGTGCGCTGGGGACACACGGCTGCCGCGCGGGGCAGGACTGCGAGAACGTGCCGGGCTCCTTCCGCTGCGTGCTGCGCTGCGGGAGCGGCTTCCGCAGGGCGCCCGATGGCTCCAGCTGCCACGGTACGGGGCCGGGGCCATCGGTGGGAAATGCTGCTCTCACACCGCTGAAACTCACTTGAAAGGGATGACTCCAAGCATCTGCCCATAAATTTTCATTCTTAAGGTTGTGGATTTTTGGGGGTTGGGATTTTTCTTTACGTTTGTTTTAGTTTTTTAGTCTTTTGCTTCTTCTGTCTTTAGAAATAAGTTTAAAATCCCATCAGGGAAGAACTTAGCGTTCTTGGGTTTGTGTCCCGAGTGCATTTTCTTGTGCAAAAATGGGAGAGCAGCAAACACTCCTGAGCAGAACTCAGCCAAATCCTGCTCAGGTGATGCCCCAGCAATTCCCAGCCCCGGTGTCAAGGATTTGTGTTGTTCCACAGACATTAATGAGTGTCAAGAGTCCAACTCCTGCCATCAGCGTTGCTTCAATACCATAGGAAGTTTCCACTGTGGCTGTGACCCAGGATTCCAGCTGAAAGGCAGAAAATGCGTGGGTAAGGATGAAGTTCTGAATGTCCATTCCCTCTTTCCAACACAGTTCAGCATTTATTTGTTGCTCTATTTATTTATGAAAGAAAATCCTGCTGTGGATGATACACTTGATGTGTATTTTGGAATCTGTCAAGCAGTACTAAAAGCCAGAGGCAGCAGGAATTGGGCTGAGTGATCCACGTGCATGAAATGATTCAATACATGGACACAGGGTAATTTCATTCCATAACTGAGTCCAATCCTGCTTTTTTTTTTTTTTTTGGCTTTTGTTTGAACAAGATGTCAATGAGTGCAGACAGAATGTGTGCAGGCCTGATCAGCTCTGCAAGAACACCCGTGGTGGCTACAAGTGCATTGACCTGTGTCCCAGTGGAATGACCAAAGCAGAGAATGGGACCTGCATTGGTGAGTAGAAGCATTAATGCACTCTGTGCTGATGGGAAACACAGGGACCATGATCGTGTTTATTTTTTTAAAATAATCGTGAAGATTGCCCTTCTCCAGCTATTAATACTTGCACATATTAAAGCACTAACTTGTTTGTGCGTATGGAAACATCTGTGTTTAACTTTCTTTTGTCGTTGATATTAAAAAGCAGATATATCCTTGCCACCTCTAGTTTTCCACTGTTCTTAAACAAGAACAGTAAGATTTCCCTTGGTGTCTTTGCTGTGTTGGCACCTTGATTTCTCTCTGTTATTCCCTGACCGATATATTTTGCCCTGTGTGTACATGATTTCTGAAGAGTTTGGCTCAGGAGCTCTCAATCAGGATCACAGCTCCCTGCTGCTTATCAGGGAGGGTTTTAAGCACAGCTGATGATGTAGGTGGTACCAAAGCTTTTGTTCCAGGGGGATCATGGGATGATTTGGGCTGGAAGGGACCATAAAAATCCCCTTTTTCTACCCCTTGCCATGGGCAGGGACACCATCCACTCTCCCAGGTTGCTCCAAGCCCCGTCCAGCTGTCCCTGGACACTTGCAGGGCTGGAGCAGTGCTGGTTTCCCCCATGATGAGAGTTTTGCCGAGCTGTGACTGTTCCCTCGCCGTGTGCCGCAGATGTTGACGAGTGCCGCTCGGGCTCGCACCAGTGCCGCTACAACCAGCTGTGTGAGAACACCCGCGGCAGCTACCGCTGCGTGTGCCCGCGAGGATTCCGCGCCCAGGGCCCCGCCCGGCCCTGCGTGGGTAAGCTGCCGCTCGTGCCTCTGCCCCTGCTTGTGCCCGGCCTCCTGCTGCCACGCTCCTGCAGTGCCATCCCTCCTGCAGTGCCATCCCTGGGGAGCTCCGTGCTGGAGAGACGAGTTTGCTCTGCGTTTCCAAATTGCCCATCTGAAACAAAGTGCTCCGTTCTAAACAGTCCAAGCGAAGTGGTTCCAAACAGAGTTTGGTTCGGGGCCATACTTTGAATGCAAAGTGTGAGAGGGTCTCAGAGCAGTGGTGGTGGAGGTGGCGAGTGGCCACCCCACAGGAGGCTCCAGTTAAAACCGTCAGGTGGGGTTTGTTGTTGTGCCTGGCTGTGCCCTGGCCTGCCCTGGTTCACCCCTGAAGGCAGTCACGCAGGGAGTCCTGTGGGTTCCCCTAAGAACACCCCGAGGAGCTGCAAGAGGCCCAACAGACCCAGAACTGAGTTCAGCTCCTGAACATCCCAAACACACCAATGCCCCCAGCAGGACTGCCAAGGGTGTTCCCTGAGCTGCATTTCTCCCTCAGTGCTCCCCCTCCTGGCGTGGGTGGCTCCTAGCAGGGAAGGAATCGGATTCCTGGTGCTCACAGGAATGGCAGCCGTGCAGTCACTCCTTGTCCCACGTTGGCATAAAGCCATGCAGGGTTTTCTCCCACGTCACGGGAGGCTCCGGAGCTCTGACGTGGGGAGCAAGAGAGTTTAACATGTGGGGCCAGTGCCGGTGGATAAGCACTTCCCTGGCATTTAGGAGACTTCAGGAAGGCAGTAGGATCATTTAAAATCACCTTTACTGCGTTTATGTCAAATATTTAAAACGTAAGCGCTGACCTACCCTGCCAGTGAGGATTTCTGAATGTGGGTGTGTGGCACTGAGTGAGGTTGGTTTCCGTTGCTGTTACGTATCATGTCAGAAAAGCATTCCTCCCTGATGACTTCCTCAAGATTAGCTTTCCTAAGTGATAAATCATGCTTTTCTTGTTTTATTTTCTTTAACAACGTAAAATTTTGGACTGTCGAAAGCCAGGAATGTTTGGGATTTTTCTTAAGAGATTAAATTGCACTAAGAAAGGTATTACTTTGCCATCTGCTTCTGTACTGAAATAAAACCAATCCCAGATTCTTTAACATATATTTAAATAATTTAAACTTCTGACAGGAAAAAGCCAGATAAAGTGTAGGACCGTAGGTTTTCACAAAACACCAGCAGCCTTAAAGCTGCCCTCTGACCAAGGACCACTGAAAACTCCCTCCTAAAGTATGACCTGAATTTTTATCCCTTGAATTTTTACATGCTTAAAAATATATTTTTAAAATACAGATTCATCCGAACTATTAGTTTTGTTAATAAAATCCAGTTTTGATTGTCATTGTTGACAGTGAGCACAGGGAAGAGTTGAAAAGCAGGGCCCAGACTGAAACAGAAGTGAACTTTGTTCCTGCCTGTGCCATTTTTACCCTGGGTAAAGCCCTTGGTGCCACAATTCCCTTTTTTGTTTGCTGGATGGGGATAAGCTGCTGCTGTGTGACCCCGCAGATCTCTGTGGGCCCATTTACCTGGATTACAGCGTTTCTGGGAGCGGTGGTGTTTTCTCTCCTTCCCACACAGGTGGAAGGGCTTTGCTAAAAGCTGCTGTAATGCGGGTAACACATGCAAGGCTATCTAGAATATAAAATCAGATATTGTTTTTCAAATTAAAGCCTGAAAATGTAGCTATTTCAATTTCAAAGTAATTTTACCTCGTTCTTGTAAATACTGGAGTTCCCATCCCTCAGTGGCCTCTTCTCACGGGGCAGCCCTGGAACCAGCACTGGGGTTCCCTGCAGTCATCTCTGCTTGTGTCGCACAGGCTGCTCCTGCAAAAGAAATTTCCACCTGTTGTATTTCATAATTTCTGTGATAATCGTGGTCCAAGCACATTGGTTGTCATAAAAACATCAATGTTAATTTATTTTAGGCAGGTACAGAATGTAAAAACACTTGAGTGCTACAGAAATGATGAGTTTCTCTTATTTTACATGTATATGAAGAATAAATTTTTCATCTTAAGCACATACTGAAATTAATACATTTAAAATTCAGGTTAGTTGTTGCCATAGTTAAAGTGAAATAGTCATTTGGAACACCTGAAAATTCTACCCTAAGAATAATTCCACGAATATGTGAAGTTTCAGTTGTGTGTTTGCCAAGTAACAATTGGAAAATATTCTAACACTCTGCAATTATTACTCTTGGATTTCCAACTCTTAAAGCATTTAATTATTGATATCCCCCTGAATTCTTTAAAACCTTAAATGTATCAAACATTAACCATTTCATAAAAATGCTGTCGAATGTTCTACCATGTTTCTGACAGTATTGATTTTTAAATGCTATTCTCATGAATTTGTGGCTTGGGGAGTTACAAACTGTCCTCAAAAGCCTCTGTTCAGAGGGGATCCAAATGAAACTGTAACAACACTGGATAAGTGGCATTTTTACAATAGTGATTGAAATAATTAAACTGTTATTGAGTCGCCTTTTAGATCATCTTTAATTTCTGACAGGAAAATGTCTATAATATATGTCACTCATAGATGGATGTATGCCAATAGCAGGTTTTTTTATTTCTGGCCATTGCAGAGCTGTTTGGAATTAGCAGATTTTTGTCTTTTTCTGGTAAAGAAGTACTAAGTTAGAAAAGAAATACAGCGTGTGTCAAATTTCCAGCTGAGCCTGAAGAAACTTGATAAAAACTATAGAAAATTTCTTTCTGGTAGTGTCAGAGAGACTCTGGGAGAAGGTCCTGCAGTCCCAAGAGCATTCAGTTAGTTGGAGGGAAAGATGCTCAGCATGTTGTACCCTAAGGCCTTTACCTTACTTTCTGTGCTCAGCACTCAGTTTTGATTTAAGGATGGCTATTTGCTGCTGGGATACCTCAAATAACTTTGGTCTGCAATTTAAAACACTCCAAAAAAAGAGGCATTGCTTAGGAAAACAAAAATAATTCTATTTTTTAATTGTCCAAAAGTGAATTAATATGTGCTGTAAAATCTCCAGCCTGGCACAGCTGGAATGACCAATAACAGCATCAAAAGCCAGAATGTACCTGACCTCCTGCCCCTGCAGCCTCCAAACAGTTCTTGAGCCTGAAGCCCCTGGATCCCTGGCAGTGTCCCAGGCCAGGCCGGACGGGGCTTGGAGCACCTGGGACAGTGGGAGGTGTCCCTGCCCATGGCAGCGGGTGGCACTGGCTGAGCTGTAAGGTCCCTCTGACCCAAAGCATTCCATGATTTTATGATTCCCCCAACACAGGAACCACACTGGAGCCTGTTGTGCTGCCCTCAGTGTGGGGTGTAAGGAATTTCTGCATCTCTGGAGTGCTCTGTGTTAAGCATCCTCTTTCAGAGAAGGGCCCAGCAGCTTCTCCCACTCATCTGTGGAGCCCTTAAGGAAAAACCCCAATTGCTAAGAGAGCGTTGAGCAGCTGAGGCTGAAACGGGGCTTCAGCAGGGCTCCTGTCCTGGTGAGCACAGTCTCATCAGCCTGGGGGAGAATAAAGGTCTGTTAGAGTCCGGGACAGTGGATCCTGCCCGCTTGGCATGGTATTCTCCATGTTTTACTGCCTCCAAATCTTGCTTTTATGTCTTCAGCTTGTTCCTGAGACTAAGTACCTGTGTGTGTATATATCCATAGTTACGTGTTGTTGTTTGTTTGTTTGTTTTCTCTCCTCTCCACATGGTTTGGGGCTCTGGATCATGTCACATGAGCAGACATTAATGAATGTGAACAAGTGCCTAAGCCCTGTGCACTTCACTGCACCAACACCCCCGGCAGCTTCAAGTGTTTCTGTCCAGCCGGGCAGCAGTTACTGGGTGATGGGAAATCTTGCGCCGGACTGGAGAGGCTGCCCAACGCGGGCGCCTCTTACAGTGGCTCTAACTATGCTCAGTTCTCCCCTGGGAGAGACAACCAGCAACTGCAGCACTATTACAGGCACTCCTCAAACCTCTACAGCTCCTTCTCAGAGTATAGGAACAGCAGAATGCCTTTCTCCAGGACTAGAAGGAACCTTAGAGAAACTTGTCCTGAAGGCTATGAGGCAAGAAATGCCAGATGTGTAGGTAAATGTCAGTCCTGTCTATGCAACTCTGTCTGGGGCCTTATTAGGTTACTGTTACAGGGGCTGAGGGTTTGTGGTGCTGGGGTTGTGTTTTCTATTACCCTGGTCAATATTCACAGGGTTCTGCATGTTCTGGTCTCTGCTGTCTTGGCTCACTCACATTGTAGCAAAAATGTTCTCAAACTTCCCTGTAACCTCTTGTTTTAATTGTGCTGCTTTGACCTGTTTGCAAAATACTTCCCTCTGTTACTCCCTTTCTCCTGATCACGGTAGCTCACCGTGGTGAATCTTCTCACACTCCAAAAACCACCAGTAGCCCCAGTCTAGTCACAGCTCTTCTGTCAGACTCCCACTGGCAGCCGTAATCTGTGCCAGAAAGGTTTGGAATGAACATTTTAGAATTGAGCATGCCATGTCAGTCACTGTCACACAGGCAACAGGCACAGAAGCTTTTAAATTATTATTATTTTATGTAAGAAAAGGAGTTGCAATGTAATTCAGTGAGCGTGGAGAGGCTGAGGGTAAGCAAACAAACGGGTTCATCAGGAATTGTGGCAGTGACAGCACAGGCACTGAGGAGATGGGCAGTTATGGGAACTGGAAGCTCTGCCCCTCTTTTGGGGGGGATATTAAAAACGAGTTAATTTTTGGGAAATATGCTTCTCTTAAGCCAGACTTCGCCAAGTTAACTCGTGTTTTGAGTATCTCAAGGAAATGACACTTCCCAGTGGGTATGACATCCTTCCAGGTCAATAGTGTTCTACAGCAAGGTGTCATGGGGAAAAACATGGACAGACTTTTAATTAATAAAAATTAAGGATAGGCAGACATCAAACTTTGTATTTAAGCTACAAAGAGGTTTCAGTAGTCATATCCATGTGGATTGTTATGGTACAGGAGTTTAATTGAGAGGCCCAGGAATACAGCTCTCACGGAGGGAAGGAAGGGTGAGGCTCAAATTTGGATCTTCATCCCAGCTTCCAGTTGGAATTAGTTAATAATCCATGAATATTAATAACATTAATATTCCATGAAACTTCCATTTCATTGAATAAATACATAAATTTTAAAATTACTGTTTCATATGAAAAATACCCCCAAATGATGGTTTTGTTAAAGAAAATTCTTTCAATAGGCAACCATCGGGATTTGCTAACAGCACAGAGGTTTGTAGTCACATCTGTTTCTCTTCTCTGCATTTTGGCCTAATGCAACACCTCTCAGACAGAGAGGAAGCAAAGACCTTCCTTCCTCTGATTTAACCATGCAAGTCTGACCTCCTGCACGAGATTACCGCTGTCCTGAACTAGGCAGATGTGTCAAAAGCCATTGTAATTATAAAGTATCTGTGTCTAAATCACACTAATGTGATCTGAAAACTTTACATAATGTGGTCTGGTACTGGTACTTCTGTATGTGAGAGAGAGATTTAGAAAAAGAAGAGAAGAGAAGAGCATTTAGTGACAGTGTTCCCATTTACTGAGCCTAATCCATCCCTCTGCCATGGGCAAGGTCAGTCTGGAAGGGAAGCAGCTTTGCCTGAGGAGGGAGTGACTGTAAGAAAGACTCCCCCAGTGACGAGGCTTCCTCTGGTGAGATGAGGAGTCTGGCTGTTCTGAGCGTGTTGCTTAACACCTGATTATCAGGCAGCTCCAGCGGCTTTGGGGCAGGGCTGTGTTTGTGTGACCCTGGCAGAGGTGGCACATCCCCCTTTCTCCCAGAGCTCTGTCTCGGGACTGCTCTCCTCAGCTGGGATCTGCCACAGCTGCTCTTCACCGAGGGCAGGAGCCCCTCAGAGCTGCTTTAGTGCCTGCAGAGTTACAAGGAATGGCCCAGCTAAGGGGAGAGGACTCTCTAGCCTTAGATGTTCAACCCCATCAGAAAAAACGATCCAGACAACTCCCACTGCTCTGTCCGTACACTTGCAGTACATAAATAGGGGAAGAGTGCCTGTGCTCATGGCAGAATCGGGGAATGCTGAGGTGTTGGTGCTTCTCTCCGCAGACATCGATGAGTGTGAGAGCAGAGACACGTGTCAGCACGAGTGCAGGAACAGCCTGGGCAGCTTCCAGTGTGCCTGTCCCTCGGGATACCGCCTCATGCCCAACGGCAAAACCTGCCAAGGTACGGAGAGCCATCCCTGCACTGCTCAGGGGGAGGGCTGCAGAGAAACCGGGTACAAACCAGGCCCGGGACATGGCTCAGCCACCTCTCTGAACTGGCTGTGTGAGAGTCAGCACTCAAAATTTCAAGTTTCAGAAGTTTTTATGCTCCACACTTTGATGTTTCTTAAAACATCAGCAAACTAGATAATTGCAACTTCTGATTCTCTGCAGTGTTCTCCCTGTGACCTCACTCCAAGCTCTAGAGTCAGAGGCACATTCTGGCCTCTGTTCAGCCCTTCCCCACTTTGGTTTTCACCCTTTAATTCTTCTACCAGCAGTTGATCTCTTGCATGTTTTTCCATCCAGATATTGATGAGTGTCTTGAGGAGAACATAAATTGTGGATCAAATCAGATGTGTTTCAACATGAGAGGAAGCTACCAGTGCATAGACACTCCTTGTCCACCCAACTACCAGCGAGAGCCCCATTCTGGGTACGTTTTATTCTCAGCCCCTTCTCACCTGCCCCAAGCTCAGCTCCTTAACCTGTGCTTCTTAAAGAAGAAAATTTAAGTTTGCCTGATACCATCTCACAGTAGCTAAAGGTAAGGCATTGATATTGGAGATCACAGTCAGAGAGTCCTGGGATGGTTTGGGTTGGAAGGGACCTCAAAGCCCATCCAGTCCCACCCCCTGCCATGGCAGGGACACCTCCCACTGTCCCAGGCTGCTCCAAGCCCCGTCCAGCCTGGCCTTGGGCACTGCCAGGGATCCAGGGGCAGCCACGGCTTCTCTGGGCACCCTGCGCCACCACCTCAACTGCCAGGGAAGAATTCCTTCCTAACATCTGATCTAAATCTCTCTAATGGCCTGGCTTGCCATCACCTTCAAAGCATCTGATATATTCTTTCAGTCATTAAAATAATGCTACAGTTCCTGTTAAGCTTTATTTCCCTGTTCTGGAAAAATAAAGCCCATATTGATTTCTTTTAATCTTTTAATATACTCAAGGAAAGATAGCTTGTTTCATAGTCAGAAACAATCTTTTGGGGTCAAACTCACCTTCAATGACATTTACGCTGACATGGTCATGTCCTTTGACCTCCATTAGCACTGGCAAACTGCACTAGCAAAGATTTCCTGGTTTAACTTTTGGTTAATAGAAGTAAATTTTATTTTGCCCTTCATTCCAAATTCTTTATTTTATGGCCTAACAGACAGATACCTCAAATGGAGCTTCCCAGAACATTTCAAACTAGGTCTTCCTGTTCTAATGTCTAAGAGCCTGGTCACTAAAACTTACTCCTGGATGTATCAGTGTAGCCAACATCTTCCTGAGATGATCCTGGATGTGAAACTGGGCTGCAGCTCTAAAGGAGCAATGGATGAAGAGTGCATGAGCACTTCTGGAGAAGTTTTAATTTGCAACAGGGTAAACAGGGGAAGGATTTCTCCTCCAAGACCTATCCCAGTACTTAAGATACCGTGCCTTCTCCCTGGGCTAAAGACTTCTGCTTCCCTCCTAGGTTCTGTCTCAAAAGCTGTGCAGCCAACGACCTGGAGTGTGACCTGAGCACCTACGCCCTGGAGTACAAGCTGCTGTCGCTGCCCTTCGGCATCGCTGCGGGGCAGGATCTGATCCGGCTGGTGGCCTACACCCACGACCAAGTCGTGCACCCCAGGACCACGTTCCTGATGGCCGAGGAGGACCCGGCCGTGCCGTTCGCGCTGAGGGACGAGAACTGGAAGGGGGTGGTGTTCACCACGCGGGCGCTGCGGGAGCCCCGGACGTACCGCATGGGCGTGCGGGCCCTGTCCTACGGCGCCGACGGCAGCGTCGAGTACCGCACCACCTTCATCGTCTACATCGCCGTGTCCGCCTTCCCCTACTGAACTCCCCCACACCAGCCCACGCTGAGCCGCGTTCCCCGGCCAGCGGTGCTGCCACGCCACCCTGACTGCCACCGGCCCACGGGGAACCGCGGCGCTTCAAAGGTGCTATGCTCTCGTCTCTCCCCTCCTTCCCGGAGGCTGCCCCTCTAGCTCCATCGCTCCAGTTCCAGAGGAACATCCATGGCTTTGAGGACCTGTTACCACTTGCTTTATTTATTACACCGGAACAGTCATTTTCCGCAGTACGTTCTGAAAACCACAGAGAAATCCATGCAAGGAGCCGCCTCCAGTGAAAGTAACTGAAGAAAATAAACCCGTCATTTCAAGTGGTCTACATATTTTAAGGGTTGCTAAGTGTTTTAAATTTTGTATCTATTAGATTTTTTTCCTTATCAATTACCCAATAGAATTAGGGCTGTGCTGTACTCTGTTGTGTGCTCAAACCCACCAAATGCCACCGTGCCCAAGGGTTGCAAATGCTGAAACAAATGATGTTTGTTTGCAGCTAACGAATCTACAGGAGAATTTGGAACTGGTACCTTTGGTTTCCATGCGAGTGTAGAGATGTTGCGATTTTTTGGAAGAAAAAACCAACATGGCTACTCCTACTTTACAGAGCAGGTATTTTATAACTTGTTTTTACTCTGCCATTCTGGTATAGCCATTTATTTAACCCAAACCCATATCCACTGCCATACTCCCAGCTCAGTAGATGGTCTGGGATTTTATGCACATGGAACATTTTTCTCCAAAGGTGATGTAAGTTTGGTTCAATAATGTCAATACACTGTACACAAGTGATTTTGCCAAGATGTATTCTATTTTTATGGACGTGTATATATGTGGTTTTTTCCTATGTGTATTTTCTATGCAGTATCTCAAGAGTGTTTTACAGTTAAGTTTGCATAAAAGGACAATGTCAATACAACGAAAATAATCAAAATAAAGGTTCCCATCACCTTTGAGACTGCTGGGACTTTTATCTTTGAAAAAAGTTCTTTTCCATTTCTAAAGCTCTTGCCCTAAGTGCCAGGGGACAATGCAGAAGGTACCGTGTCCAGCAAACCGGGAAGCAGCTCCAGCTCTTTTCCCTCCTCCTGGCACTCTGGGGAAGTAAGAGATTATCCCCAGCTTTAAAGTATATTTTTAGCCACAGGGACAAATTGGAATTTTGTCTCTATTCTTGAATATTGCTAACTAATTTTAGACATCTCCACTTTTTTTCCCATTGTTTTTTCTTCCCTTTCCAGTGCACCAAGTGAAATAGTCCTGCAAAACAAGGATGACTTAAAATTACTTTGCGCTTTATACAAATTTATATGAGTGGCGGACTTCAAACTGACCAGGTTTGCTTCTCGGAAACCTGACTTGAAAAGTAAAAGCAGCTCAAAGAAGATAAATTCCATGAAAAAGACTCGAGGGAAGGAGAAATGAGAGTAAGTTATAATAGGTACAGGTAAATACCTCCATATCTTTTAAGGATGAGAATCAGAGTGAAAGAGGTGTCCTTAAAGGAACCTAACTCCACTCCCAGAACACAAAAACTTACACTCTGACATATTTTGTGAGAAGGGAAAAAAACCCAACAGATTTGACAGCCTTTAATGGCAAATCTGACCCTGAAAGAAGAAATAGTCACTTACCAGATGGAAGCCTCTTAATCACTGACACAGCCACGGCTCCAAGTTTGCTTTCTCATCCAGTCTTTCCACGAGCCAGCTCAAGGAGGAGCTGCTTGTCCATGTGGAAGGTGTTCCTTACCCTGAGATGATGCCACGGGACTGAGGGAGCAGTGAGATGGAGGTCGCTGTGGTTTTCACTCCGGGACTGGTGCAAGGGAAGTGCTCAGTAAAGGAGAACTTGTGCCATGGCTTTCTCTTCTCTGGATATCTTGAGCTGTGTCACAAATTTCTCTTCTGCTCTATTAGAAAGGTTGCAAATGTGTTAAATCAGATCTCAGAGCAACTGCCCCTGCTGCAGCTCTGCCTCCACGAGCTACCTGGCCCTTTGCTGACAGGCTGGAAAAGCTGCTGGTTATCATTAATTTTCCTGGGCCAACTTGAGAGGCAAGGGGCAGGTGAGTACATGTTTATGTGCCCACATGAACCTGGGTGTTTGCTAAAGATTAAAAATCCTTTCATAAATCCAAATTTTAACTACAACAAATACTCACTTTGGATAAGGCTGCCCAAACCTTAGATGCAATTTTCAGTGTCTCAGGGCTGTACAGTCACTTTGTGCAAGCCCCTCTGTTAGTCTGCAGCAATATTTGCACTGTTAAAGGTTCGCTGCCGTTCCGTGAAAGGCATCATTTGTCACAAAACAATTCGCAAATGCCCTCCTGTCACGAAGAACTACCTCTAATAACACTTAGCATCCTAAGAGCAATATGTGAGAATGTTAAGTTCTTATTAAAAGACACCACACCACCAGAAAAATAATACTTAAAAAATAACGGGAGTGAAGGAATAGTTAATGCTCCACTGCTACCTCAGGCCTGTGCTACCTTCCTTCTGCATGATCCTGCTGTTCCCACTGCTCGCTGGATTTTCTGGAGCAGCATTTTCTCCCGGCCCCGTTATTCCTGAAACACTGTCCTGGGACCCTGGCTCCTGCCTCTGTTCCTGAGCCTCACCTCTGTGCACACACACAGCAACATTTCATTACCTACACACCCCGTGGAAGATGGCAAAAGAGGATTTAGCTCTTGTAGAGATGAGTTTGTACATAGGGGTCTCAGGGTGACATCTGGTGGCATCCCAGCAGCTGGGCACACAAGGCTCCCATGGGCACACCTCGGATCCCAGCTGCAGCAGTGCCCACAGCTCCCAGCCCACGCCTGTATTCCAGGAAAACATCGGCTGCATCCCAGCCTTTGCCAGAGCAAAACCAGACTCGCTCTTCCTCCCACAAACAATCCTTTCTTGGTAAAGCCTAAAGGATGTTAAATACAGCCCTTCACAAAAACCCCTGTGTGATTCCTTCCAAATCTAAGTTCTAGGAGAGGAATAAAGCAGGAAGAAGAGTTCAGGGATGAAACCAGGGCTGACTGGGGCCAGAAAGGATGGAAAATTCACAACCAGCACCTGTTAAAAGGTGACTGATGCCCTAATGCCAGCCCCACCACAGCATCAGGTTTCTCTATCTCACACCCACCATACGAGGCAGGTGTTCAGGAACCAGAGGCAGGTAAGGAATGCCTGTCACACCTTCCATAGGGATCCAGCCTGCCAGCCCTTGGAGAGAGGAAATCCACTGGGGTTTTGTTTTCCTTCACACACTGGTTGAAGTAAAAAGCTACTGCACGGGTGCAGTAAAGAGCCTGTGCTGGATGCATAGCACTGTGGGCTAAAGGGAAAGCACAGCATCAGGTGAGACGGATGCTCAGCACAGACCAGAGCAGCTGTGCCTGACTGGAAATGTCCACTTCCAAGTCGGAGCCAGAGAGGGGGTGCAAATCCAGGCCGGACGCTGAGTAACGCGGCCGTCATCGCTCCACCGGCGGGGCACTTCCAGGCAGGCCTCTGCTCCCGGGGTCCACGGGGGACTTCTGCTGCCCTTTGACTTCAGAGGCATTTCTAGTTCTGGCAGCTCAAATCCAGTGCTGCTGCCAATAAAAACTTGGCACAGTGCAGCAGTTGAAATCCATGGATTATCCTGTGAGGCTGGAAGCTCGCCCCGCTGTCGCACACGGGTGAGAGCAGGACACGCACCCTGGTAGGGGTGCAGAGAAGGCACCTGGCACATTTCCAGTTATCCCTGTTGGGATGTACAAATGTATGGATGGGTGAGGGCTGCTGGGCAGTGCCATGCTTTGTTTCTGCACAGAACCCCACAGGCAGATAAAGCTCCTCCAGCCTTCTGGGCTTCGGGCTCTGCTCCAGCAAAGAGCTTTGATTCAGCCCAAAACCAAATGGATTTCACGGGCCATCACTCACACCACGCTGAGGTCTGGAAACTTAAAACACCTCCTCCACCAATGTCCATTAATGCTGGAGAGTCTGAATGGCTGAAGTGCAGCTGTGTTTCTTGAGGGAAAATCAGAGACAGTTCCAGCTCTTGCACATGCAGTAGTTCCCAATCCATGCAGAGCTGCTGCTCCACAGGGACCACGAGAACTCTGAGTGAATGACTCTATTTGGCCCCTGTAACCCTGGGCAGGCTGAGAGGGCTCTGGGTGTGAGCTGGGACAGCAAGGAAACACCAGAGAGTTCCAGCTGATGGCCAGAGCTAAATGGGGCCTTGGCCTCTCACCTCCAGCCGCACTGCACTAATCATCTCAACAGCCAAGCAGTGCGTCCAGCCAGGCCCTCTGAACAATGTTAAACGTGAGCCCTAGCTGGCTGCAGATTTTTATAAACATTTGCGTGTCTGGACACACATAACACGACACCGGTCACTTCTCAGATCATTGGGTTCAATGTTCACATCTTGAGTGCACAAATTCTTCTGCTTTGGTAAGTTCAGTGTTGGAAAGGGAAGCCAAGGAGACTTGCTTACAGATAAAGGCATATGGCAACATCAGGTGGTCTTTAACGCTAACATAGATTCAAATTATAATTTATGACTAGCTAAATGATGGGAGCATCACAAACATCACCAAGCCAAGGGGCTGTTCAGAATTCAGAGTTAAGAAGTGCTCTGAAGTAATGCTGTGCTGTTATTTTTTGCTGTGTGTAAGGACTGCACATCTCCTGTGGTTTTTGATGGCTTGAGTAGCCTTGAAATGCAGTGAGAGGCATCTGGCTTCCTCATTAATAACCTCTCATTGCTAAGGGCTGAGACAAGCTCCCCTCCACACCTGTGAACATCTCACTGCACAGCAGGCACACAAATCAAGCCCTGCTCTCCTGCTCGATCACAAGAAGTGTCTCACGGACTCCTCACACAGAACACCTGAGAGGTATCAAGGGATCCGCACTGCACAGCCCATAATTCAAGCAAGGCCAGACTCTCGCTGTGCAGAACTGTAGCAGAGCCACTGGCAAACACAAAGTTGTAAGCAAAAGCTTCAGAAAAGGAATGTGTCTAATTTGGGGTGTCCAGCTTCAGAGGCAAAACCCAGCCAGCATCCCTGGAGAAAAGAATCCCATGAACATTCCCCATTACCACTGTCCCTGATAAACTCAGTGCCCAGTTCCAAACAACATCAAAGTTCCTTCACAGGATTTTAGCTGCATTGTCTCTGGAACCTGCTGCTGTAGATTTAATAAAATGAGGTTTGCAAATCTGGGAGAAGAGTGGGTTCCTAAACACCACAGGAACAACTGGAGTGTGCCAGTTCTCCACATAAAGCAGGCAAAGGAACCGGACTTCCCCATGTCCAGAGAGGAAAATGCAGAGTTCTCTGGTGCCACTGCACGACTGACTGAAATGGAAGAAGCAAAAATGACACGAGAAAGCAACATCAATAGGCACTGAAGGGACTACAGGAGCCCCAGTGATAAGCAGGGGAGGACAAAGCTTCCTTGCACCAGAACCAGACGGTTTCTGCTGTGGTTTCTGCTGCGGTGTCCTAGCAGCTCCCATGCTTGAGAGCTTACGGGAAGGAGAGGGGCTGAAAAAATCTGCGACAAAACCATCAGCTCTTCAATTCCTCTTCTACTTAAGAGAACTGGACTTTAAATATAAACCTTGTAAATAACTCTGATTGCATCAAATTTATTCATCCTTCCTCATCTGTCTCATCCTTCCTCATCTGTCTGCGAGCAGAATTAGCTCACCAGTTTTCACTATTTACCAGCCTGCTTTTCTCAGCTGCTGTGACCTTGTTGAAAAGGAAATATTGGTGGTTTTCTTACTGGTTGCTCTGCAGTGCTCTCAGTGATGCAGAGACTGATAGAGAACCTCAAGCTGGGTGTAACCCTGCAAAGCCTTTGCCAAAATATTACGGCTAACGTTTTACAGCTCATGTTTTGAAAACTTTTTGGATGCATAAACAATGTTGTCCTTTAATAGACAAGGCTCTAACACAGAAGTGGTTTGTGTTCACCAACCCAAATGCACAGCAAGATAATATCATGGTGTTTTTACCACCTGTAATAGCTTTACTGCAGACAAGCAAAGAGCCATCAGCAATTACCAAGCTAATGAAAGCCAGTCACAACCTTGCTAAAAACCCCAACTGCCTTCAAATTGGACACTTCAGCTAATCAAAATCTCTCTTAATCATAGAAAAGTTCTCAGCAGATACTACGAGTAATAGCAAAAGCTAGGTTTTACTTAGAGCTGATGTAACCTGTAAGATGTGAAAATGATAAAAACAGGACAGAAGGGCCCATTGCAGAGTGAATTACCACAGCATATAAAACAGCACCTGCAGAGCAGCTAATGGGAACAGGCTGCAATGAGCTGAGAACCGGCTTTTTGGAGAAGTAAAGCTGGTGTTGGGCAGTCAGGCTCAGCAGTGAAGTTCAGCACGGCCAGGTCAGCCCGTTTGTTTACAAAGCCCTGCTGATTATCTAAATAAATCACACAGCTCTGGTTCTGCTCCCACCTTGTGTGCTAGAAAGGAATTAATAGTAAATAACAACCACCAAATCTCCAGCTTGAAACTGGAATCTAAACCAGTCATGTTAAAGTTTGACACATTTTCACGATTTAGAGTAAATTGCCCATTTTCACAAGTTTTTGCAGTATTTTGACAAAGTCCTTTGACCACCTAAGGCTGAGCCGAGAAAAACACGATGGATGTTTGTTCCACCTGGCAAACCCCAAACTCTCCCACTGGCTTTTCTGTCAGCATTTGTGTCTTTCAGCAAACATTTCTGATACTCACATACACATTCGGACAACATCTTCAAATTAGATACTTAGTCCCAATTACACTGAAGTCGAAGTCTGAGCTTTATGTACCTGAGCATCAACTTCTCAGCCACCTCTCAATGACACCAATAACCTTTCCTCCGACCACAGCAAATCCTTTTCCCCCCACTCACAATAACTCTGAGTACTGCTGCAAAGACCTTGATTTTAGTTTACTAACACAAGCAGCTACTTCTTTCCTTGCAGGTCCTCTACAGCCTGTCTTTACTGCCAGGAATCAGCCTTGCTAGACGTCCAGATCTGTTTGCCCTTCCTCTCAAACTGGCATTTTTTCTCTTGGCAGGAGTTTGCTCCTTGCACAGAACCACTTCATTTTGCTCTTTCACCTCTGTCTCCAGAGGACTCCTCTGGTGGGGCGTCCTTAGAGATAAACACAACAAAGATAGTGAAATGCATAACTACAGGAAAGGAGTCCAACACCTTTTTCTGTACAAGTTATCTAAAAAATTAGCTTTGGAAGCTATTAAACACCTATCAATGCAACATCATGTTGGTAGGCAGCACTTTCGTAATGATTTCCCTACAAGAGGTTGGTTATTGAGCTGTTTTTTCCAAACTCTGTATCTACAGTGCAGATAAACTCTGTTCCATTACAGACAAAGGTGCGTGTGCATGGATTTTAGGACCTGGTCCGCAGTGGGTTCCTCGGGGAAGGGCAGGGGGTTCCTCTGGCTCACAATCTTATGTGGTACCTTATAAGTGATGCACTGATGCCCATTTCCACACCCAAACCCATGATGGAGGAGTGTTCTCGAGGATAGGAACCCTGCTACCAGCACAGGGGAGCTTTACCTGGTGGGATTGACTGGGGCAGTCCTCGGTGCTCCACGGGAGGGGACAGTGACAGAGCAGTGGTGCCGAAGGAGGGACCCACTGGCATCAGAAGTCTTGGACTGCCGGAGGCCCCACGAGGCTTTTCCATGGAAGATCAGCTGCTGCCACCTGCACCCGCAGGTCTCAAATGCCAGTCACGGAGAGAAAAATTCCCTAGATCAGAGACAGCCATGAACATGGGGGTCTCAGCAGTACTCGGCCCCCAGGAGTCACAGACAGACCTGTGCTACACTTAAAGCAGAAGGGACATCCTCCAACACCGACTCACGTTCACTTTACACCATGGACGTGTGGATTTAGTTCAAGTGGGAGCCGTCCCAGTTCCTGACAACACCCTGAGCAGTACTGAGAGTACCTGAGCACTCATCCATGCACCCACAAGCCCCCAGCACACTGGGACAACTCCCAGTCAGAAACCACAATCTCAGTCCATGTTTGCTGAAACAGTGGGCAGGGTTTTTTTGTACATGTAATTGGGATTTCATTATTTTGGTTTGATTTTTCATAAGCTATCTGAAAACTGAGCATCAAAAAGCTCTGCTACTCAGCAAGCAAGCCTGCAGTTACAGGTTTGAGTTTAGTTCTGAACTTCTGGGATGAAATTCTTTTCTTTCCAGTATTGTGTCCAGCACAAAAGGAACATGCACTCGTGGTGTTTATCAGACTGTCAGCAGGAATAAGGATATATTAATTACATATTCCAAATGAGAGTTAATGTTCTCACATGGAGACAGAAAAAGCTCCCTGCAGATACCTGAAACAAAGCACTGCATGCATGCCATATATTCTTATTTTTTTTTAGTTAATATACAATTTCACCTGGAGCCCCAATGTTCCAAGTAAGCTGTAGATCCCCTTTGAGAGAGACTGACATAAAAAATAACCATTGCTATTGCCTGAATGGTCACAGGTTAGGTAGCCCTCTTCTATTGATAGATGTTCTCCGAAGACTGAGATTTTAGATTAAATCTGTTGTATTTTAACAACAAAAAAAATCAAATATTTTAAGAATTATAATTTCTGTGTCTGTAGCAGCACTGATATGTCAGTTATTCAGTCAATTTTCTGCTCCAGTTTTCTTTCCATATATAGATTTTGTAAGTAAAGAAAATCTTTGTTTGCATTTACCTATTATGCACTGGTGGTTTATTTTTATCTTTTTTCTCTTTTGCATTAAATACATTTACTTTAATAAGATGAGCAACAGTACTTGTAAATCAGAACATCTGGGAACTCCTGCAATCTGCCAGACAGTCTTGTGCAAGAGTAATGGCTCCAAATAAATGTTATTTGTAATGCTCTTTAATATCACGCCAGATAAAGTGATTATAAAAATGTAAAAAGCCTGAAAGGATGGGAGTAACATCACATCCCTGAAATCATCACCAAATGTCCGAATTTTCTGAAGTTCACATATGAATCAGAAGCAAACTACTGTCCTGGCAGGACCCAAAGGTCCCAGAAGGGGAAGATGCATAATGTTCACAAGGGGATAAAAAGGAAAGAGAAAAATGGAGCAAAACTGACAGATTATCATGGTCTGTGGACAACTCCATTGTCCAAGGGAGTGACCGTAGATTAACTGAGACAGTTAACGGTGACATTTTTGAATTAAACTGCTTTCATTAACAAATGTGAGGCTGGGATGGACTTCAAAAGAACATCAGCATGATCTTATTCATCATTAGGCCAATACCAGTATTTCCCTTCATTAGGAAATAAGTTAGAAGGTTATAAGGAGGAACTAAAGGCAAATATCTACGTTTTCTCACTCTTCACTATTTAATGATGTAATTTTGCTACAACCTAGGCAAGCTGCTTTTAAATTACCTGTATTAACCTAGAGGAATGTTTCAGAGATATTTTTCAGAGACCTTTGACATTGAGATGTAAGTTTAAATTTTAGCTTTGGTTTCAAAACTGGGTTAAAAGGCAAACAAGTACTGTGATCAAAATGCTCTAACAGCAACTGCAATTATCTACTTAAACATTGCTTCTGAAACCAAAAACACCCCAAACAACAAACCACTGGCTGGGAAACTCTGTTAAGCAGCAGGAATGAGTATTTTTCACAATTTTATATACAGAAAGCAGCAGATGCTACACGCCTTACCTTTTTCAACTACTGGGGTGGTTTTTCTGACTCTTACTCTCATCAAAATTTGCTTAAATTTCACAGTTAGCAAGAGAAACCAATAACTGAATGACAGAGTTCACAGAAGTGGAAGGCCAAATTTCAGAGGGGTGACTGAGACATTCTCCCCGCTCACTCCAAGCCACCGAGAAAGCTGAAATTGCCCCAGCACAAGAGGGACTGAGGTAAAACACTGGGGCCATTGGCAGTTGCTCTGCAGCACCAGGAGGCTGGGAAATGAGTGTTGTTGCATCCCCATGAGTTATGGAATGGCCAGGTTTTGCTGGCTGCCCAGAGAAGGCTCCGGCAGACGGCTGTGATACACGGCTCAGCAAAGGGAAGTACATCAGATCCGTTCACAGTGAGGTAATGTCTCCAAAACAACTGTCCCTGCTCTACTGTCTCACAGCAGGAGCCTTCCAAAGCCACCTCAGGGTCCTGCTACGACCTCGGCTTCACTGCCCTCTGACAGCAAAGCAGACTGAGGGCAGCCAGGAGGGACGCCAGGAACTCCTGCCACTGAGATCCTTCTCCCACCTCGTTCAAAAATCCATCCAACTCCATCTTAAAACTCATTTGGTCAGCAGGCTCTTTCCAAGCCTCGGTGATATAATATTTCAGAACCTTCTTCTAATTTCCTGCAATCTTTCTTACAAAGTGCTTCAAATGATTGGACTTTGGCTGCTCTTGCTAAAGGTTTTATTAAACAAAAGGTTCAAATAATTCTCTTCCTCTCTGTCCCCAGATATTATTGCCTGGAGGTATTTACGCACAGAAATCAAAGCCCTTCTTTGCTAGAATTAACAAACTAAACTCCTCTGTGCTTTCCCCTTGCATCTTTCCATTACTTTATTTATTATTGCAGCCTCTTCTCATTTGCCTTACTTTCAGTACCTTGTGTTCAGGCAGCCAAAGCTGCTCACAGTATCCCGTATCAGAATAAAAATATTAACCAAGCCCCATGGTCTGCTTTCACTGAATCCAGGCCCCTGAGTTTCTGAACTGTGCTGGTCTAAATGTCCCCAGAAGAGTTTCAACAGCGTGTCCCAATAATGGGGCAGTTTGATCTGGCCACGGTGAAGTGCAGTGAGTAACCCGAGCCTCAGGAGCAGAGCACCAGGGCGTTGCCATGAGGTAAGGCAGAGTCATGAGCCCCAGCCAGAGCGCTGGAACAGAATGTTATGAATATAACATCAACCCGAAAATGGTGCCAAGCTTCTGCAATCCTTGCAAATTCCACAGCCATCTCCCCCACCCCCCAGGATTCCCAAAGACAAAAACACTTCGGCCTATCTGCTGGCAGGGAGGGCCGTTCCCGGCCCCTCCATGAGCGAGTATTCCAGGCAGTGCCTGCTGCCCACGGCCTGGTAGCTGCTCACTGACGCCAAATCCTCCTGCTGCTCTCATGTCCTGTGTCTGCAGCCCAGCCCATTCCCATCAACGCCCCGCTGGCCAAACAAACCAGCACATCCTCTCCACCACCACCACCGAGGGACTCATCGCGCTCCCAGAGCCTCTCAGTCGCTGCTCACGCCTTCCAGCATCTCCTCGACCTTCACTGCCCAGGCTCAACCTGCCTCCCGCTCAATTCTCATGAATGCCATATTTAAATTCACCTGAAATGGCCCCGTTTCTCACAGGATCGGGTACTGCAGTTGGTTAATGTTGCAGAATGGATAAAGGANCTGGCCCCGTTTCTCACAGGATCTGGTACTGCAGTTGGTTAAAACACAAGGCCACAAGGCACTGTGCACACCCCAGTCACCTGCATTTCAGTAAACTTGGGTTAAACCAAAGGGCTCGTCCCATATGGACACCACCTACAAAGCAGGACAGACCCATTAGAGTGCCAGTTTGTCCTTTGTGTTTTCCACATCAGAAGTACTGCAAAGAAACACCACAACCATCTCAGCAAAGCCTCAAGACAATATTCAGGATTTGTACATATTCTGAAATCACTTCTGTGAAACTCCTGGAGATTTAAAAGCATCCAAAGGTTTAAATTTTTTTATACACAGATTGGAAGAAAAAAATGTTTGGATGTTTTGTGGCTTTTCACTTAGAAGTAATAGTCTGGAATACATTCCAATAACATCTATTATTTTATGTATATATTTACTGACATAAATAACNGTTAAAACACAAGGCCACAGGGCACTGTGCACGCCCCAGTCACCTGCATTTCAGTAAACTTGGGTTAAACCAAAGGGCTCGTCCCATATGGACACCACCTACAAAGCAGGACAGACCCATTAGAGTGCCAGTTTGTCCTTTGTGTTTTCCACATCAGAAGTACTGCAAAGAAACACCACAACCATCTCAGCAAAGCCTCAAGACAATATTCAGGATTTGCACATATTCTGAAATCACTTCTGTGAAACTCCTGGAAATTTAAAAGCATCCAAAGGTTTAAATTTTTTTATACACAGATTGGAAGAAAAAAATGTTTGGATGTTTTGTGGCTTTTCACTTAGAAGTAATAGTCTGGAATACATTCCAATAACATCTATTATTTTATGTATATATTTACTGACATAAATAACTAATTTAGGAAAATTTCCTGGTTAAATGATCCTTTCTTAGAATCATTTAAGTAACTACTTGTTGCAAGGTCCTGAAGGAAATATTCATCATCGTATTTATAAAGTACTGCACATAACTGAGTTTTCCTGTTTGGTCTTCACTCTGGGCAAAATAGGCACAGTATTCAAGCTTCATCAGAGCTCGATATAAGCTTGAAAAATATCCTGTATTATCTCTGTTCTATTTCAGAAATAAACCCCTTTAACCTCGCCTTTGCTCACAGCACTAGTATTTGTATATAAAAATCACTGTAATGCATTAAAAGTAAGCATCAAATGGATTTGGAATTTAAATACGTATGTCTCATAGCTGAAACACTTTTCTTATAAAACTAATTTTACTGTAGCCAAAATCACAAATTTATCTTTCTCTAGGCTTAATGGAGCTAAAAAACATACACAGAAACAGATGGGAGTGTGTAGCACATTAATTAACCCAACTAAAAAGGTCAAACATGCCCAAAACACAAAGAGAAGCACCTTATCTCCATTTATAATTTAGATCTTTCTAGTTTGAACTCA
>VYZT01013901.1:5389-19306 GCA_013400735.1 Pomatostomus ruficeps
GTCTGATTTCAACAGTCATCATCACACATGGCTCTTACTGGCTTCAGTAAAGGCCCAAATATTTTCCAACTTCCAAAAATTAGTAAGAATTTAGCATTGCAGAAAATCATGTATAGCAGTGACTGAATTTAATTCCATTTAGGAACAGCTAAGACCCAAGATCTAGAACTGCAAAAAATATCAGCACAGACATTACACTGCTTTAACCTTAGCATTGAAACAGAGTAGCCAAAAATATGAACCTTTTATTGTGATATTTCTTTTGTTTCCCGGCCAATCACACACAGAGGCATAAGACAGGAGCCACAAGCACTGCATATACTCTTAAGTCATTACGTTTTGCTTTTGTCACTAGGAATGCTAAGAATGCTACCAATACTAGAGTTTTCTTATTTTGAAGATAATTTATGCCGTGACAATTAAGTTCTGTTGAAACCCTAGTTTCTATCTTGCGAAGCTGTAATTTCACTAAAAATTCAAAAGAGAAACAATCTAATTATTTGGGTTTTTCAGAGAACCTTGAAATTACAAACTGTTACTATTGCTTTCTGAACCTTTATCAATCAAGTTTTTTGAGAACAGTCTTTAAAAACTACTTGGGACTGAAAACAGCATGGAAACAGAGAAGGGACTGAAATAAACTTTGATGGATTCAGAGGTATTTGCATTATAAAATTAAAGTGCAAGAAGTGCTGAATGACAGCAAATAGTAATTGAAAAGACAAATCTCAGACAGAGAAGCCTCGTGAGAAAATATCATGAAAATGGCAAGCACTTCAGTTTTAAGATGGAGTTGTAATTGTCTATTTGTGAGTGTTGATAATACCTTAAAATCAGTAAGAGAGAAGTGAAACATATGGTGCCTCTATTCAAGTCTCCATTTGCAGAGTTTTAAGATTTATAAATGCTCACATGGGACATTTCAACTACAATACAGAAGAAGAAAATTGGACCTCGTTATACCTTTGTAATAAAGTTAATTATACAGTTAATCTTTTTCTAATTAAAACTTAGAATTGGTTTTAAAATTTCTGTATTCTTTTTCCTAAGAAACATATATTTAGTTGCATCTTCAACATTTTTTGCCAGTCATTATTAATATGAAAACCATCAGAAAGATTAAGTAATGCCTTATTTTATATTATTAGATTCAACTCTATATCCAGTGATATCAATAATAACAGTGCTGCTTGCTCAAGTGCAACTAAAATGACACTGGATATTCGTTCCACTGTTTAGAAGTCTGATTTTTAGGATTACAAGGGTAGAAATGAAATCAGGATTGAGCAAAAACATCACATACTACCTATCAAACACTTTGACAGATCCCTGAAAAAAGGTCAGAAACCTGCCTGCTTTAGGAGGTTGTTCTCAGCAAGTTAAAACAGGAGGTGACCAATAGGGGAACCCCCCACATCTCATCAGCTGAGGAGGAAAGGAGTTTTTATGTACTCTTGCAGTCCCAGGTGGAAGTCCAAAGGAAAGCCTACACGTGCGTCATCCTCAAGCATAGCGCTGTTCTTTTTTTAGCCAAAAGGGGCTTATCTTACTACCCTTCTTAGCTGGGATGTCCACATATAACCTGAGAACTGCATCATTCCAAAAAGTACAAGCAGCACACAGAAAATGGGCAATCCAGACACTCTTGTGCCCTGCAAAAGCCTAACTGGACACTGCTGTTAGTTCAGCTTTGTACAGCTTGTTAATGTAAAATCATACTGCTACCTTTCTTTTAATTCAGGAAAAATTGATACACTGTAATAATTAAGTCTATGCCTATGAGTTTTAAAAGCTCATACGGCTTTGTTGAACTACAGTGGAAGGCACTATTTTTTCTGCCTGGCTGGATGCACACACAAGTTTTTCACCAAGAGCTGATGATTCAGGCTGTGTATATCTGTGCATAAAGAGTTTCCTCTATTCTGTTTCAGGTATTATACAGTGGCTCTTACAAGCAGTTTTCACATCATTTCAGACAGTCTGCATTAGGCACTTTTCCCAACAATATTCAACCGTAGCACTTGCAAAGCAATTCAGGGCATAAGAGGAGTGAGACTGACAGAGCACACTCTTACCAAAATTACTTCACCACTATCCCAACAGAACATAGGAGGGCACAAATTAGCTTCAGCTCACTGTAAATGCAGGCACGTAATAGGGGTGCTGGAGAACAACACAGCCCTCTGACAGAAACCAACACTATCACACAATTGAAATAAAATTTCAACACTTGTCAGAGGTTATTTATTTAATGTTGGTGCAGGCTTACAAATTCTCCATTCATGCAGAAAACTCACCACCACCACTATAGCCTCATAAGTAAGAGATGGAGCTGCCTGCACCGGTATAATTACAACAGCTTCTGAGTCACAGACAAAAATCTGGCCCATGCTGATATATTATGCAGAGCATCTATAAAAATGACTGTGCTCACAGCATTAAATAAGAGCTATGAACATGCAATGGGAAATGCCATTATTGATTCCACAATACTAAATTTATCCTTCATGTAGCAAATAGGGGGACATGAAAAAATGAACACTTTAAAAAGATAATGAGAAATTCAACAGCAAAAGATTGTACTGTCTACTTCTTATTTTTATTCAGGTCACCCAGTATATAAGCCAATATCAACCAAAAGATTTGAACAGTGAACTACAATGTTTCAAGGTCATTCCTTTCCAAACATAAACAGGATTTTAGCAGGAATCAAATTAATTGGAAGAGAATGAGGGGGCGCTTTTCTCTGTTCCTGTAATCTCTTTGTTTTACTGTCCAGCACAGTAGAGCTACTTGTAATTTTCCAAACAAAAGAGTTACACAAAATATTATTGTATAAAAAACTTGTGCAAGGTATTTTTCTTGCCACATCTGGATAGACAGAAGAACAAAAATGAGGCACTTGTTCCTATCTATCCTACAGTTAAAAGACTCAAGGGTTTGTATCACTCTCTTCTACTGTCCTCTGACCACACCACCAACAGCAATGTGTTTTGCAGCCACTCTGTCCATTGGGGTGAACAGCATTTAGGTACCACTCACATGTAAAAAAATATCATAAAATCAGTGGTGCTGCACCAGAAAAAAACCTTATTTACTTCTAAAACTGATTAAGAAAAAACTACAAATTCATACTCTCAGTAGCATGCATATCCAGTTCATGGCAGCTTAGTTCCACCAATTAGCCAGAAGGTAGAGGACAAAAAATACATATGGACTTAATTATATTACATATATAAACATGTAATGGTTGCTTCTCTATTGAGGAACAGAAGGTAGGAATATTCTCCACACATGGCTCGAAGCCGCTAGCAATACACTATCTGACCCTTCACTAACTCATGGGAAGAACCTGTCTTTCACTACTTGTTGATTTGTAGAGCTGTTTAAGGGAAAATTATCCAGCATCTTCCATATGTTAAAATAAAATCAGTCAAAGTCTGTCCCTGTCCTAGACTCTAGAGCTTGACGAAGTAGCTTTTTAAGGGAAAGGTTAAACTTCTTTGTTTTACTGAGGAACTGCTGTTGCTCTGTACAGTTTTATAGAGTTTAGGTCATAATTCATAGTTAAAACTAACATTAACATCTAGTTCTGATCTTACCTACCAACAGAACTTCCAAATATAGATAACACACAAGAAGGAAAAAAAAATACAAGTTTAGGCAACAATTTCAACATAATTTACAATGTAGTAGTACTCTGAAAGAGACTAAGTCATAGCTTCTGTAATCTCCTGTCTCAAGCTCTGTTAGTTAATACCTTAATTTAAGGTTGGAATTAAATGTTGTTCTTATAGCTCACCTTTAACCAACCATTCTCAAGCCATTTTATGTGACTAGGCTCACAAACTATGGCCATTCTTAAAGCATTCCCCTAGTGGTCTCACACAACATACTTCTTTGCATCAGCATTTTTTTAAAAAAAGTAAAAATTAGCATAGCCTATTAGCAATACTAAAACTGTACTAAAAATGACTAAAGATTCAAGAAAGCCAAAGTATGCAGAGGCAAGTTAGATGATCTGGGGTAGGCAGGGAGAAGTTTTGAGCCAAATGGTCACTCAGATCCCATGTTGGGCTTCATAATGAGGAGTCATGCACTCTTACATTAAATCATTATTATATTGTATAAATGTAAATGCTCATTTGCACAGAGTAAGCTTTTTCTTTATACAAAGTGATGCATATATTTTATGCATCAATACAAGTATGTTCTCATCAACATCAAGAGTCTAGTTGAGACAATATCAAAACAAGTAACACAAAAAAAATCACTGTTTCAAAGAACAGAAACTTCTTCTGAATGTCACATGCTAAGGAACAAACAATACAATATGACAGTAGTCTTGTCTCAGCTGTGATGATTTACCAGCCAAATGAAGACTTGTCTGTGTTCCTCCTAACTGCTCTTGCAGTAGATGTGTGTTTGGAGAAAGCACCTTCGAAGGTTATAGTTTGAAATCCTTCAGGAATAATGCTCCATTTCTAATCCACAATCAAGAAATAGATAATAAGTTTGTTTTCTTTAGAGAAGATACTATCATTTTGTCTTTCTTTACCTGTGAGGAGGTATGATGAACAATTCACCACGAACAGACTGGAAGATGTAGTAAGATTGTCTTTCAAGCTAGCCAGTTACATGTATCTTAAACATAAACACATTTGCAATATTCAGATGTCCTACAGCTCAGCCTTAGTTATAATCATTAATTTATCACAATTCAACTTATATTAAATGGGAATCTTCCTAAACAAAGACACATGACAAAACACTAGAGGTTTAAAATTGCAACAGTCCAAAACTCCAAACAAACTCGAGTAATTTAATCTTGGCATGGAAACTGAATGCTCGATGCACTGAAATTTGCATGGTGCCACTGTGTAAGCACTGTGGTATAAAATGTCAAGTACAAGCATCTAGAACACTAGAAGCTGCTCACACCAGTTTTACTGCCTCGCACCACATCAGTCTGTATTTCTGTAGATTGGCTCAATTTATATCGATTTATCCCCACTTTTTTCAGACTACTCTTTAAAATCCTTCTAACAATCATCATAGAATGGTTCAGGTTGAAAGGAACCTTAAAGATCATCTTTTTCCAACATCCCCTGCTATGGGCAGGGACACCTTCCACTAGACCAGGATGTTTAAAGCCCCATCCACCCTTGCCTTGAACACTTCCAGGGACGGGGCATCCACAGCTTCTTTGGGCAATCCGTGTCAGTGTTTCAACACCCACACAACATGAACTGACCTAACTCATAGGTATTAAAGCACATTGGTGACTGCTCTTGCCCTCACACACGTATAAAACTGGCTCACTTTGGCAAATGTGAATTAATATACCTTGAAAATATTTACAGAGCTTTGGAAAATAGAGTTATTGTGCTTTTCATAGGAAGTTATTTAAAAACAAATCCTTCTATTATCTAAAGACCTACTGGCTTACATAGCAGTACGCATTTGGAAAACTAAAACCAGAAAACTGATCTACAATATGACTGAGTACTTAAAAAAAGTGGAATAAATACAGGAATTTTTTTTTATTCACTCACACAGCAAGAGAGACAGGTACTTTTGCCACAGTGAGTTGCAATTAAAATAACTGCAAAGGGGAAGTAGAAAACAGGATGTAATTAGCAGTTACAGGAATTTAGAGATCATGGAGATGGAACAATTTCCTCCCTATCAATGATAACTTTCATATCTCTCAAGATTTCCTTTATTTCAGTTGAAGAAAGCCCCATGGGTTCCAGCCACTGGTTTCTTAAGTTCCCTAAAGGAGGTGACACAAGATGACATATCAATTCATTTGGAGAATTCATTTTTACTGCCTGTTGCCACAAAATCTTACAAAACCTCTGCCTTTGGGTGGACCTGAGAAATAGAAGTGGTTACAAGTGACTGAGGGCATACTGGGAAGAGCAGTAATAAGTCTGCATTCTGCCTGTGCTACAGTTTTACCACATATTTCTCTCACAGGACCCTGAAATCTGGCAAAAGCAGAAGGCAACAGAATTTGGGGAAAATACATATAGGAAGGTGAGGGTATCTTTTCTGGGTGTTTCTCCATATGACTATATTTGCAATACCTTCCCTTTTAAGCTTCAGTGAAGTCAAGCCTTTTATCTAGGTATAATCTAAGCCTCACTCAAAATGTCCTGCAACATTTGTGACAGAACTGCAGTCAGACAATTTGTTGTTCACAGTGCCACAGTAAATAATCAGATACAGATTGCTCAGAGAAGTTGTGGATGCCCCCTCCACTGGCAGTGTCCAAGGCTTACTTGGATGGGACATTGAGCAACCTGGTCTAGTGGGCGACATGCCCATAGCAGGGGTTTGGAACTAGATCATCTTTAAGGTCCCAACCTATAATGTCTGGTTACATTTCATCACCACATCACTCTCCTTCCAAACATTGCAAATTCCACCCAGACATGCTGCTCCTCCACCAGGGCAACAACAACCACTACCTCCATCACTGGGTTTAACCACTTTGCTGACCTCTGCTTGTGCTGTTGGACATGATGTACATATGTATTAGACTTCCAGCAGACACACAACATCATTTTGGCACCTATTTTCTTTATGGAGTGTAAAGAAAAGTACCACACTCACCAAAATCATGACCATTTGTATCTTAATTCTGTCTCACTTGCTCCTGTCTGTATTTACTTACTCTCACTAATGATTATGCAGACTGTTACACAGATCTCCTCTCTCATGGTCACATTATCAGTACAAAGAGCTTTTCTCTCCCAGTTCAGAAGGCTGGTTGCAGTTTGATGAGGACTTCGTTAGGTACCAACACCTCGTATACTGCAGCTGCTATTTTCAACACAGTTAAGAGCCACAAGTCACCAAGCGTCTGAACAATCTTCTCCAAAAGGACAGATGAACAGCTTTACACAATTTTCAGCTGTGTGTTCACAGTGCACTTCACTGCTTTCTGCCAACACTGTTTCAACACTCAGAAAACACCATTTACTGAGCAAGCAGCTAAGGTATCCGGTGTCTAGTCTGATCAGAGTTGTTCAGTCTATAGCCTTAGGGTACTCCAGTTAAGCTCTGCTAGGATGCCAGAAGTATCAATTTCCTCATGAGCCTCTCCAAGGTGATCCTCACTACAGTACCAGAGTATTTCAGCAACATTAATGAACTTATCTTCTCATATCATGCTATGCTGTGCAGCTAGTAATATCTTCATTTTACAGATACTACTGCCACTTCAGTTAGTGGCACCTCAAAACTTTCCTTGCAGTTTCTTACACATAGCTATTCACCTGTTCCCATTTTAGAGGTGTGTAAGGCTCTCATTGCTTCAGGTTAAACTTTTCAGTGGAGCACAAACTCAGGTATGTATGATTTCAGGTGAGGCAGACCTCAGTGAAAAAAAAATAAGAAAAATAAGAAAAAGGAGGTATAGGAGTTTGCACACGGAAAGAGTTTCACAGTCAGGTGTTCCACATGGACCAGCTAATTCCTGCTACTGTCATCCTTTCTGGCATATGGAAACTGCAAGCAAAGAAATACACAATTTATTTTTGCCATAGTGATACAGTAATAGCAATAGAAGGTATGAGTGGGAATTCTATCAGTAGTTTAAGTCCACACATAAAATTAGTGTGGCTCTTTGAAAGCTCTTCAAGCAGAAAGTACAAGGGGATTGAGGTTTCATGTAGCAGTGAGATTGACTACTAATGAATTAGCATTACTCCTACGGCCATAACATTTCACTGCAATGTGTTTATACAGACTCCAGGAAAAATGAAAAAAGAAAAAAAAGGTAATAATCCCAGAGAAAATTACTGAAAACTCACAGACACTAACGATAAGATCCCAATGCCACTGCATCCTTTTTTATTGCTATTGCTTCTTGTAGTCCTGGATGAGGGTCGTTGTCGCTGTTGTACCAGTAACGGAGCCAAATTCACACAGACACACAGTCAGTCCAAGGAGCGAGAGAGAGCATTTATTACAACAACCCTCCTTATATGTGCTAAAAATCCAGAGGTGATTGGTCAGTGGTCACCCACCCCCTGGGGTGAATGGCTGAAGTCCTACAGCACTCAATTCCAAACACGCTGTGTCTTGAATCAAAAACAGATCAGGAAAAACAGCAGGTGTTCAGATACTACTTACAAAAACCATCTTATTGTTTTCATAGTTTGCATGAGAAAGGAGAGATTCTCACAGAATACTGCAAGAAGCAGGGAAAACCTTCTGCTAGCAACTTTTCAGTATCCACAAGTCATTTCCTTCTCTAAAGGGGATTTAAAAGCTGTTACAGTTTCTCTTTTCAGAAGCTACAAAAGATGTAATATTAATCGATGAATCATCTTGGAATATCCTTTTATCAACAACACGGATGCCCTGGCTTTCTTGTGCAACAAAATGTGTAAGAGTACTTGGAATTCAACTGTCAAAGCTTCAGATTACTGAGTAGATTTGGTTTACATCAACAGTATACAAATATCAATTTCTAAAACAGAACAGTAGTAATAATTTAAAATCAGAAAGGAAGTATAAAGAAGATTCACAAGTGAATCCAATTTCACTGCAGTGACTATAAATACTAACATTTTTAGTATGCTCTGTATTATTTATGAAATATGATTTATTACTAAGGCTTTATATGGCTATGGTTAGATTAAGGAATATCTAATAATGTATTTACAGTTATTTTAGAAAGTATCTTCATGGAATCTGGTTGTATTATGCCTTGGGGAAAAACACAGATCTGACTATAGGATCAAAGTCTTGTCTTTGTATGTATGTCATATATGAAGTTTATGTAAAGATTTCTGGATACTATTTATCTATGCAAGCACTTCAGCTGAACTATGTTTTACCTATGAAATTTGTTTCACATATATGTGTCCCAAAAGCATTTTATATGAAGGAACACAGGAGGCAGATAATCTTTTCTGTTTCCACAAGTCAAGTTCACAGTGAAATGAATAAGAATTGTATGTATAATGTCTAGAAGGAAAAAGCATATCAATTAAGCAGCCTATGTGTTCACAGTGCATATTTTTTCTCCAAATCTGGTGCTTGGGTGGGTGAGATTACCCACTGAAGACAGACAAGATAGTTTCTAGTAATCAGCTGTCCTGATGGCTGTGACAATACTTTCCAGAACAAAAGTGCGTACAAACAGTACTGAACAAACGAGGTGCCTACACTTTCAGGAGGCAATAAATACTCCCAGGGTCATCTCAAGTTTGATACAGAACTGCTACAGCTTTGGTTTACACGGACAGTAAGAAATACCTTACGTCCCTGACTGCAAATATGCCAATGGTGTTCTTCACAGGCATGCAAGGGGTATGTCCCAGGCTGACCCAAAGTGTGACCCAAAGTGTTAGTCTTTGGTCATTGATTGCTAAAGAATTTGCAAACTACAGCAATGGATCTTGCACAACTAAAGCTCCCATTCACAGCCTGACAAAGTCCCCATCTTCCACAGAAATGGTCTTGCTTTTGCTAAGATCCACTTAAGCTTTGCTTAGTATTCAAAATTTCTTTTACTTGTCTTTCACTGTTGACTATTGATAGCTTTACCAACAAAGTATATGACAACTTGTACCTACTTCACCATCAGATTTCTTTACATTATCCTTCCTATTAGGGCACTGACTTTTTCTTGCCCTTACCATTTAATTTGTGTGTGAAGTTACTGCACATCAGGAAAAGCATTTGCATCCAGGACACAATAGGTGTATAGCTTCCAAGGGACAGAAAACAGTCTAACTGACCAGACACAAAAATAAAATGGGATTGAAAATACATAAAGAGCAAAAGATTTGATGAACTCAGCCTTATCAAGAGGTCTTCTTCAATTGACACAGTCTTTCCTATTAAAATATTGGACAATAAGTAGTTCTTTGAACAGACAGATAGCCAGACCTGATAGCTGGAAGTTGAATAAAAACAACACTAAGCTGAAAATTAGTTATTAATAGCAAAAACTTAGGCTAATTAATAACTGGAAAGCCCACAATGGATCTGGATGCATTCACAAGTGTTACGAGGGATTTACTCCAAAATTTTAAATCAAGAATAACTTTTCTAAGTGGTAAGTCTCATTCAACCAGGAACTTACTTGAGTCATCCAGTTTCTATTACATGACAAGTCACTTCAAGTCCCTCAAGGTCCCTTCAAGTTTTACAATGTCCATGGCTGTCCTGGGGAAATCTCCTTGTTCCTATACAAGTTTTAAGTTTAACTCTCCTTTTTAAATCAGTCAGGTTTCCAATGCTGATTAACTATTACACAGAAAGTACTAACCCTGGGAGGGGGGAGGGTAGTGCCTAGGACCCAAATCATATGGAATGAAATCTCACCAGAAATCAATTTAGACTTATCACTCTAAGCCAGAAAACAACCAGCTCCAGAGAAAAGAAAATAAAGAGGAGACTGATACACCTTTCATATTCTCAAGTTATTCATGAAGAAACTCACACAATCCCATTTTTCCTCCGTGTTACCATCCCTGGGCCATATGGGCAAGACATTACATTGGCCCCAGAGAAAGTCCAGTCCTCGGTTTTGTGACAGGCAGTGTTTTTGCAATCTGTGTTCATGCTCTGCTGAGAACTCCATTATGACACACATCTGGCTTGTAAGTAGCTGCCCTCTCTTCCTTTTGCTCCCCATGTCTAACACTCCTCTCCCTTCATGACTTCTCAGTCATCAAATAATAAAGATAGTTAGTGTATTCCTGAGGAGTAACAAAGTAGGGCTGAATGGTCCTCATGACATTTAAGAGTTAGGGAGCCAAACCTCAAATTAGTTCTCAGTATAATATCTGTGGAAGACTGGAATAAGTTTATGATTTTCCCTTTACTTCTCTCTCTGATTTTACCCTATTAATAGGTAGTAGAATAACAAAAAAAAAAAAAAATTAAACATTTTTCCTATCTCTGCTTTGCCCGTGTAATGTAAGAAAGCAGGAGGACATCACTTGCTTCAATACATAGTTGAGAGACACAGGCAGTAGCTTTACATATAGGAGAAACTCACTACTTGTACTGCTGCAGACACAGATAAGGTTTTTCTGTGACAAGAGGCCTCTGCTCCATCTGAAAGATTTTGACCTGCAGATCAAATAACTCCCTATCTTAAACTCTATGACACATCACAAGATATCCAGGAGCTACCTTCTCCATCTCTGTATCTAACCTTCAGTAAAACTCGTTGGAGCAGATGCTAGAGTAGTAGGGTAATTTACAGCTCACTGCTACAGAGGGCCACATAGGCATCTGTCCCCGGCACAAAATAGCCCGATGATATTCAGAGAGCAATTCCTGTTTTGAACACCTGAAGCTCTTCCCCACGAGCTTGAAAACATGCGCAATGCTTTGCCTATCTCAAAACGCTCCTTCTGCCCCTGATGGCGACAGTTCACACACCAGAGACACCCTACTTAACAAATGCCTGCTGCAATGAACAAAAAAGCCATCCCACGTTTAAGAAAACGGCTCTATTAAACAAAAGTATCGGTATCTCCTGAGCGAACCCATTCACAAACACGTTGCAATCTTGTGCTAATCTGACACCCAACCATGCAGTAACTGTTTGCTTCTGTAAGGTTGTCACCTCCCATATGTTTCAATTGTATGTTTAATTTAACGTTTTTGCCACAGCAACTCAAGAAAAAACAGCAAGTTACTAAAGGGCGAAGAAGTAAGTCACAGTAGCTCATCAACAAAAACAAATGCTCAAAGACCATGTGAATTAACAGCTGATCATTAGTGCTGACAATCCCAGACGATTGCTTTCCCCTACCAGCCTTAAAGAATCATCAGCCTCTACAAAGAAATTTTATGTCATTATTATTAGGGTTTGAGTGTTTGGGGGGGCCGGGGGGGAAGAGGGTAGGGAAGGGGGAAGGGCAAGAAGGGGGTGTAATATTTAAATGAATTCAACTAGGAAAAAAAGTATTTTTACATTCCTTTCCATAGTTCTGTTCTTCCCCCAAATCCAGGAGGAGCAAGTATGTATATTTCCTACGATGCGAGACGATACACTTAACTAAAACAAACAAACCCATGGAAGATATTTCTTTAGGTTAAGCAAACAGCGGAGAAAAAAGTTTTCAAGGAAAGAAAGACATGCACTGAGAAAAAAGATTAGTTACTTTTTTCTTTCTGCTTGAAGGGAAACAACTGAGCAAATACTGCAGCTGCTAACTAGACACTCTCAAACAACTAATATGTATACCCACTGTCACTCAAATAATTTTCTCATCTCCACTAGTTGGGCTCAAACCTGGACAAGAAATGAAGAATCAACTGAGACTCTACAGGAATTATAATTCACAGCATAAAACTGAAAGATATTCCTATATGTTCTATTAGCATATGCTTTGACTATCAAAGAATCCTTATCTGGTTAGGATGCTGAAATAATTCTATTAATATGCATGAGTTCTGGTACTAAAATAAATAGTATTAAAACATCCTAACAATAAAATACAAATAATTAATGAAATTATTACTCCAAGAACATAAGGAAAGGCATTTTTAACATTCTGACTTTGAAGACTTCTCATATTTTAAAAGAATTTATTTTTTAAATACCTGGTATTATTTCAGATCAAATCTAATCACATAAGGAAAATGGCAGGTTGCCAAGCACAAGAATTTCCCTCCTTATTTCTCATTATGCTGTCAACATAGGCTGTTCCTTCTTGCTGTATTCTCTTATGGTCTTTTGCAGCAGGCAAAAAGCATCTACTCAAGAATTCAATTTTCCCCCATTATTGCATACTCATAAAAATGGAACTGACAGGACAGCAGTTTATTCATGCAAAAACGAGAGCCAAATCACACAAACTGGCTTTCAGAAACCCACAGATCAATTGTTATTGTCTGGGAGGGCTGCCTCGGCAGGTGGAGGTGGGGGAGTTTCATTTGGGAGATCTGGGAGAAGGGAAAAGTTGAAGAGTTGCAGAGGTACGGAATCCGGCTTCTTCCGTCTCCTCTGCATAACGCTAATTAACAGAATGAAGGATATACCCAGTAGGAATGGCATCTTCTGCCTCTGTAACTATTTTAAAGTGCATCTAAATTTTGACGAGGCTTAACATGCAGACATTTAAGCTTATATGAATATTCACGTCTGAGTACTACACCAAATCTAAGTCATTGTGCAATGAAATCCATGACTTAAAGGTGTTAAAAGTCGGGTAATTGAGACTGACAACACCTACAGGCATAGTCAAACGAAAATTAGGACAGACTGCTCACCAAGAGCACCTTACTGGCCCTCAGTCCAATTCTTTCACCAGTGACACGCTAAGCAGCAGTTTCCTGACATCAGTTTCACAGAAAGCTCCTCAAATTCCCCTTCCCCTATTATGATTTTAATTAGAAAACTATCTTAACACAACTTTGCAAATATCAAAAAGCTTCCTTTGTATAAGGAAGTAGCTTCTGAAACCTTTCCTCGGTTTAGAGCACAGGAAAAGAAACTAGCTACACCACGTCGCTTTCAACGTTAAGTGAAAAACTTTACATTCCCTAATGTTAGGAACACGTAGAGCTAAACCGATTTGCATGTGAACAGAACAACAAAGCAAGCATTTTTTAAATTAATTTTAAAATCCCATGTTCAGAGGCAAAAACCTCGGGGCATACTTCGGTCTTTGCTGGTTACTGACAGTACGTTAAAATACTGTACCCCTTCTAAACTGAAAGAACACCCAGAATAAACTGTCACATGAGAGAGCAAAAAACCTGTGTCATTACAGATTCACTCCGCAAACTGCTTCTTTCCTGCGGTACCATCTGTTAAATCAGAAACTCCTCTGAACACCGCAGCCTCGCTGACTCTCACGGTGCGCTGGCTGTGCCGGCACTCGCCCGGTATTATTCGC
This sequence comes from Pomatostomus ruficeps, assembly GCA_013400735.1. Taxonomy (NCBI): domain Eukaryota; kingdom Metazoa; phylum Chordata; class Aves; order Passeriformes; family Timaliidae; genus Pomatostomus; species Pomatostomus ruficeps. The sequence goes on from VYZT01013901.1 coordinate 19,276, forward strand.
ATCGCGCCCTCTCCGCGGGGCCAGCGCAGCC
>VYZT01013901.1:19533-55002 GCA_013400735.1 Pomatostomus ruficeps
CCCGCGCTGCGAGCGAGCGCAGCCCCGGCGCGGCGGCCGCTGCCGAGCGCGTTCGGACATGCTCAGTCCCCCGCCGCGCGGAACCTACCACCGGGGGGGGACGGGGGAGCGCGCAGAAAGAGGGGCAGAGCTGGATGCTACCAAGAGGACGCGCTAAAAATAGGCGCCGCAGAAAGGAACAGCTGGAGCTTAAAGGGGCAGCGGCCGCCTTGGTCCCCGCAGCCCGGGGCAAGGGGCGCCTCCTCTCGCCGCGCGGGCCCTCCCGGCGGAGCCCGAGGAGAGGCTCCGGGGCCGGGGCCTGCGCTGCGCGGTGCTCCTGCCTGCCGGGCCAGAGGAGGAGAGGCTCTGGGAGCGGGGCGATGCCGGTGATGCCGGGGATGCCTGCGCCACCGCAGCCGCGTCCTGCCCGCGCCTTTGCGGCGGGAGCGCTGCGCTACTCTCGGCTGCGGCTGCTGCCGCCGAGGCGTGCAGGGGTGCGCAGGGCGCCAGGAGGGCTCTGGGAAGCGTCTGATGGGGCAACTGCCGGGCTCTGCCCCCTTCTCCACAGGGCCGTGCCGGGAGCGTCCCTCGGCGCCAGGAGCGTACCTCGGGCCGGGCCATTTACTTCAGGGCCAGGCCAGCCCGTGAAGCGGCAGCCTCAGAAATGAGGTCTAGAGAGTGAGGGAGAGGATGCCGAGCGGCGTTTCCATGCGGTATTTCTCTGGAGACATCTCCATCCTGCTCCGAGGCGTTAGGATGTGCGGACGAGGCTTGAGGAGTGACAAACATTCAGGAGCTCTCCCGTGAAGCTCAGAGCAGTCAGATGAAAATGTGACAGGTCCGAGGCGAAGAGCGTGAAGAATAGCCCTCCTAAATAAAAATTTCTAGGCTGGAAGATCTATGCGGCAAGAGAAATTACATGATCACCTCTCACTGATACTACTGCGTTTCAAAATTAAGAGCTGTTGAAATTAAAAGCCCTCTAAGTGTTTGTGAATGGGAATTTCTGATGTGCTTTTTAAGCTGTGGCTTATCATTGCCTACCTTCCTAAAAGACCGACAAGAATAAACATAACAGCACCACATTGTTCTAGATTTACAAAGATACTACAAAGCCTAAAACTGTATCACCCTAGCAGGAGTTCAGAGGTATTACTGAATTCTGCTTTTATGAATACAGAAAATTGCTGTTGCACAAAAAAAGAAAAGCATGTTTACAGTATGAATTCTCATACTGAGAACGAGTTCTCAGACAAAAATATCAGACAACATCTGCATCACGATAACTTGCAATTCTGATGAGATCATGTACAATAGTATGTACAGTCAAGACTACCATATTCAAAAAGTTTCATTTATTTCAATAGACATGAGAGATCACTGGAAGTTTATCTTAATCAGAACTCTAACACAGCCTTCAGCAAAAACTACTGCAGAAAAAAACCTTCAGTTACGTGTAGGTGGGTATAATCAGGAAAGGAAGTGTTACTTGTCAGTACTGTCAAATAAAGTGAGAGCAAGGAAGCAATTTCTCTTGCAGACTGACATACAGTGGGATAAATTATTAGACAAGATTGTGTAGGTAACTGCTGCAGTGCTTTGAGACATGAAAGATGACGTCACAAAGATTATAGTATTAAAAAGGGAGTGAATCAGGTTGTATTGGGTTTTTAAGGCTAAGCTCTCATATGGGGAGGGGGGTGGTGCCAGGAAGTGGGGGGAGGTACAGGGATGGCTTCTGTGAGAAGCAGCTGGAAACTTCCTCCATGTCCAGCAGAGCCAATCCCTGGTGGCTCCAAAGATGAACATGCCACTGGCCAAGGCTGGGCCAATTAGAAACGTTGCTAATGCCTCTGTGAAAACAGATTTAAGAAAAAAGAAAGAAAAGAAATATTGGCAGTTATAATTGTGGCCAGAGAAGAGCAGAGTGAGAATATGTGAGAGGAACAGCTCTGCAGACACTCAAGGTCAGTGGACAAAGAGGGGAAGGAAGTGCTCCAGGCACTGAAGCTGAGATTCTTCTGCAGCCCATGGTGAGGCAGTTGTGCCCCTGCAGCCCATGGAGGACCACAGGGATGCAAAGATCCACCTGCACCTGTGGAGGAGCCACATGCTGGAGCGGGTGAATGCCTCAGAGGAGGCTGTGACACCATGGGAGGCCCGTGGAGAGAGGGGCCCTGCTCCCACGCTGGAGCAGCCTATCCTTGGAGGACTGGCCCCGTGGACTAGTGACTCATGCTGCAGCAGTTTTGGGAGGACTGTTGCCCATGGGATGGGCACTGCATTACAAAAAGTTGTAAGTTATGCAGGAGGCATAACTGTACAAAGTGTGGGGAGAAATTATGTAATTCTTTCAACTGAAGCTATTGATCTTGAGATAGACAGCAGGGGAAACAGAAAAGGCAGTTTTCTGAATGCAGCCTCAGGTTTGGGATAACAGTGGGATAATGTATTTCTGGCTGCAGCTGGAGCTCTGCGGGAGCAGTAGGCAGCCTCTGGAGAATTTCCTAGAACAGTTTGCACCTTTACCATCATATAGCTCTGGGTAAATCAGGAGACTGAAAGATGTCCTGAGTCTCAGGAGAGTAGCTTCCAGCTGGGGATTCTTACTGTCTTGGGAGTGCAGAGCACTGTTCATCATGAGAACAAATGTTAAAATAATGGCAAAGAAAACATGGAGCTTTTTGAAGTCTGCATTATCATTCTCATATCTATCCTATAGGGGTAGTTATATTTCTCACACTTTTCTTTGTTTATGAGGAATCTCTTTAGAACTTGTCAAATGTAGTCGCTTTTTACAAGAGACAAACATATATGGATTTTCCTCACTCAAACCTCACTGTTGTAAATTGTATGAAATTATATATATAAATATATATACACATATAAAGCCTAAGATAGCAAATTCCAGCATTCAAAAGACTATAATCACCCAGATGCAGATACCAAATTGGACATTAGCAAGCAAGTGGTGGCTGCATCTGCTGTACCAGCCAGTGAACTATATTTAGAGGTAGACACCCATCTGAATACTGGATGCTATTCCTTTCTTCTTCAAGTTTTGCCAGAAGAAATATCCATAGAGTTGCATTTTGTACCTACACATCAGCAAAGGTTTAAATATCTGCTGTTCTGCTGTGTCCCATCGGACAGAAGGAGAACAATTCCTCAGTGCACAGAAAACGTGCAGCTTTTGTCTCCATGCATAGCACAGTGCTTATCAATCTCTCTTCCTACTTGAGGAGGCTCTAGTGAAATCTTTCTTTTTCAAATGTATCTCCTATAATTCCATATTGCTGGTGAACTGGGGCTCTGACATACCATTGATTGCTTCTGGCTCGCAGACTTTCATCTCAACCCTCTCATCTTTCTCCTCTCATTGTTATTTTCACCACTCTCCCTGATAGCAATATTCAGATTCTCTTCTGTTTGTGTAATTCAAAGGCACATTCCAGCATCCTCACCTTTCAAGTTCACTGTCCTAGGGAATTTTTCCACATAGTGGAGTAACCAGGTTTCCTGTGTGGTAGATGGAATATTCCTTAATTTTTTATTTTTTGATTGCTTATAGGACAAAGCTTATTTTCAAGAGATAGAACTTGGAAGTTTGAGTATCATAGATTGATCATAGAATGGTATAAGCTGGAAGGCACCTTAAAGGTCATCCAGTTCAACCCATGGCCATGGGCAGGGACATCTTCAACTAATCCAAGTTGCTCAAAGCTCCATCCAACCTGGCCTCTCCAACACTTCCAGAGATGGGGCAACCACACAGCTTCTCTGGGCAATTTGTTCCAGTGCCTACCACTCTCAGAGTGAAGAATTTCTTCCTAATATCTAATCTAAACCCCAGTCTCTTTCAATTTAAAGCTATTACCTCGTGTCCTACCACTACCTGTCCCTGTAAAGACCCTCTCCAACACTCTTTTTAGGTACTGGCAGATTGCCCTAAGTTCTCCCTCAAGCTTTTTCTTCTCCGGGCTGAACAACCCCAACTCTCTCAGCTTGTCTTCATAGGAGAAGTGCTCCAGCCCTCTGATCACCTTTGAAGCACTTCTGTGGACTCAGTCCAAGGCTTCCACGTGCTTCTTATGTTGGGGGTCCCCAGAACTGGATGCAGTACTCCAGGTGGAGTACTCGCCAGAGCAGAGTAGAAAGGCAAAATCAGCTCCCTTGACCTGCTGGCCATGCTGCTTTTGATGCAGCCCAGGATTTGGCATCACATGAGAGACATGCGCAGAGAGAATCCAGCTATAAGTCTGTGGTCGAAATGGGAGATGTTCTTACAGGAAAGATTGTGTGATTGATATGTGTACAGTGGTGCTCAAGGCAAGAGATTTAGGGTTACAGTTAAGAAGCACAAAATAAAACCAGATGACTGATGCTGCATAGTGCATTTGTATTGGAAAGGGGACCAGCTCCCAGCAAGCTGAAAGTAGGGAAATTTCAGGGTGGGGATAGCAGTGGTGGTGTGGGGAATAAAGCAGAGAACTCTAGCACATGAATGTGGGGTACATAAATCTCCCTGCTGTGGAGACTACTTTTGGAGGGAATGAGAACAGAAAACAAAGAAATTTTATGTTAGAACAGTAAAATAAGACATAAGGATTGAGAAATGTGGGATTTCCATAAGGAATAACTGAGACTATTACACAGAGTCCCTGGAATGAAGGGGAAAGAGAAGCAATCACAAGACATATGTTAGTAGACTAGAGGAAATAGTCTAAGTTGCATAATACTGAGCTCAGAGTTTTCAGCTACAACTCATTAATGATCCCTTGGAGTCATTGTTGACCACTCTCTGGAGTTCCCGTTCAATGTGTAGCAGTGGTCAAAAAATCCAATGAAGAGTTAGGCGTCCTTGGGAGCGGAGGCTGGGCTTCATCTGCCACCCTGAAGGACAGAGCTGGAAAGGATACAGAGAAAGGAAACTGTCATGAGTGAGCAATTGCCTCGTGAGGGGAGAGTGAAATGGCTGGGGCTGTTTCATGGGAAGAGAAGCATGAGGGGGCACACGGCTGGGATTTACAAGATTGTGAAAGCAGTACATATGAGAGAATGCTTTTTTACCAAATCCCACAGTACTGTGTAAACTCAGTGAAACTACTGCAAGTGTGAAAACTGCCGAAAGAAAGTACTTTCACCCCCTCGCCTAGACACAGTGAACAGCAGACTTCTGGAAAGTATAACCCCAAGAGATTCTGTAGGCAGACCAGCAGGTTCAAAAAGGAATTCGCAAAACCCATATGTAACATATGTGTGAAAGGAAAGGTCGGGGAGTGCCTTCAGTATTTGGAATCCAAGGGCTGTGAATTCTAGGACAGTACTAGGGGAACAGACTTCAAAATTTTAGCCTTATATACTGTCTGCTAATAGTGTCTCCTTCTGTTACTACTGGGACGGTATGCTGGGCTAGATAATACCTATGATAAATTCAGTTGTAGCAAATTATGTGTGATCACCAGGACGGATCATATCCATGCTTTCAACCACAAGTGTGATCTCTGTTAACTCTAGAGGCAGCTGATGGTGTGGTGCTGTGTTTTTCAGAATTTAAGATTTATGCAGCGAAAAACTTCTTTATGTTTGGTAAACCAAGATGTTATATAAAAATTCCTACTTCCACTGTTAATATTCATTAAACATTAAGCCTTTGGAGGCTTGGTATAAATAGCTTTCCCTGAACTGGAATTCACAGTGGCCAAAATCCTATCTCCCATATAAGTCCTGAATACGTAGATACCTTGCAGGAGTCATTTAGAAGGTTTCTATAGAAGAGTCTAACCATATCCCACAATATTCTTGATAATTGGTGGTTGCTATCAAAGACTGTACATTCCATTAAGTACCCAAGGGGTTTTGCTACCATATGCTCCATAAGAAATGAACAGTGGACTTGAGTGGTTTGAAACCCTCAGAAATACATCCTTCTGTATAATTCATTATCTTTATGATATACTTTCTCCTTCCCTGATCACATCAAATATCCATTTTTATTGCTAATAGCTCAGAGCAGCAGTTTTTGGTCCATGGGAGGAAAGCAGTGACAATCCACAGATTTTCTACAGCCTCCTGTTAGAGAAGTTTGATCAGAGCACAGCAGTATGGGTTCATCCTGCCATTGCTTCACAAAAAATGCACTGACACCAATGCAAGTGTTACCTGGTGCATGAGTCTACATTTTTTTCTGTAAAAAAGGTTTTGCATGCAAGAAATAGAATTGTTAGAAGAAACAACTCAAAATATGACTGAATTTTAAAGAATAAATTTCATATTAATTCCTTATTAATAGCCTTATATACTAACATAGGAAGAATATAGAATGTGTTTTTACTCAGAGTAAGTTCAGCATTTCCAGCATTTGAATCAATATTTTTCTCCCAATCAATCTGAAGTTATCTACTTTTTACTGCCCTTTGAGGGCTTTGAAGGTTTTTTTTCCTTAGACATTGAATTTAAATATCCATCCTTGACTTCTTTAACTGAAAGTTCTTCCAGGCAGTTGGGGAACTTGGAAGTGAATATTTGACTATAAAATTTTGTGTGAGCTGTTCTCAGTAGCGTATAGGAAACTTTTTCAGTTCATGCACTACTTTCACATGTTATGCAAATATACATGAGATTAATTTGCCTTGTTTTCAAAGACACCAATAATTGAACAACATGTTATGAAACACAGGCTTGTATTAATATGTAAATGTAGTAAATGCTTCAGAAAGGTTTTCTTAGTTCTCTTCAGTAATAAAATTAATCATAGATCAGTTCCAGCCTTCCTTCAACATTACTCAATCTGAGCCCCTGTAAAATAGTGATCCATAAGTTTTCTGTTATTCACTTTTTGTAGGGCATACCCAAAATGAATAGAGAATATGAGACTTTTAATGTGGCAAGAAGCATGTGTGTGGAGCACTCTGCACCAGGAAGCTGCACGAAGCATCTGTCTCAGAGAGCAGCAGGGAAAGCAGTGTGCCATTAGTGCTGCTATTAAAAATCAAAGAGAGAAGTGCAGCATGCTACTCTGAGATCAATATTCAATCCAATGGGGTCCCGGCTTTCCCTTGGTAATCTCTAGCAAGTCATGTGGTTGTTTACAAAGGAAAGTGAGGTTCTGGTAATGCCTAGCCAGCAGCATGCACCATGATAGAGCCATTGGTTGTCTGTGTAAATCAGTGCAAAGACTAGAAGAATGCTGACATCATAGATGATTTCACAGCAATCATACATCCCACTATTGTAAAAGCTAACAGCAATCAAGGTATGAGCCTCTTTAAAAGGGGGGCCTCTAATAACCAACTGAGAATATACCACTGAGAAAAAAATGCAGCTTTGGAACTAATTAAAAACTTTCCCTCCATGCTATTTCCATGTGGATTTATAAAGCAAAACCCATTAGTAAAAAAAAAAAAAAATTAAGGTCTTCAGTAGCCTTTATTAAAAAAAAAACTTGCTGAAACTAACAATATCTCACAGATGCTGTTCTAAGGAGAATTAGTTACGTGCTTAAAAAAGAAAGATAAAACAATGTTTCATAAAGCCTTATGAATTTTCAATCAGCTCTGGAAAGCTTGGCTTTTAACCACCTAGAAAACTGGTGCTACCATTTAAAATAAATCTCAACAAAAAATGCAAACTAGAACCAATTGAAAAATAAATGTGAAGTCTCAATTCTTAAATATTACATGTGATCCCTGATATTCTAGCTCTTGCAGAAAAATTAAAAAGTGCAGAAAGTCAAAAGGTAAACTACTTCCAAGCTGGTTTAAGAATAAATGCAAAATTTAAATTCAAAGCCACTGGAGAACATTATTTTAGCTAGACCAAAATCTAGATCTATAGCATATGTGCTGTTATATAATGACATATATTCTGCCCAAAAATAGCTGGTCAGGGTATGTACTTGAAGTGGCATTTCAGTATTTGTATTCATGCAGGGTTGGCATCGACCAAAAGCAATGTTTAGGAGCATGGAGGATGTTATAGGGCAAGGAAGGCACAAAAAAGGCCATGAAACATTCATGTGTTGCAGAGTTTGCTGATATATTAATGAAGATGAAGGAATCTGGCTACCTGATTGAACTTGCCCCTTAAATACTTCACTCATGGAGTTGCTGTGAAAAAATTGCCTTGAAATTTGATAATTTCACCTTGGGCTTAACAGGCCAAATTTCATTTGTATGTTTTGTGTAAGCTTTAAGAAAAACTACCTAGAATGAAGCATTAACTACAACTGCTAGTCATCACAGGTGTCCTTGAGAGTTTGCTGGCAAAATATCAAGGTGCTGGAAGTTTTACTGTTGATGCTACTGAAAGCCACATAGGAGTTTTAGGAGCAGGGAGATCCCAGCCCTACTTGTCTGGTGAAGGCAGCACAGCATCATTACATCGGTGTACTTCTGTTTGGAGGCAAAAAAAGGAAAGTCTGGATTGCAGAACTGACATGGCTGCTCTCAGACAATGCTAACATATCCTGGCTGCTGAAAATTTCTTACTCAACCCCAGCTTTGTTTGAAGCCAGACCAGAAAAATAAATAAATAGACAAGCAAATTCTCCAACTACCATAAAAATGCTGAACTAGTTTAAATAAAAATGAAAATTGTCTACATTTTGATAGAAATGATGTAAAAAAATCAAAATTAATTTTTTTTAAAAAAGGGGGGAAAATGGGGATTTTTTAGGAAAAAAATCCTAATGTTCCTTTTCACATGAATAAAAAGAAGAAAAAAAATCTTTGCTCCACAATTTGATCTTGTCATTACAGAACCAGTTTACCTTTTCTTTAAAATATGTATAGATAGTTTAAAAAAAATCATTCCAAAATAAGAACCAAATTATTCAAAATTACAAAAGCGAAATATTTCAAATTTTTTCAATTCCATATTGGAGAGACAGGTGAAAAAATACAGAGGTATTTCTTTTATTGAACCCAATTTTTAAAGGTTTTAATTCCATACCTTTGTTTTTGATAAAATACTCACAAAAAATTTTCCCATACTTAACACCTGAATGTCCATACCACTTTTTGCTGCCACTGTGAATTCCTGGTCCCCATCATATTTTCTTTGCTGAATGATTCAGAGATAAATGGTAGCAAACAATCCATATCATATTTTTAAGTAGTATTTAAGGCAATGCAAACAGGGGCTCTGATGGTGTTTCTGTTACAGCAAATCCCTGCTGTTTCTCAGCAGGCTGGACACTTCTGGCATCTTCTGCTTTCAGGTCCTGCTTTGCAAATAGTTTGTATTAGAAATGAAGATAAAACATTTGCAAAAACAAGTGAAAGGGTCACAGGTGCACATTACTGGCTGGTTTGATTGTGGATTTTCAAAGATTCTGAGTCACAGTAGATATTTTTAGCTCTGCTTTTAACCACTATTTCTGCTACATTGAATAGATGGATATTATTTTAATAGTGGTTTGATCTTGGTGCTCATTTGCATTTAGATCCTTTGTCAAACAAGTTAATCTCTCAAATGTCTTTCAATACACAGAACTCTAACTACCTTATTCTTGTACCATTAAGTTTGCATTTTCAAAGGCCTCTTCTTTACATGTCTTAGGACAGAAATCTGTTTAATTATGTTTTTGGATGTATAATGTATAATATACAATTACCAACTGCATTGTTGTAATACCAGAAAGGGAGCTGATAGAAAATTTGTGGGGCTTCCTAAAATAAATACCAGTGTTACTATTGTTCTTTTATATCTTAAAACATCATGTACTACTTTTCTTTTACTCAAACAAGGTTTCTGTACAAGAGGCTGAAGTATAACTTCTACTCTTACAGGCAAAGTAAAGTTTAAATTATACAAAATTTTAAAAATTTTTAGAAAAACATCAGTTCTTTTCAGATTTGTCTTCAATCCTTGCTCACTTGTGAGTTCCAGAGGCAAAATGTTATTTTTATCTGTAAATTGATGACTGTGGGGGATTACCTCCTGATCATATGTTTATTTCTGATATATGTATTCTGATTGAACTTTTAATTGAAGAATGACCATGTTTGGAGATATTTCAGAAAAGACATATTTGTAGGAAATGTCTTGGGGGCAAAAAACTGAAAAGTGATGCAAATATAGACCTAGTAGATCTCTATTTCTGATTTTTGCATGTCCTCACCTAAATTCATAAATATAACCCACTCACTCTGATAATAAGAAGTGACGTAAAGTGAAACAGGGATAGCAAAGTTTTACCAGGGACATGGAATATTCACTGAGTGAGAAAAGGAAGATGAGTTTGGCTTGCTTAGCTTTGTAAAGCAGAGCCTGAGAGGAGAGATTTTGTTTTCCCTAAAAGTGTAAGGGGAATGCTTATTGACAAGAGGAAGAACAACTTCTTTATCTAAGGGCAAATGTTATTAGAGGAGTAACTTACTAAGAATTAGCTATATATACATACATATATATATATCTATATATATGATAAAAAAAAATTAAAGATCCTTGTATGACAAAACAATAAAATTCAGGGAATTTCATGGATGGGTTCGTGCAACCTGTCTGCTTATAAAGCCATGGCTGAAAACCAGTGAATGAAGAGGTCTTTCCCATTCTCTGTTTCTGACCTCTTAGGCAGCCCTGGACAAAAATTGCATTATTGAAGTTCCTGAGAGATTGATCAACATGGGGAAGAGATTGGAAATCAAATACATTTTTGATTAAAATTTTACATATGATACTAATATTGTAAATTAGAAATTTCATTATTATAAATTATAAATTATAAAGCATGCTGGAATCTCTGCCCATTTTCATCTTAAGGCTCTAACTCTCATTAGGGTTATATTTTGCTGCCTCTGAGTATAATCTGCTGGTTTGCTTTTTTTGCTCCTTTGTGAAGAAAGTTCAAGGATATATACACTCAAAAGAACCTGTGAACTCTGCAAAGGAGTTGAAAAGAGCACATACATAGGAAATGGTGGGGTTTCGTTCTTTTTTTTTCTGCAAATAGTTTATTTACTATCCTGACTATTCACAAACCCAGACTTAAATTCTATTATGATTGAGTTCAGTTCTGTTTACTGAAGTGAAATCCTCATCAGCCTACATCAGAAAGTACCCCAACTGAATATGCTGCCATGGCCTATTCCTATTTCCTATTTAGCTAGTGCATGTGAGAGCTGGACCCTGACCATCCCACTGGGTGGCCAAACACACTGGAAGCAGTTTTAAACTCACTAAAACTAGTCAGGCTGAGGGACATGAGACATCAATGGTACAATGCCTTGATCAGATGGATCAGAATATACTGATTGACAGTAAAAAAAACCAAACCAAAACAACCTAAAAACCAACAACAACAAACCAGAATTTTGGGGCATTCTGGTGATCTGAATTTGAATTCCTTTTGTAGCATGGGCTTTGTCTATGTTTTCAACTAAGCTGCTGGGCCTATTTCAGAGTGTGTGTGTGTGTGTGTGTGTGTGTGTGTGTGTGTGTGTGTGTGTGTGTGTGTGTGTGACATTCATACTGCCCACTATCAGTCTTAAAATGTCCACCAGAATCCACAGCCCTGTGTTGGATGCTCATCATTCCTATACAGAGCTCCCCACTGGAAGTGTTTGCAGCCTGAGGATGACACTCACAAATGAGGGGAACCACTTAAGCAAATCAGTAAGAAGCTCCAGGGAGGGATATCAGGAAGGAGCTGTATTCCTGACAGTAAATGAAAATGGAATTCTGTGCAGTACGGTGAACTCTCTTCCAGAATGGTGAGCTCTCTTGTAGAATGAGCTAGTTAATACAAGTAATAATCTCAGTATTTGCTTATCAAAGCAAAAATATACCATTCTAACACAATATTTACATGATTTTTGCTTTTTTTCTCCTTCACAAATTTTACACAAGGGTCTATTTATTCAAGAAATAGCTCCCTGCCCAGGACTTGTACAGATCTGCCCTTTACCCATGTAGGTCCCAAGGCATCTGGATGCAAGCACGCTGCAGTCAAAAGCTGCAGTCTTTGAGTTAAAAATCCCACAGAAACAAAATGTTTTGGGACAGGGTGGGCTTGTAGGCCTGGCTTGGGATTAGTGAATCAAATACAGGTGAAGCAAAAGGCTGCAAACCCAGAAGGACCATTAATGTTAGATAATGGAAAGAGTCCAGGTGAGAGCTTCCCTGATTTTTCCTTTGCAGTAAAAATTGGAAGGTTGTCATTAGGAAGTGTCAGTTACCATGTCAGTTGTTCACACATGCCAAAGAGGCAGAGGTGGCAGTGTTTGCCCAGTTCTGTAGCACAGGGACCCACGTCTCAGTTCCCTTTGACACAAATAACATGGCATTCCTGAGGGCACCGCCCCAATGGGATTCTCACTGGAAAGTTGTGCCCTTAAATGCAATAGGTTGAAAACATCTTCCCCACAGCATTCTGAAAATATCTGGTGAGAAGAAATAGGGAAATCTGAATATCAAATTGGGCAGAACAGGGATTTAGCAACAGGCTTTCTTGTTCACAGGGAGTGAACTGACCACAAGCAACGGGATATAGTGGGGCTTCAGAACAGCGCTGATATCAGCTGTACAACACTCAGTCCTCTGGATCTCTCTGGAAGCTCCTGCTGGGCTTGCCTGCATTGATGAGCGGCAGCTTTCAGAGTCCCATTGAGGAAGAGGGCTGAAGTAAGACCCACATCATATGGCTATGCCAAAATTTGAAAGTCTAATGGATCAGGTACCTAGATTTGGCTGATACAGGTTTAAGGTGGATGCTTTTCCTTTAAAAGTGAATTTCTTGTGAAACCTCACAATTTACCAGGTCTACGGATAGGATGGATGAATGTAGTTAGCTATGGGGTACTCTCCTACCATTTAGTGGGGTCCTTAAAGGAGCTAACAGGAGATAAATAGAGTATAGCAGTATAAGCACTGATGCATAGCTGTTGAATATCTACTTGCCCAATTTACATTTTTTTGTGATGTATTGAATGATCAAGAGATATTTCCTTAGAACATTTCTGCAAAACTTAATTATAGCCCATGGTTTTGTTAGATACGCTTAGGGTTGAAAGCTGAGGGTATTTCCTTTAACATTTTTTCTATTTAATCCAACTGATAAATGTTCTCTGGAACAGTAATTTTTTTCCCCTAAAAGTAAAATGCAAAATTAAAAAAATCTTAAAATGCCCAATTAATGTATTTTGGTGATTCCAGAGTTCTTTTCACCAGTGTTTTCTCCAGGACTGTTCAAATTCAGATAATAAACACTACTGATGTCCGATGTCTTTAAAACAGGTCATTGTGACAGAGATTATCTAACCTCACATCTTCAGATCCCAGCATGCCCTAAGTCCTGTGTGTAGATAACAATGAAGACCACAATGAGTAGAGGTTTCATATTAATTATCATTTTTAGACAAAATTAAAATGGAAATTAGTGCTTTCTGGTCATTTATTTCCTAGTTTTCTCTAAGTATCTAAAGTTCTTGGACTTTTTTGATATGCTTTCTTAAAATTTCAAAGTAATCTAAGCAAATAGTCCTGAAGCAGAATCCAAAGCCTGAGTTCCTATGGGTTGCTGTCTACAGTGAATTAAATAATGAGATCGGAATGAAACATTTGCTGTCATATGCAGAATTTGCAAGTATGCTCTCATTTCTAGATTCTCTGACATTTGATAAATCATAAAGTGGCACTATAGCCATTTTTTTTTCTCCCTAGTCATTCTACTTGGATATGTCATAAAAATCACCTTTCTTAAACTAGCCCTATTTTCCTGCCTTGGAAGTTTTCAAAAAGCACAGACAGAGACGAATGCACAGAACAAGGCTGCAATTGAATAAATTTCATTTACAAAACAAACTGGGAGGAAAAAACAAGGGCACCTAGACCTTCTCTCCTGCAACAGAAATATAATTTTAACACCCCTGTATGTAATACTGAATTCCTGTGACAATGTAGATTTCTTTTCCATGGACAACAGTTAAAATAGAGATTGCATCCAAAGTTAATACACAACTCTGTCACTCACCTGAAGATAAAAATCACTGCTCAAGATTTTCAGGGAACCAGAGAATAATTCCTTACATTTCCACATCATAGTCTTCACTATTTCTGGGAAGAAAGATGATGGTTTTCACAAGGACTAGGACATCATATTGTGTAAAATAACATATTCCCCTGAATATAATCAATGACAGTTTATCAGATTACTGACAGGAGCCTAGTGTATTTTAAAGAAGTATGCACTTCAAGACAACATTTCCCACTGACTAATTGATGAGTATAGTGAATCTCTTCACTGAGTGAGTTTGAATACAGTGCAGTCAGTAGATACCACTCTGGTACAGGAAAGTGAATCAGACAAACATATGATGGAGTGAAGACAAATGCTATGTAAGAGGATATGTCACACAAAGGGTAATATCACCTTTATATTTATTTTGAGAGTTACCTTTGAGGAACATCTGCACTTACCTAATTTGGTATTTTTTTTGCTAGGTAAGGCTGAGGTACTTTCTAGAGTGAAGCCAACAAACTATGAGATGCAGCACACCCTCAGTGGTGGGAACAAAGAATATGGCCACATAAACTTGCTTCACCCTTCCTATGCTGCTGCAGGCCTGTAGCATCTTTGCAGCACAGCAGCAGAATTACTGGTGGTTGGTAAGTGGAGACTGTGGAGGTGGTTTGGTAGCTGAAGCACAAAGAACTCGTGGCCCAGTGCCTGATCCCCCCACTCACTAACAGATTGTAAGAGGAAGATTGACCTGCCTTAAAATGTAGAGAACAGGCTAACACAATATATGATTTTGTAAACCTCTGAAAATATTGCTCTGAATGTCATTCTCAACAGCCTTTCATGCTGCACACTGGTTAATAGAGATTTAAATGTTTAGTACTACTCTTGAAAGTCACAAACCTTGTCACAAACCAGTACCTTCCATGAACCATTTCAAATGGTTATTAATATATTTGTAGTTGAACTTTACAACAGAGGTATCCACAGTTAAAATGAATTGTACAGTTTTTGGAACTAGGTCCATAAAGAAAAATGAAGACAAAGATTTACAAGGTGTCAGTACAAATTTATTGGGAAAACTTCATCATAAACTTAAGGCTCTCAATAAGGGGTTGTTCTGAACCATCATAAAAGAAACAAGAACCAGAGTGTGCACTGCACTGAATAGGACATGCTATCTACAGGAAGTTACTTTAGAAATTTTTATTTATGATATTCATGATGGAATTTCATTACTGTGAAGTATTTCAGTACTTCACAATAACCCTATAGGAATAAACAGCATTTCCTTTCTTTGTTTCTAAGTTTAGAGTTTGGAGTGCAGGAAAATGAAGGCAGGCTAGTGATAAAAGCATTCACTAAGGAGAAAATCTTGTTCTTAATAATTTTCACTATGCTACTGCCAAACCTGGGTCATGGCCAAACTCCCTCATTATCAAAGGTTTTGATAGTAGGGGTCCTTGTACCTACAGAGCTGTTCTGGAAATGAATAGAAATGTTTCTTCAGCCACTGCAGTGATGAGTTTCTCTTACACAAATCCTCCCAGGATTCACAAACATAGCATGTTTCTTTTATTTGGGAGAAGAAACTATTTAAAACCTCAACAGATTAGGTTTACAGAAGAATACAGTTAGAAGAGAAAGAGATACTGTCGTCTTTCAAGTCGTTTTCAAACAGCTTGAGTGCTCACCCCAAAATCAAATTGCCTCATCTGCCTCACAGATCTTGAACCCCTGTCTCTCACTTACCTGTAGGATATCCAACAATCAGACTCCTGGGGAGTCTAAGGTGCAGAGCTATGTTGGCACGAAAAATCCACGGCTCAATGGACGGTTCAGTGAAGATGCTAATGTCACTCGCTGCTCTGACGATGGAATTCAGCTGGGAAGGGGGATACTTGCAGCTAATGATTCCACAAGTATTTCAGACCAAATAAGTATTGGTCTTATTGGCACAACACAAGTTTCTCTCATTTCTGCATGAATTTCCTTATCAACAGGCTGGAAGCAAAACTTACTTCTATTTGCTCTCTTCAACATATACCGGATGAGTATTTGCAAGCAATTAATATTTGCAAGCAAAATAGTCTTGCAGAGGAGTCCTACTACAGAGCCCTAGACCACCTCTGCTGCTCAGGGCACTCATCAGAGAGTTGGGGAAGAGGTTTCCATCCACTCAGAAAACAGTGTTAAGTGTACAGAGGAACATTCAGCTGTGACACTTTTTTCTCATCTTAGCTATTTTAAACAAATTACCTCTTAGCATTTTGGGCTCAATAAATTCTATTTTGCCCTGTCTTCTTCACGTTTTAGGGCTCAGATTTCATTCAACAGCCAGGCAACTGGAAATCTACAATTTGTGGCTTTTCTCATTGCCAGGAGGTATAGATAATGCAAAGAAACAGATCTTTGTTGTCTAAGAAATTACTGACAGGATCAAAACACACAGAATGGGAGGACCCTTAAACTTGGAAATTAAAACCTCAAAAAACAGGACTGAGGATGTGTGAAAAGTACTTGAATTGTCTTTATTGCATTTTTAAAAAGGCTTATGAAAAGATATACAAAACTTGTTTTCTCTCAGCTTGTTTTCTATTTAAATAGCCAGAAGAAACATGGAGGGAAGCCTTTTGAAAAGGAAGATATGGGGACTGAAGAGTCTGAAGCAATTAGTCAGTGGCAGATTACATCCTCTCTTTATTGCAGAATAATCTTCAATGAGATTAATGAGAGAAACAAATTTATTTTAATAAAGAATTTCTTTAGGGATAAAATGTTCATGCTATGCATCTACAGTTACCATATAATCTTGTTTTAGCTGATTAGATTGTTTTATCAGAAGCCTGGGTAGAAATGTAGTGAAAGATGGAGCTCAGCATGATACTTCCAAATTAAAGCATACAACGGTAGTCTCAGGTCATGCTGTTTCATGTGACTGATCCACATGCAGGAAGAGTTAATAGCACTGCATTTCAGTAAGCTGTCAGGTTTCTGTGTTGTAATTTGGGTGCATCGTTTTAGTGGGAGGTTACTCAGACAATGTAGAATGATATAGAAAAGTTTCAAGCTTTGGTCTCACATTGTCTACAAGAGGAAATAAGATTCAGGAGTGAAATTTATGTGAGGGAGATCACCTGTGGTTTGTTTTCTAGCTACTACATAGAACTTGTCCCCTTTCATGGCTATGTGAAGAGTGCTGTGCTTTCTCTTAAAAAGTCGTTTATAGATCCCTTTCTTTTTGAGCCTTATTCCTTTTCCAGAATACAGAAATACAGGTATACTGTATAATACATAATGTTTAATACAGATACAGGTATACTGTATAATACATAATATTTAATACAGCTATACTGTTATTTTTTGATTATTCAAACACAAAGAATGAAGTGACACAACGGTGGTGTTATGTGGACAAATTACCAAACAGTTAGTTTTGAACCCCATTAAGCGGTAGAATATCTGATTGGATGCTGGGGAAAGGGTTTATAATAACAGTGAAGAGCTAGAGCTGATTTTAGAGAGCATACCCCAACATCACAAGTAAGAAAGAAGAGTGAGCTGATTAAGGAGTGGAATTGAAAGGTTCCAGTCCAACAGTCTCCTGAAAAATGTGAAAGCAGCAACCATAAGGCTCTTTTTCCTCGTCTTTTTCTTTTTTCACCAAGAGACCTGAACCATGTGCATTTAAAACCACCAAAAAGGAATCATCAAATAAGCTTTCTCATCTATGTATGTTGACTTTTAATAAAGTTTAAAACACAGGGGAAATTACAGAGAACTGGAAAAAATCTTAAGCCAATATTTTAAAAGGGCAAACTACCCATCAAATCTCAATCCTAGCCAAATAATAGAATGTTTGACATCATCATTAATAAATAATTTTATTCCCTTCTTCTTAATAATGACTTTGCTTTATGAAAAATAAAATTTTTCAAACTAACTTGATATTTTTCTTAATTATGGATCTTGATGATAAAGAATATAAGTAATATATTCCTTTTTCTTTTTAAATAGTTCTGTCAGGCATTTGCCCTAATAGTATTTCACATTTTTATTAGGAAGCAAGAATATCAGTTATTAACATTAAATTAATGAAAACATTAAATGGATTCAAATCTTGCTAACTAATGCCTTTTAAAATGGGATTGCAAAGAGAAAATGCTTGTATGGTAATGTGTAGTAGAGGTTTCCTAATGTGTGTCTGTCAGGGATGTGTGTGTCACAGTTGTGTGTGTGTGTCTGTCAGGGTTGTGTGTGTGTGTGTCAGGGATGTGTGTGTCAGGGATGTGTGTGTCAGGGATGTGTGTGTCAAGGATGTGTGTGTGTGTGTGTCAGGGATGTGTGTGTCAGGGGTGTGTGTGTGAAGGATGTGTGTGTGTGTGTGTGAGGGATGTGTGTGTGTGTGAGGGATGTGTGTGTGTGTGTGTGTGTGTGTGTGTGTGTGTGTCAGGGTTGTGGTGATCACGTGGATCTGAGCGTGCTGCTGAACTCTGCAAAGACGGACGCTGTCCCCTGCCCCCACCCTGGGTACAGCAAGGCACAGGACAGGTTCCCGTTTTCCTCCTTCCCACAGAGAGAAGCCTGAGGGCTCCAGGATATCCATGGCTGTCAGAGGCTGGAAAGGATTGATGTCTCAAGGTATTTCGGAATGTGTGGGGGAGGGCGCAGGTCGGACCTTGCTCTTGTGGGGTAGTGCCCTGCTCCGCACGCCACATCCCAGCCCAGAGCTAGAGCATCCCAGCCCCGCGGTGTCTGTCAATCAATCAATCAATCACGCTCCAGAGGCGGTGCTAACCCAGCTC
The DNA here is from genome assembly GCA_013400735.1 of Pomatostomus ruficeps. Taxonomy (NCBI): domain Eukaryota; kingdom Metazoa; phylum Chordata; class Aves; order Passeriformes; family Timaliidae; genus Pomatostomus; species Pomatostomus ruficeps. Next base: position 38,281 of record VYZT01013901.1, read on the forward strand.
CTGAGTGGCCAAGTGACCGCAGTCCCACTCGGGGGGAGGGCCTACGTAGGCCAGAGTTTTAATAAGCTGACTGAGAGGTGAGCACATGTCTTGAGCCTGCTCCCTCTTGGAGTTTATTCACGCTGGAATCCAGAAGTTGGTAGCTATGTCTGTGTTTTTCTATATCTTTTCTGTCTTCCTCTCTTTCTTCTTCTTCTAATTCTCTTTTCATAGAACATTTTGGGTAACTTAACATTGAATGGGTTTAAAATTTGCTAAATTGAATAGGCTAAGTTAATGCTATGATAAGTATTTTATGTTAATTTGATGTTGTATTAAATCCTTTGCCAAAGTTCCTTGACTATCTGTATTTTGCCAGTAAACTTTTGTATAATTTTGACCTCTTGAAGATATCTGGCAGGTATTTCTCCTGTGCACTTAACCCAGAGTAAAGGAACCTCAGTAAACCCCCTTGCATTTAAATGTTTTGGGGTGTTACAATGAGTCACACACACCTGTGCTTGAACAGTATAGGTAGGTGTGAACAGGTTGGGTGTTCTCACAAACAACAAAATGCACTTTAAATAGGGCAGCACAAGGAGTCTGTGTGTGTTTTCTCAGAGAGCCTACAGCTGTTTCCCTTCTTTTTAGAATCCCTACCTGTTCAGAACAGCTTTTGTTGCAGATTTGCTGAACAGTAATTTGTGCATTTGAACGCAAAACACAGTGTGGGGTTTTCAGCTTCAGCAGAACTGCTGCTTGATCTGTTCCCACAAGACTGTTGTGAAGTAGTAATCATCAAGGCTTCCCTTGAGTAAAGTCTACAGTCCAGAGGCTTCACATGCTTATTAACCCTGAACTCCTGTGTGGGCTGTGGTCATCTGCATAGGGATGATAAAGTCCTAGAGAAGACAAGCACCATCAGCTGAGATACATGTCTTACGAGGAGAACCAAAGGGAGCTGGAGTGTTTTACCCTGGAGAAGAGGAAGCTCGAGAGACACCTTAGCACAGTCTACATCTATCTGAAAGGAGGTTGTAACAAGGTGAGTATTGGGTCTCTTCTCCCAAGTAACAAGCAATAGAACAAGAGGATATGGCCTCAAGTTATGTCACAGAAGGTTCAGAATGGGTATTAGGAAAAACTTCTTCAAGGAAAAGATTGTCAAGAATTGTAACAGGTTGCTCAGGGAAGTGGTTGATTTGCCATCACAGTGGTGTTTAGAGATCGACTTGGAAGTATTAACAGTGGGATCCAATCTTAGAAGTATTTTCCAATGCAGAAAATTCTATGATTCTTTAACACTACTAACTTTGTGTCTCTGAGGAAGTAGATTATGTAGGGCCTACTGTTGTCTCTCTGAGGAGGCAAACAAACACTGTATACTCATCCAGCGCACATGAATCCACTCTGATCTAGCATGACCTGCATTATCAATACACCATAAAGTCACAGTGGAACAAGTTTCAGGTATATAGACTTTGCTGATCAACTTGCCACTTCCACTGGCCCAATGAACATCAACATTACTGACTGCCTTGGAAAGCCCAGGATACTGTAGGTAACTAGAATAAAGATATCCAAGTCTGGTCTGAGGAGTGAATTTCCCTGTCTCAAGCCACTGTCCTGGTGAAAACAGCCAAAATCCAGGTGTGGAGGTGGCTGCTGCACATCTGGGCATGAGGATGAGTTAGATGGCATGGCAGGGTGAGGCTCTTGGAGGAAGGCACTGAGCATGACCCTCCATAGCCAAGCTTTACCTGCACCCTTGGTCTGTAAGCTCAGTGCAGAGCATGCATCTTGGGTTGACCTCAAATCTCCTTCCTTCAAAATTGCTACTTTTTAACCAATAGCCTGGCTCAAGCCTGGCTCTGAACCGATTCTTTAGGAAGGAGGGAATGAGATGATGTCAGGGTTTGGAATACTTTTTTTGTTTAGCTCTCTGTGTTGGAATTTTTCCCCCTTCTAGCTGCTGGGGGGTATAATGGCGAGTGATTAGTTGCTTGGGAACTTTGATGGTGGGTGATTAGGAAGGGACAAAGACTTGGCTAGGAGATGGGTGCGGCTGGCTAGCCTTATCTAGGATTCCCTGATAGCTGGGATTTTTTCCCTTCAGAGGGGGGCAGGGATACTGGGATGAGTTTAAAAAAGAGCCAAGCACAGCTGAAGGGCACTCTTCTTCGCTGCTGGACATCCAGAGACAGAGGCTGCTGGAGCTCTAGAGAGGATCTGCCATCACTGCAGGCGTCTGTCTCCAACTGGGTGCTTCTATCCTTGCTCCCCGACTGGCTGTGAGCGTGACTGCATCAAAGCTGCATGTTTTCTACCAACTCTCCATTGCCTGCTCCAGAGTCTCAAGGGAAGGAAACTCAGGGTTCCCGAGCCCCTTTCTTCCCCTCTCAGGGGAGTCATTGCACCCTCCCTGCGCACCAGGAGTACCAGTGCCCCTGCCAGCTGTGACTGTGACTTCATCGAAAGGGAATTGCCAACAAAGCGGAAGAGACTGTCCATGGGTTTGTGTGTTCTTATTTGTAGTGGTTACTATTGTTGTTGTTTTGTCTGTCCTATTATATATATATAAAATATATTAGTAAAGGACTGTTATTCCTCTTTTCTCATACCATTGCCTGATAGCCCCTTGATTTCAAACTTTTGCCAATTCGGAGGGAAGAGGGTTACATTCTCCTATTCTAAAGGAGGCTTCTGCCTTCTTTAGCAAATACCTGTCTTCGAAACTAGGACAGATGATTTCTCAGGCAGCATGATTAATCTGTCCCAGCAGTGGTGTAGGAACTAAGGGCACTGTCTCCTAGTTTGTCTGGATTTGCCTTACAGGATGACAACAATGTTGCAAAGAGCAGAAGCTGCTCATGGGTTTTGGAGAGCATTCTGAGAGTGGGCTGGCGCATCCTGAGAGTGACCTGGGAGGACAGCAGGTGCAGCCCGCATGTAAGATATGACACTGTTCACTTGCAAATTTGCATGGAATAATTCCCATGTCTAAATTTGTCATTACATTGGCTTTCATCAAAAGCTCATCTGATGCACTCTCAAGCTACCCCTAAACCTTAACACTGCTGATAAAAAGAAGTCACTTCTCTAAGAATTCAGACACTGCAATGAAGGAAAGTATTGCTATAACCTGATGATAGCAGGATGAAAGTGTGACAGGAGCAGAACCAATGAAGCTGTGACAGCTGTAACACCTCTACCATAGAGAACAGCACTGAAAAAGCAGGGAGAAGAAGACTTCAGTTCTGAGAAATAAACAGAAAACAAAACCTGTGGGGACCCTCTGTGTTTACTCTGTCTAGACACAGTTTATATGCAGAGATTCTGGATGAGCAATTTGTCATTGTTATACAATGTGGCCTGACCTGAAAAACCCTTTATTTTACTCAGCAATTCATTGCAGGCTTGAATCAGTGAACCAAAGATGAAAGATCAGCAGTTTATTCAGTATCACTCAGCTTCATCAAGCACACCTAAAATATGAGAACAGACTTTGCAAAACTAACATTTCAGAGTCAGAGTTGGAGAGATCATATTTACATTATCATCAGGAAGATTCCTTCCTTTTCAAAAGCTTAGTAAACTTTGTAGCATAAAATGCAAAACTTGCAGCGACAAGCTATATTTTGGCAATAAGGTACATCAGCATGAAATTGAAACTTACTGAAAGTTAAAATTGTATTAATGCTAACAAAATGCCAGTACCAAGACACTTAATTCAAAGCATCTTTGCAGTAGTTACACTTGGATCTTTATGCAGTGCCTGTTTTAGAGCTGAGCTCTCAGTACTTTACACCTTTCATGTAATATCATGCCTTTTCCATGTCATGAAGGTAATCACAGAGTTGAAGCATGAATCTAATCCACTGCATAATTTAGTGAAGTCTCACAGCAAATGTTGCAAGCCTTGCCCTCTCCCTTCTCAGTACAGTTTCACAAAGCCCAGCACATTCCCAGATTCAACCCTGAAGGAACTATGACAGCCTCCTACTAAGTGACAACTGCTGTTTTAACTCTTTGTGCATATCAAGTAAGTGTCAGCCTAATGTGATTTTCTTCCTCTTTCCAAGAATGGCTAGAGACCTGGACATGAACGAATTACAAGTAAATATTATTTCACAGAATGTATGAATACATATATCTTTCCTTCAAGGAGAACATAAAAATTTCTAACACTAAGGTCCTCATTTGTTCATACAAGAGAAGTGGAAGACACCCTTTTTTGAATTGTTTCCTCTTCCTCCTCAAAAGGCTTTTTTCTAGGAGATGTTCTCATATGCAGAAGTCTCAGCTACTTCTCCAGTTTACAATTGCTCCTTTACCCTATTCTGCAGTTCCTAGTCATATCCCATTTATGGTTTTCTAAGGCAGCACCCTTGAATGGCATTCTAGATCTGGTTGGAAAAGATGAGAAGTGTCCTTGGGAAAAAGTCCCTTGCTCCCAGTTGTTTCCCTGGAGTCAGAACAAGCAGTAGCACCAAGAATTTCTGAATCTGAAAAATTTAATGTGGTTTGTTGCCCTTAGAGTGCACCTGGTGATATTAAATACTTGGACAATGTATGGGTACCTCTGGCAGCCAGAGAACATATGAGATATACATTTTTGAATAGTTTGTAACTAGGACAGGTGTGGGCTGCTTTTCAAAATTCTGTTCCTAATGTAAAGATTTCTGGGACAGGTTTCAGATCCATTTTTAAATTCTAGACACAGATTTCTTCAGGTGAAAAATATATACTTTTGTCTTGCCTTGTTCTCAAGAGCAGATAGGTTATCTTAATTTGAAAAGGAAACTGCCTCCCTCTAAATCTTATTATATTGTGCCGGACCAAAGTTAGTTTGACAAATGTTGCAAACTGAAAACAACAGGGTACACAGTTGCTAGCAATATACTGGGAACAGATAGTTGTACGGTATGACTTTTATTTATTGAAGGCACCACTTTAAAGTATTCCAGTTTCATATATTATCATAGAATCATAGCTCTAGTGGCCCCTTAAATGAATAAGAGATTTTACTCTTGTAAGACTAATTACATACTGTCTTGATCAGTGGAAGCCGTATGTAAAGTTACTTTACAGAGGTATTATATTAGTGAATAATTCCTACTGGAATTTACTGAACACTGATAATTTCCAATAACTGTCTGCTTTATAATATGCATGTAGCTTTAACTCTTTTCAGTAAGAGAAACTACTTGACACATGCCAAGAGAAAATATATTTAATCCCCCTTTATGCAAGTTTCAAACAAGCATGATATTCTTGGGTTAATCTTAATAGAAGTGTATAGGGAGGAACCTGTTCTGATAACACTGAGGATTCATTCTTTCTTCAGTCTTGTCTGAGGTAACCTCTTAGAAGGAAAGAGACATTTGCACTGCTCTTATACCTGCTCTCATTCATTCAGACTTGCATTCCTCTAAGCAACAAGATGCAGATTAAAGGCAGAAATATCACCCCCCCGATATAGAATAATCCCTTCCAGCTCTGTAGAGTTCAAATACAGGAAGATACAGTCATATTGCTGACCTCTAGACATTTTAATTTATAGAAATGTTTTCTGCAAGACTACTGTTCTCTCAGGTTTTATTTCATCACTGACAATGAAAAGGAACCAACCAACTATTCCTTCTTCCCCCTCATCCTCAGTCCCATGTATAGGAAGACACTTTGGACCAATTTCCCCTCATTAAACCCTTCATCTTGTGCCTTACTAGAAGATTGTTCTAGTGGGAGATTATTTTTGAAGAGTTCCAACTCCCTGTAACTCTTGAAGTACACTAGCAGAATTACACACCTTTTACCTGCCTTTTCATGGTTAATGTATTTCATGTTGCATTAAAATATATTTCAGAACATGTAACTTCCTGCCAGATTTGCAGTTTACATGGGAAGAACACATGAATAATTTGTCCAGCACAGGCTGTGTAGTGGTTCTATGTATCAGGCCATGAGACATTGCAAGTCACTGCAGGTCACTCTTTGGCATCCTGTAATAGAAATGCCAAAAATTGCATAGTTTCCCTGTAATGCACATTAATGTTGTATTATAATTCACCATGTGCCACAGCTCTTTGGTTGTTCTATAACTCAGAGAACTTGTCTCATTATTCATCACTTCTAAACCAAAAAATAAAGACTGATGTGTGCACTTTCTTTAGCCACTAACACTAGTGTAGATAAAGCACCGTCTTTGCTCTAGCAGTGCTTTTCACTCTCTATACAAGCATATAAATGACTACCCTCTTTTCCACCTTGTAAAAGCGAGGTCCATAAGCAGTAATTCCTCTACTCTGTATTCCTTGCACAAGTTGCTAAATATTATATTTCTGGTAAGGTACTCTTGCATTCTAAATATAACTTAAATGCATCCTGCTTTCATAAATAATATATTGGTGACTCACTGATGTATCATAAGACACAGTTAAGTAAGAACCGTCTGGAAAACAAATCAATATTAGGTATAGGGCTGTTTTAACATCTGTTGGTTCCTTTAATATGAGGTTGTGGAGACTTGTTAAACAATTAGTTTCCAAATTCTGCTTGCACTTACAATCTCATCTAACACATGTTCTTTCCTTCATGAGATTGTTAGTTTGAATCTAAGCATAGTACTGTGGTTCTGAGAGCACTGCAAATACCAGACATAGGATGGCATTATCATTGAGTGCATCTGAATGGAGATGTTTGTGTGGCAAATAGTCTTTGATGTGAGAGATCAAATGAAGGAACTTGTTTTCTGCACTGGACACAGAATAATGCACATACAGAGAAGCAGCTGAAAGCAGTGTAAAAATCCCACATTGATCAAAATAGAAAAGTTTAGAGAAAGAGTAAGTGAAGAAACTAAATTTACAATGGTTAGGTAAGGCCAGTATTGCTTTAAGAAGCTTTTAAATAACTTTGGCATGGATTTTTTATTTGATTATTGAAATCCATATCTGTAGTCATTACCAAATGCATTAAAATGATATAAAGATTGGAAAACCTATGACTTCAAGAAGGAACATGAAAACAGAGACTTATAAGGTGACTTTACACTTTTCCCATACTAAGTTTTTTCCAGTTTTAGCACATATCCCTTGCTCCTTTTTCAGCCTGACTGTGCAGGTGTGCAGCTGTGTGTACATTTCCCACCAAAAAGTTTCAGGTTTTTTCCTCTCAGCTCTATATCCACTGGATACAGTGGATATAGAGCTGAGAGGAAAAAACAGGCAAGTGTTGTGGTTTTAGTAGTGGGGAAGGGGCTATAAAGATGGCTCTTGTGAGAAGTTTCTGGAATTCTTCATCATTTCCAGCAGAGTCAATCTTGGACGGCTCTGAAGATGATGGACATGCCACTGGCCATGTTTGGGCCAATTAAAAAGGTTGGTTACGCCTCTGTGATGACACATTTAAGGAAAAATCAAAGCAAAGTGTGTATGCAGCTGCTTTTAGTTAGAGAAGGAGGAGGATGTGAGAACATGTGAGGGAAAACAACATGGAGACACCAAGGTCAGTGGAGAAGGAGGGGGAGGAGGTGCCCCAGGCTCTGGAGCTGAGATTCCTCTGCAGGCTGTGGTGAGCCCATGGTGAGGCGGGGTGTCCCCCCTGTAGTCCATGGGGTCCATGAGGGATGCAGAGCCACCTGCAGTCCGTGGGTGAGGTGCCAACATTAGAGCGGGGAGATGTCGGAAGCTGCAGCAGCCATGGATGCCAGAAGAAGCCACAGGAGCCGTAAATGTCAGGAGAAGCCGTAGCAGGTGCAGCCCAGTGAGAGACAGAGACTGAGATAAAAGTCCCGCAGTTTGTGGAAGAGGTGACCATGCTGGAGCGGGTGGATGTCGGAGGAAACTGCAGTCCAAGTGGGAGACCCAGTTGGAGAGAGAGGGGCCCCCTGCTTCCATGCTGGAGCAGTTTGTCCTTGGAGGACTGCACCCCGTGGATGAGTAAAACCCACGCCATAGAAGTTCACAGAGAACTGTCTCTTGTGGGAGGGACCCCATGGCAAATGCAGAGGAAAAAAAGAACTCCTCTCCCTAAGCAGGGGAAGAAGATCTTGGAAATGTACTGACCTGAAACCCCACACCCTGCCCCCCTTGCACCCCTATAATGTTGGTGGGAGGGAGGGAGGGGTGGGGAGTGGAAAAAAGGCTATCTTTTAAAGGTTTCATTTATTTCTCATATCCTCCTTCTAAGTCTGGTAGTAATAAATTGCACTTTGCAACTTAAGTTGAGCCTGGTTTGTCCTTAGAGCATTTTCTCCCAGTTCCTTATCTCAACTCATGGACCTTTGAGTAAATTCCCTGGGTTTTCTTTCTCCCCCCTCTCCTTCCCTCCTCTTCCCAGCTGTGGCAGGGGAGGGAATGAGTGAGCGGCTGCTGTGGGTGCCTGGCACTTAGCCAGGGTCAAACTACGACAGCAAGGACAGCCACTCCTTGTTGGTGCTCTCTGCTCCTGGAGGATAAAAGAGAGCTCATAGTCTGGGCTTTCCACAGGGACCAGCTAATTCTGCCTGTAGACTGTCTTCCCTTCCCTCCTATTAACCACCCAATATCTTAGAAATTAATGTATCTCACAGTGAGTATCAGTTTACAAATATTTTCAGCTCACTTCACTACACATACATGTGACAGGGAAAACTGATTCCATTAGGCCCCTGGTGTGAAGATTTGAATTTAAGATCAGTCTAGCAGAGGTGAAAACATTTGACCGTATGCATTACCGGACACACTAGGTTTTGTCCTGGTATCTCGTTTTCTAGCTGTAAAATACCTTGCTGACATATACTGTCTACATGTGAGGTTAAAAAAAAAAGAAAAGCAGGCACAGTCCAGAAGTACACACTTCAGAAATTCCCCCCAACACCCCTCTTCTTTCATCTATCATTAAGCCTAACAATAACTCAACGCTGGCAAAAATCCACAGTCATATCAGCAATGTAATTACATGAGTTATTCTTTACACTCTGTTCAGGAGCACACAAGGATCTGAGGACCCTGGCTAACAAGACAGCAGTTCCTTAACTGGTTCAAAAAAGCATCCATCATGCCATTCTCAGAAGACAGAGGCACTGCAGTTGCAGTTTTATTGGTTTGATCCATAATCTTCATTTTCTCCTAAACTCTGACTTTTCTACACTCTTAAAAATTGCAGAGGTATCTCCTTAAGGATCCTCTTCCTATTGAGGGAAGAGGATCCTTAAGGAGATAGATTAAGGATCCTTAATGTATCCTAAAAATATCTCCTTTAAGTCCCCTCACTATTCAGCAGTGATTCCAAGTAATCTTCATTACCCTCCAGCTGAGAGGACCCTAACTTTAACCTGAACTATAATCCTAACACTATCCCTAAACTTAACCCTAACCTGAGTAGAGAAGGTCACCTGTGGGGTCCCACCTTTGCCATGCTCCAGTAGGACTCCCCATGGAGATCCCTGTACTGTTGAGAAAGCTGCACAATCAAAAGCAAGGCCAGAGCCTGCCAGTGTTCGTTGCACAAGGGCTACTGCCATGGTTTGCTCCTCATACATCCCAATGTCAGAAATTCACCTGTGTTGCAGGTTCTCTTCCTCCTCCTCTGTCTGTGGATCAGCTTTTGGCTGACCTAGATCTGACCATCCCTTCCTGAGGCTGACAGCACCCACCTGCAGAGCAGAGCTCTGCCTGGGGTTGTTGTGTCCCAGAGCAGCTGCTGGGCATGGCGGTGGCTGCCCACACACCTCCTTGCCTCCTCATCAGCCAGGAGACATTGCCCAACTAGCCTTGCAGCTTCTCACGGGGAGCAAGGCAGCCTGCAGCCAACAGAAACCTATGCTGTAAGGCACTGTTAGAGAAACAGGGATAGCTTTTCCCTCTATGTGTTGCACTGTGTGAGGAGGGCCTGTGGCCTCAACTCCGCAGTGTCCTCGTGCTGCCCCTGCCCCACCAGCAGCAGCAGCAGGAGGACTTGGCCAGGGGGCAAGACAATGCAGCATCCATGGAATCACAAGTGCATCCTGCCTGGGAGGCAGATGTCAGCCTGACAGCAAGCACACGTCGGCAGTACAGCTGTTGGTCAGTCAGATCACGGTGCCGATAATGCCAAGGTTGTCGGTTTCATCCCCGTATGGGCCATTCACTTAAGGGTTGGACTCGATGATCCTCGTGATCCCTTCCAACTCAGAATTATCTGTGATTGCCTTGAGTGGAAGTGTGGGCAACCCCTACTGTTCACGGGTTTTCCTCACCTCAAGCTCCCAGCATATCCCCTCCTTGTCAGACCTTCCAGTCCTGTGACATGTTTGTTTTCCACACAGACTGGCTGCCATATGCATATATACGCAATGGCCATTGCTTTTGGAGGATCCAGCATGTTTAGTGCTCATTCTCTGCAGAAAAAGTTTTTCTGGGAAAGAGCCATCTGCACAGCTGGCTAGTACATGGGGACAGACACAGTGCTGCCCCTGCCCCTCAGACACTGTATCTATCACTGGTGATGAGAGAGGTCAGGCCAGCCAGGGTTGTTCCAATGGTTTTTTCAGGGACAGGAAAGAGTGAAGAGCGCTTTTAAAAAGGAGGTTATTCTATGTTAGGCATTGTCACACTTTTGTGCATGGGTATCTAAAAATCCTCCTAGAACCTGATATTAGGGATCTGCATCTAGAACCTGCTATTATTACTTAGAATCTGCAATTAGAACCTTGCTAGTTTCTCGTAGCCACCATCTCCTGGCCCTCCTGAGATACTGTGAAGCCAGACAGCTGGCAGAGCTAGCCCAGAGGCCTGAAACAAGGACTGTGAAAGGCAGGAGATGCCGTGAAGCTCCTCTTTGTCCATGGTGCCAAAGAAAAGCTCTGTAGAATTACTCTACCTGCTTTCAAGAGCTGTTGCTTCTGAACAGCAGAAAACATGACCAGAGCAGGATATATTCCAGCTTTGCAAATGCTCCTAGGCAGGAATAGGAGAAGCTGTAAAAGGCTGTGGACCATTGTGCCTCCGCTGTGGCTGTGAGGAAGGAGTCAAGGGTCCTTGCCAGATACTGGTGATTAGGAAGGGGACAAAGCAGATGTCCTCAGTGTGAAGCCAGTGACAAGCCTTCCTTGCTCTTCCCTTCTCCTCACGTGGTCCTCCCTCGGAGCTGCCCAGGCTGCCAGCCTTGACCACAGGGGGAGCTTTGCAGTGCCCGGGACACATGGAGAGAAAAGTGAGAGTAATTTCAGGGCTGGAAAGGCCAAAGTGTGAGCAGAGCATAGCCAGGGCTGGACCTGTAAGTACAGCTGCCTTTGAGTGTCGGTATGGGAAGATGCATATACCTATGGAAATGCTTGGTAACCAGAAAAGGATAATTTCCACCGGTTTTTATCCTTCTGTGTGCTTATGCATTTTTGTAAATTGGCCATGAAAGCATAATTATCTACTCCAAAAGGCCAGTGTGGGCTGACTGATAAAAGAGGCATGCAGGGCATCTGAGCAGGTTGCAGTGTGTACACAGGTACCTTGAAAAAAACCCACAATTTTGCCTGTTGACCAGGTTCATATGCAACTGTTTATGAGGTAATTTGGGTTGCTTAGCAATGATGTTTGTACTGATCAACTACAAATGTTGGGCCAGAACCCTGTGGTGTCCCTGAGGAAAGGGACACATCTGAAAACCAAACACCTAATGTTTGATTTTAGCAAGAGCTATTGCCCTGTCAGTTCGTCTGGACTGCTCTCATGTCACCTGCACATGGAAAGGCAGCTAATTGTAAAGTGAAAACAGTGTAAATGGTCAGGGAATATGGTCTTTGGGGACAAAAAATACCCTTATTGTAATAAAGATCTTATTGCAGACCACACATTCTCTGGTCTGACAGCCCAAAGATTGTTTTAAGAAATAGCCTGTCACTGCTGTTGGACATAACCAGTAGTGTCAGACTGATTCCATCAGCTTTGCATGAAAATCTGCTCAAGTACTGAAAGACTTTCTGCTCACTGAAGTCTTCATTTAAAAGGACTTCCTAGAACAATATTGGAACAAAACTTTCAGTGAATAAAATCAGTCTTCTTTCTCTGTCTTAATTCCATAATTGACTGTTTTGAATGAAACTTTCCAAATGTCATCTTGAAGTAGCACCTGGCAGGCAACTGTGAGAATGAGAATCTAACACAGTTATTAGTAATTGGAAGCAGAGTCTTGTAATGCAAAGTGTGAGGCAAGCTTAATAACAGACTGTGTTGCTAACCCTCTATGAGAGAATGGAATATTTTTAATCACGATGTTAGTTTAGCTGAAGTTGTGTAGGAGGCAGATTTTAGCAGGTGTAGAATAAATATTTCCTGAGAAATACCACTGAAGAAGAAATTAATTTGAATTATTAATTAAGGTGTCAAACTAGCCAAATTAAATACAGATAATGTTCATATTCATTATTCTATGATTTCACTGACCTCTTTTATACCTATCTTTTTAATAACACTGTAGACCTCCCTCATCCTCTTCCACATTCTAATGTTTTCTGGTCTGACAGGAGAAACGACATGTAAAAGAGTGGTTTTTTGAAAAGCACCTTTCTGCCCTTCAGTAAATGTCAGAAAATTTCCACATAATGTATGAAATAGTTGTCACTTCAGTTTGGTAGGGGATTAAGGGAAGGATTTTACCTCTTCTGAAATGATTAATAAAACCAATAGTGAGGCGTATTTTAAAGTGTATCTTTCTATACTTATCCAGATCCTTTTGATACTAGTTAGAAACTAGTCACTGCTTTCAACAGGTTTGGAGTCAGGCCCTAAACTGTTCTCACAATTTATGATGAAGGAAAGTCTGAATTCCATGGATAATTGAGCTGTTCTTCAGAAGCAGTTGTAAATATTTTTAGACCAACTTCTGAGAAGAAACTACACACACACACATATACACACAAAACCCAGTTAAAACTGTGGCAATGGTAATGCTCTGCTTTAATTCAGACTCATGGCAAAATCTGCAGGGAAGCCATGCTGCAAACCTGCTTTGCACTCATTTCTGTACTTATAACTGACATAACTTCACTGCCTCTTTTCTTTTTTCTAAATAAGAGGTGCAGGAATGCTGTCTTACATTTATTGTGAAATGGCTGCTTATCTGATAGCACAGAATTCCTCCTGTTATACTTACATTGTCTTTACATGGAAATAAAAGCTAGTAGATGAGCGATTTACCTTCATTGTGGGTTTTCTAATCCAGCACAATCCCATACACCAATTTACATGAACAGGTCTGGCTGGCAATATTTTCCCTTCATAATTTCATAGTCATTTTAAGCACCTTCTTATCTTGACTCTTATGTCACATCTCCAAATGTTTTCTTGCTGTGTAGGCAGCAGACCTATATTTGGTAAAAAAGTGCTCTGAATCCTTGATCCAAAACAGGATACTGAAAGGTCCATAAAAACATAGCTGACAGATCTGAAGCAAGTCTGCATTTTGGGGGAGAGGATGAAGGTGGAGTTTTCATCAGGAAGACAAAGTTCTGGGATCAGTTTGCAGTTCTAGTATCTGCAAAGCAAGTTGGCTATAAATCTGTAATATTCACACTTACTTAATGCCATGGGGTAAACTCATAGATGATGAAGGATTTTGTGAATAAGTAGGTTTTAGGAAGACTGAGAGAACTGGGTGTTTTGGGGTGGCTCCACAGAGTGGCACTGTGCTCTTGCTGCTGCTGAGCACTCCCTGCCTTGGTGCTGCAGGTGGGCGACCAAGAGATGGAGGCTTTCCAAAGGGAAGAGACTGAGCAGCAGTACCATGTCCCATGAGCACAGGCTGAGGAGGCACGAGGCAGTCCCCTGTAACCAGCACCTACTGGGTAAGGGCACCACTGGCACTTTGGTAGGGTTTGTGGAGTGTAGGAAGAAAGCATTGCAGCATTCTTCTGTGCAGCTGAGGTACAGCTGCAGGAGATCTTATTCCCATCTGGGGGAACAGAATGGGAAAATGCATGGGGCGGGAGACGGATGACATTTCTGGAGCAGGACATCTTGACAGGATGCAGACAGAGGAAAGTCAGCGGAAGTAGGTATTGACATATTTGCTCACAAGATCATATGTTGAGAATAGGAAGGACAGTTTGTTCCACTCTGTGGATATGTTTAAAAGAATTAATCAAAGACTGGGAACTACCGCCCTGTTCCTAACAACACACTTCAGAATGCAGCTAGGGCTCTAAGATGGAGCATGTAGGTTTTGAAGTCTATATTCAGGTTATTTTAGGAATTATTTTTTCAGCTTCTGCTCCTTTGAAGCAATCTTTTCCAGTCAGTTATAGAGTGTACACTGAGAAATGTGTTCAAAAACTAAAATACCAGCAGAAATTGTACATATATTTGCATCCTGTTCTCTGACTTAACACAGAGCAATGTTCTGCCATTGCACTCTCCTTGGGGGAAATGGCTGTAGTGCAGAAAGTATTTCCTGTTGACTCACCACATGGCAAGGTTGTAGTGATGAGGAATTAATTAGTCTATGCACTGCTGATCTGCCTGGTATTTTAATTACTATTTTTAATCTAATCATGGTATATGAAAGGAAAGCTACATACATTTAAATTTCTAATTCTTCTAAATGTGGGTGCTACACCAGTCACTCATGCTGAGGGATTGACAGCAACTACCCTCATGTGAAAATTTGGTGTAGTGAGTGTTCAGTCATCTCTGTTCCCTTTTTGAGTTACTAGGCATTATACTGTGAATTTCCTCATGGCTTGTTCAGGGCTAACACCAACATGCCAATTATATGACAACAAAAACCCCAAGCCTTCAGTTCTTGCAATAACAGCCCTTTGGTGGCAGTGCAACAGTGTGTGATGGGAGATACAGAAGCTCACTTGGAAGCAGTGAGGGGGAAGAGACTGGCATGAAAAGATGTATCTACATCTACAGAGATTCTTATAGGTCTCCATAACACAAGATTTATTAAAAAAACCAATAGGTTCATATAGGATGTTTCCTGACTTCTTTCTGCAGAGTTGCTCAGACACAAGGGGAAAAGTAGCCAAATATTGTTGTCCATAGTGGTGAACTTGAGGAGATGGTGGACTCACCAAAGCTGGATCTTCCCCAGTGCTTCTTATTGTTCAGGCCATGCCTCTAAGTCATTAGATATATGTTGTATTTTCAAGTTCTCATATACAGTACCCTTAGAACAGCTTCTTTCACACAGTTTGCTGGGGGCTGAAAAAGGGAGTAGTATTTGTGACAAGATGTCAATAATAAGGCAGATGTGTCTTTGTACACAGTAGTAAGATTTTATTTCACAAAAAACAGGGATTCAACACAGCAGTGAACAAGGAGAGAGGCTGCCAGTTCTCTTCTTGGCACTGTTTTAATCCTTCACGTGGCCTTTTTATGTAGCCTCTTCTGGTGCTCCCCATAATCTCAGTTAGGCCTGCAAGACCTGTCAAAATTTTCCAAAAAGAAAATTCCTTTTCTTAAAGCTTAGAAAGAGCCATTTAAAATGAGAACTAATACAAATTAAAATGAAAGTGCTCGATTAAAAGAGAAATATATCTCTTAAATATTTTGTTTGCAAATTAAAAAAACCCAACATAACAAACCAGCAACAAAAGCCTCCTTTCTTACTAAAGACTTTATTTAGACTGCTTTTGTAATAATTCTTTTCCTCTTTTTAATAGTCTTGAACTATCTCATCACTGCTTTAATTAGAATAACCTTTTATCTGTTTATGTTCTACAGTGACATTTGAAGATTGGCCTTCAGTGAGAGCTTTGGGTGATGTATACACTGAGGCTTTGGAAACTTCTTCAGGACAAGCTGCCAGCAAACAATTACCCTTCTAGATATCAATAAGCTAGATATCAATTGTTAGCTTGCATCATTTCTAAAAGCCTGTTTTCTCTGTAGATTACATCAAAAGTGAAATGCACACTTTAAAAAACAGAACTAGATTTTGATCATGTATTAAGTATTTTTATCCCTGGGGACTTGGGTAAAGAGTGTTATACTTCAGAGACTTTAAGTTACTCTTTACTGTTCCAAAAACAAAATAAAGATTTATACATAAATTTTTAAAATATTGAGCAGAGGCCCTAAAGTAGTTTCTTTTGAATATACAGTTACATCAAAAAAGGTTGTTTACTGAGAGGAAAAATACAGAATGACAATTTTAAAGATGTATCAGTATTAACATTGGTTTGTGTTATGGGGGCATGGATTGGAAGTAGTTGTGGCTGATGTTGAGTACATCTAGTGATGAGACCATGTGTTTTACACATCAAAAATACTATTGTTGAAGAAAACACAATATTTACTTTTCACTGTCACATGGCCATTTTTCCCCATCATATGTTGGTTAGTTAACTTTTGTATCAGAACAAGAAAATCACTAATCATTACCAGTAAGGTCTTGAACAATAAGCTAATTTTAATTCTCTTGGTGTTACACTGTTCCTCTCTTTTGGCACATCAGAATTTTTTTGGATTTGTATGAGATGTATGTTCCTTTCAGCAGGTTCCATGGCTAAGGCAGGTTCTAACATAATCTCTCTCTTCATTGCAGTGATATACTTGAAGAAGAAATTAAAAAATATTTCCATTTATAAAAATATGAAAATGAATGCTGTACATGATACATGTATATATTAATACCTTAGAATGTGAAGAAAATAGTCCACACAATGATTCTGCCTTCCTTCCTACCTTTCCTTGCTAAGGGACACATATTTTTCAATTACTGACCATCCAAAACAATTTAAAACCTCCAATGGGGCTGTCTGGGCCAGTCACAATGGGA
>VYZT01013902.1:0-51131 GCA_013400735.1 Pomatostomus ruficeps
TTCAAAATTGTACTAATTCGGAGGGAAGAAGGTTACATTTTCTGTTCCAAGGGAGGCTGTTCTGTCTTCCTCAGCTGGTACCTGTATTTGAAACCAGGACAGCAGGTCCTGCTTGGCTGACCTGATCTCCATTTATGACAAGGTGACCCACTTAGTTGATGAGGGAAAGACTGTGGATGTTGTCTGTCTGGAATTAAGTAAAGCCTTTTGCACCATTTTCCACAGCATTCTTCTGGAGAAACTGACTGCTATGACTTGATGTGTATACTCTTCAATGGATAAAATGGCTGGATGGCCAGGCCCAGATAGTGGTGGTGAATAATATAATATGGACATAAATCCAGGCAGTGTACAGTCACTGGTAGTGTTCCCCAGGGCTCATTATAGAGGCCAGTCCTGTCTAATATCTTTATCAATGATTTGGACTATAGGATAGAGTACACTTTCAGTCAGATTGCAGATTGAGTGCACCCTCAGTCAGTTTGCACTCCTACCAAGCTGGATAGGAGTGGTGATCTGCTGGAGGGCAGGAAGGCTTTAGAGAGGGATCTGGACAGGCTGGAGAGATGGGCCAAAGCCAACTGTATGAGGTTCAAAGTCCACAAGGCAAACTGCTGGGTCCTATGCTTGAGTCACAGCAACCCTATGAGGTGCTACAGGCTTGGGGAAAAGTTCCTGTCAGAAAAAGACCTGGGCATGCTGGTTTGCAGCCAGCTGAACATGACCCAGCAGTGTGTCTGGGTGGCCAAGAAGGCCAGTGGCATCCTGGCTTGTATCAGCAATAGTGTAGCTAGCAGGACCAGGGCAGTGATTGTCCCCCTGGTGAGGCCACACCTTGAGTCCTGTGTCCGGTTCTGGGCTCCTCACTACAAGGACATTGACGGGCTGCAGTGAGTCCAGAGAAGGGCAATGGAGCTGGTGAAAGGTCTGGAGGACAAATCCTGTGAGGAATGGCTGAGGGAACTGGGGTTGCTTAGCCTGGAGAAAAAGAGATCAGGGGGAACCATGTGGCTCACTGTCAGTATCTGAAAGGAGGTTATAGCCACGTGGATGTCGTTCTCTTCTTTCAGATAACAAAGGGCAGGACAAGAGGAAACGGCCTCAAACTGCACCAGGGTAGGTTTAGGTTGGATATGAGCAAAAACGTCTTTGCTAAAAGGTTTGTCAAATACTGGAACAGACTGCCCAGGAAAGTGGTTGACTCACAATCCCTGGAGGTATTTAAAAGATGCGTAAGTATGATTCTTTGGGACATGGTTTAGTGGTGGGCTTGATAATCTTAAAGGTCTTTTCCAAGATAAACGATTCTATGATTTTATGATTTTATGATTTATGTCCAGAATGAAGCATTTCAGTATTGTGAAAGGAAACAGTGAATTGAAATGTAAACTTACAGCTGAATCCATTTGTTTCAAAATGTATATTCAAAGAAAAAGTGGTTTTTTAGGGTGATTCAAAGCTTAAAATATATTCAAGACATAAACATTTCCTAAATTATAAGGAAATCAGATTTTCTGAGAAAAAACCTTTGCACATCTTTTATGTGGGAGCTTACAGAGCAGCAAATATGAAGATTCCCATTGTATTCTCACCTCTGTTGATGTCAGTCAACTTCAAATCCATTGAACTGAAGGGCTTTAAACTGATATAAAACTTGTTTGAGGACAGAAACAGGCTTAAAGCTTAGTACTATGGCAATCTAATAGACAAACATAATACATTGAAACTGAAAGAAAATCCATTTTTTCAATAGTAAGGCACAAACATTGCAAAGGCAAGCAGTTACAAATAGGCAACACTAATTAAGTTGTTAAATTTACAAAGAAAATGCAACTCTCAGGGGAGTTAGGTTGCATGGTCTCCATAAATTGGAATACACACAGTTAAAACTAATAAACAAACAAAGAAACAAACAAATAATTTATCAGTGCCATGACTATTTTGTGTATCATGGCAATCCCCCAAAAACTGTTTATTCCCTCATTGTTGCTGACTTTTAACCTTCTGCATTATGTGCACAACTTAATGAAAATTACATGTCTGGGTTTATTTTCCTAATGAAATATATAAGTACAAGTAACACAAGTTTAGGACAATATATGTATTGGTACAAAATATTTAAAATCACATCTTCTTCCCTCATTGCCCACTTTTGTGCCTAAATATACATGATGTTGTTCTGTTACAGTGGCATTTGTTTTTCTATGTCTTTGGTGTGCTCCACAAAATTTGTAGCACCATGTTTGGTTGATATCAGAGGATACACAGCTTAAATCATATATTTTTTTGTGTTTGGAGGATTCTTATTTTAAGATTGGATTAATCTCTCCCGCCTTCCTTTTCTCACTCTCTCTTTCTGTCTGTTTTATTTATGCAAAATTTAACCTTGGAATCTCTGGTTTTTTCCCTGACCTGGTTTGGGATGGTGGGCATAAAACTGGAAGATTTACCTCTGTAGTTGTAGGTATGTGTCTGAGCTGAATAAGGTTTTTCATAGTTTTCTTACTGAAAAGATGAGTTGGGTTTTCTTTAAACTGCCTAATACTTCTTATGGTAAACTTTTGCTGTAGCGGCATGGGGAAAGCTGGTGTTTTTGAACCATTGGCTGTAACCAGAGGGCAGATATCTGTATGCTCCTGTGTTGCTCCCACCAAGGAAATCTTTCTAGGTAGGGTTTCTCTCAGGGTAGCTTGCTGCAGCCTGGGGAAAGGTGATAACTGGGGAGAGTCAATCATGAGGAGGTCAGCGCTGTCTTTATCAAGTTGCCTCTGTGTTGGGATATGAATATTGTCATATGTTGCCTTTAGAAGGTCCTTAAACCTCATGTCCTGATGAGGCAAAGGACTTCTGGTAATAATTCTGTTTTCCATCAGGGACCACGGAGGAACTTTGCTTGTACTTGTCATTGCTTGGATGCTGGAAAAGGGAGATTGCTTTCTTGCTGGTGTTGATGGGGGTTTCTCATGACGACATGGTTTTCTGGCCTCTGTCAAGTCTTCAAAATCATTCTGGTTGTTCTGAATGTCCAAAAGTGGCTGATAAATGGGCTCACATGGCATGCTTTTGCTTGATGACTTAGGAGGTCTGCAGTGGACCAACTCTCTGCCTGCAAATTTGGAAACTAAATAGAATATAGAACAAATCCGATCAGCGTCTGCTGGAATGGTATTTACAAGAAAATAACATGTTAATGTCAAATCAGCTTCATCCCATAATAAAATCAGTGTTTGTAAAGGCATAAATAAAAGTAAATCTTGACACAGAATGAAATTTTACGCTGATGATTTCAGGCAAATGGTGATCTGCAGGTAGGCAATCATCA
Source organism: Pomatostomus ruficeps (assembly GCA_013400735.1). Classification (NCBI taxonomy): domain Eukaryota; kingdom Metazoa; phylum Chordata; class Aves; order Passeriformes; family Timaliidae; genus Pomatostomus; species Pomatostomus ruficeps. The sequence goes on from VYZT01013902.1 coordinate 3,323, forward strand.
GCGTTTTGGTTGGGTGAATGAGCCTCTCAGCATAAAGTTGTCTGGCTTAATTTTAGTGAGTGTTATAGAATCAAAGAATCATAGAATAGTTCGGGTTGGAAAGAACCTTAAAGATCTTCTCATTCCAATCCCCATTCGCCATTCTCTAGATGAGGTTGCTCAGAGGTCCATCCTACTTGGTCTTGAACACTTATGGGGCATCCACAGCTTCTCTGGGCAACCTATGCATTTATGCTTCTGGGGATATTCATCACATCATTTTAAACATGGCACATATGTAAATAGCTGTGGGGTTGCAATAAGTGGAGCTGAAATAAATTCAGATATGAAGTTTGATTATCCAGTACTGTGCATCTTCTATATTTTTGACACTGTGAAAAATCATGTCATGAAAATGAGTGAAATCCCTCATCGAGTATAGTGAAGTTGTGACCTTTGCACCATACTCACATTCATCCCAGGAATGTAAATAAATGCCCTTTTTTACTCATAAATGGAAGTGCCTTAGAGGTACTAGTACAATCCCAGGGTGACTCATAGAGGAAATAACCTACACATGGACATGGAACAATTATTTTTGGTCAGTATCTGCAGAGTATGCACTGGATCAGATGTTCATCTTCTAATTATTTCACCTGATCAAAATTAAATCTATCATCAGATTTGGGCCTGGGAAACAATTGCTCAAAATACTCATAATTTCAAAACAAAATGCAAAGATATTTCTATAGCATTTTCAGGAATCGTGTTCCCTTTTTTTCCTCAGACAGATACCCTTTTACCCTTTTGAACTAACATGCTGAGACTTACTTCAGAACAGTACCTTTTGACAAGTTCTCTTGGTTTTCCAATGTGATTGTGATCTCATCTTCTTGAATAGCATTTGGTATCGCCAGGGTTAGGACAGTTGGAAATGCCATATTGCCATAATTTTTGAGGTTTTCCAGAGTATCCATTTCAGCCTTCTGGGAAATCTTAGTTTCTGACTCCCTATTCAGCTGTTTATCATGATTAATACTGTGTTTTTCTGCTTCATAGTCCCTCTGCAAAATGATCAGACACAGTTTGATTTGTAGGGAACAAAAAAGCACCTTAAACTTTAAAAGAAATCACACCATAAGGTGTAATGGGAAATGTTGTTTTCACACAAGTCTTAGTTACACACATCAGCATTTCATCTGAACAGACCCTATGCCAGAAGTTCTTCCCGAAACCCAGCTGTACATGGGCCGGCAGACTTTTCCCTTTACCACACAGGCTATAGGGAGGAAGTTTTCATGAAAATCCACTGGACACTAGAATGCCATTTTTGGAGAGCCCATAGCACTTCCTTCGAGGCTTATGGCTCAGAGTCTCCTAAGACGTGTAAGGAAGGTCAGGGTACCGCAGAGCTCATGCTGCAGAGCAGAAACCTTACAGAATGCTGTGAGCTACTCCCTGGTCCAGAAGGAAGACTTAAGTCCTGTGGTGACCTGACTGCTCTGTGTGCTGCTTCTGTCACAGAACATCTCCTTTCAGGTCTGACACTCCTGAAAAACAAAGTTCTGAAATGCAGTTTCTGAAACTGAGACAACTACCCACATGGATATTCCAGTCCAATGCCAAGCTTTTTTTTGCTGCTTTCCATATCATCTTTGACAGGCCAACTTTGTCGTTATGTGGCTACCAGTTCAAGGATTATATGTAGTGAGTTTTGATCTTTTTACTGCCATCCCCATGTAATACAAACTTCTTGCTTCCAAAATCAGAGAGGTAATTCATTTTACTATGGTGTATTTATCTTTTTCATGGTTTTCTTCTAATCTTTGCATTGCAAAGTACACCCCTTTTGAAAAACATGTTTTTAATCTAACATGCTGTTTTAAAAAGTGGATGTAATTTGTGGGGGAAAGGCCCTTTTGATAGCTTGAATGTATTTTGTGAGTTAGCAAAAATGTTTGGAAAAATTGGAAGGGCCCCAAAACTCAAATTTGTGGGGTCACCCCATCCTTCCTACATACTTGTAGTACTCAATCACAATTAAGGAAATTATTTTAAAAGTATTTATAAAAAGAAACAAAATATGTATAAGTGGACAACATATTGCTAAAACCACACTAGATCAATTGGGAATTTGAGATGTCATAAGTATTTTAGGCTATGTAATCAAATAGTCTCCCAGGATTTTACACAGTGCTAGTTAAGAAAACAAATTTTCATCTTACATTTTGCAAGCTGTCACCTTATATACAGTATATGGGAAAACTTGCCATGACTGGTTTTACTGCCAGACCTCTTAAGAGCTAATTGGTTAAGCACCTGGGCAGGAAGCTTTTTGGCAGAAATGCTATTTTCTGCAAGGACCAGCTATAAAGTTCTGGATGGCAAATTGTAATCATTAAGGCTCCCTCTTCTACAACACAACACATAAAATGTAAATACATTGCTTGGAGAAACTACGATGCATAAAAGGACAGGCTGTGTTTTAAGTTTATCCAATGACTTATGGCTCAAATTTGAACATGGAAAGGATCTTATGCTTTTTTAATGGTAAAGCTTTCAACAGACTTTTCTAACTGCAGCCAGAAAAATGAGAATCACATCTGTTTGCAACCAACAAAACTATTATTTGCATGTACAAATGTTAACTTTGGTATACAAGGAGATGGTACAAATACAATGGCTCACACTGGTTTTTCAAATGTGGGGGTTTGTACATGAAAAGTAATTTCCACAGACTTTTTTTTCAGTTTTAGATTAGAATTTCTGCTGAAAATTTTTTCCCAGGAAATTGTATATTTCTTGGTATTGTGTGAAAAATCATAGCGTATTCTGCTGCCTGGAATGGGTTAAATGCACTGTTTGTTTTGTGAATATGCATTTGAATTCCAAACAATGTCTTAGGCTGACTGGTAGAATATTTTATTGCTTGTTATTCCTAGTCATCTTTATGAATGCAATTACTTTTCTGTTTTGTTGATATTTGATATGTTTCATTCTTTTTGGACAGAATATTCAGAAAAGCTAAAGCTAAAAGTCACTGAGAGGAAAGGAGATTTCTAATTTGCTCAAAAATACCAGAGTATTTTTTTTTACCATAAATTTGCTCCTTTATAGATATTAGCCCCCTGTAAATATCTCTTTTCATAGGCGGACAGAAATATACAATAATCTTTATGGTCCTAGAAAGAAATAATGTAAATCAATGGCAATTTTGAGGTTGCTTTGTTTTACCTGTGACTGTTAGTTGTTACTTATCTGTTTCCATAATTTAGATTTGAGTTTCCACTCATTTATATGCAAATTCTAACTTTTGTGCTTTAATTTTATACACACAAGCTGTCTTGTTGAACTCAGTGAAACTATCCTTTTCCTTAAAGTTAAAGCAGATGCATACATTTGCAAGATCTGGAGAGCTGAAAGGAAATAATGTGATTTAAAGATGAATCACACATTGCTAGTAATAAATAGCAAATAGTTGGCTTTATACAGAGTAGAGAGAACATCTATCGATGCATTTTGAAAAACCCTTGGCATAATTTATAACACAAATATCAAATACCCATGCTGTTGTAATTAAACTCTAGTAACATCAGGATCTCAGCAAGAAGATGAATAAAAAGTGGGATATTCCCCCTTGCATTCAGTTAACAATCTCTACTCTTCTTCCTCAGTTTCAGCTCTCTGTGGCTGGGTGGTCAAAGAAGTGCATTACAGCCTGCCAAAGAGGTGGTTGAATTGGGCCTCTTTTAGACCAAAGCAGAGAATCCTCCCCTCAAGATAATCCCCTGCCAGCTGCCTCCTTCGAGAGCCGTGCCAGCGCAGCATGGGCCAGTCTCCAGGGAAGCTGGGGGCTGCTCTTGGCTCTGCCTCTGCCCAAAAACGTCGTGCCACCCATGTGGGGCTCCGCCTTGGGATCCAACAGATGCATTCTTTTCCTTATGTACTTTGTGTATACTTAGGGCTAAGTTTTGCCATTGTGTAAGTATGTGCATAAAGTAGCTTTAGCTGAAGAAGAGGTCAGAGGATACTGGAAACATAAGAGCATTGATTAAGAATGTCCAGCTTGATTTCTTAGCCAGCCTTCCTCTCTTTCTTCCCTGTTTTTCCTGGATTCCAGACTTGCTGGGAAATATGAATATTATTGAATGTTGGAGAAACTGGTATAAGGTGGTAGCACTGATAGCCATGATTTAAAAGAGCTCCTGGGGAGGAGTGATTGCACAGGTTGATTGTGTAAAAGGCTTGAATAAGAAACTATAAAGATATCATTATTAACTGCAAAAATTTGCAGAACCTAACTACTAGCAAGGGAGAAATAATTATTTTCATAATAGAGGAGAATGTAAGAGGGAATAGAGGGACAAAAATAAGAAACAAGTTATGTAGAGTGATTATGTAGGGAAAAAGCAGTGAGTTTACAAACAGTCTTTGATAACAGAATGATCTCTAAACTGTGCTAGTAGCAGGCTTTGTGTTTATGAGTTTAAAGGTAGCATTTACAAAGTTTGTGCTGATGAAAAAAGGAAAACAAACTTTTAATGACATAAAAAGATGGTGATGGTATTAATTGGTCTGTTCTAATTTCCTAATTTGTATGTCTTAGTAACATACATGGGAAGGTATTATTTGTGGTAGAATCCACTCTGCCAAATTTAGACATTTAGCCTGTGCCTGTATTTCAAGCTCTCAGCAAAGATGTCCTACTAAAAGTGAATAATTTCCCTGTGAAACCATCCAGGGGAGATTCTGTCTGTAAATTTAAGAACTCCCCACATTGATCATTGGAAAATTTGCAGATCAGCATTGTTTTGTGGTGCAGAAGAAAGCTCTACACACCTGCGAGTTATGGGGAAGGGGATATGGAGAAGGTGTAGAAATGGGGAGTTGTGGTATGACACAATTGAACAGACCCCAGGGTGCATATCCAGTTTACATGCTTAGATGAGTCCCTGCTGGGTTTAGTCCAGCAAGGAAAGTGCAAAGTCCTGCTCCTGAGGAAGAGCAACCCCAGGCACCAGCACATGCTGGGGCCACCAGGCTGGAAAGCAGCTGGAGGTCCTTCCTGGTCAACACTGAGCTGGCCATGAGCCAGCAATGTGGCCCTGCTGCAGAGAAGGCTGATGGTATCCCGGGCTGCAATAGGAGCAGGGGTGCCAGCAGGTCAAGGGAGGTGATGCTGACCCTCTGCTCGGCATGGGTTAGGCCACACCTGGCGTGCTGTGTCCAGGCCTGGGCTCCCCAGTACAAGAGAGACATGGGCATCCTGTAGGGAGTTCTGGGCCACAGAGATGATTAAGAGGCTGGAGTACACATGAGAGTTTCCCTCTGAACATCAAGAAACACTTTTTCACTGTGAGGTTGGTGACCAAGCACTACCACAAGTTGCCATGGGATGCTGGTGTTCATCCTTGGAGGCAATCAAAAGCTGTCTGGACATGGATCTGGGCACCCATCTGTAGGTGGTCCTGCTTGGGCAGTGGGGTTAGATCAGAAGGCTTCCAGAGATCCCTGCCAACCTCAGCTAGTCTGTGATGCTGTGATTTTTGTGCAAGTCATCACTGTTTTGAGCTGGAAGCTGGTCATCATTATTTTGGGTCAGTACTGGTTGGGGTTTAAACCTTTAACTGGAAAAATGTCAACACAGAGAAAGAAAATGCCACTCACTCCTTCATTAAACTTCTCTTTTCCTCCTTGTTCTGTCTGGGAAGTTTCAGTCTGTCTGGGAAATGTATTTACTAGGACTTCAAAACAATAATTTTTAGAGTTATTAATTTATAATCAGAGCTATTTTAAGGGTCTGTTCTTGAATTCAGCTTGACTCTGCCTTAAGAGGTCATTTTGGATGTCAGGAGTGGCAGGAAGTATCACAGACCCTTAATCAGCTTGCAACTTTATGTATATGATCACTTCCCTCTTCCACCCGGGTAGGATGCCGAAAGAGGTCATACAGGACGTGAAACACTACCACTTGCCTGGAAGGCTAGACCTCTGCTGGCTGTAAATCAGAGGTATTAGTAAGCTGGTCAATAGCCTGCACAATATGGGTCTTTTTGAGTGACTTATGATTTAGCAGATCCTACTTTAAATCCTAATATGAAAAAATTCACATATGTGAAGAAAAGCCTCCTCTCCCTACACATGCACACACACACTCCCCAACTCATATTTTTGAGTTATAGCTCTGTTTGCAGACACTGCACAGACTGTTGCGACCTTGGGGCTGTGTGCTGGCATGGAGATCTGGATCTGCTCAAGCTCATCTGAATAATTTCTAGAGGAGTCAACTGGACCTTCTCAAAATACAGCTTCTCCAGGGCGAAGCCTTTGAATGGGAGGCTAATCGCTAATGTGTGTGTTTTTGTAGCTGAAACTTTTCCCATTGCACTTGTGTGTTAGAAGCTGGAATTTGGCTTCCTGTCTGCCTAGTTTCTGCCTGGAGCAAAATTTTTATGACTGAGCTGTGAACCCCTTAGTTGAGATGGTTGTAAAAGAAAAGCTTACAGCCTTTTTGACTGATTTTGGCCTTACCAATGATTACCATAATTTTTTGAATTTATTTTTAAAATGTTTGTCCCCCCTGATCTCACTCCATGTCCCTGAGTGAGCTGGAGCTGGAGTGTGAGCATAAGATACAGGGGTAAAAACATGAAAAAATAAAAGGATGCTGGGAAAAGATTTTACAACTTTCACAGCTTCCCACTCACCTCCCCAGACTTTGGATTAAACCCTCACAGACCAGTCAGAAAAGAAAGGGATGGAGAGGTCACCAAGATGCTAATGCTCATTTTCCCAATGGAAAAGTAATCTTAAATGTAAAACAAAATAATTCTCAAGCCCATTACAACCAGCAGCTCATTTTAAAAATTCATTAGTCATAAAAAAGTATATTTATCTCTGGGAATAAAAAAATCTCATAAATTAATCACCTCTGGGAATGCCAGAATGTATGTTTCTCGAGACTGCACTTGGATCTGCAATTTCATGACTATTTTTTGATGAGCTTTTCCCCATTCCTTGGACAGCCACCATTTTCATGTGTGCTACATAACTGCTGCATTGTTCCTCATAAAAATACAGGGAGCACTTTATGCCTCTCATGATTATAATATCTTACCTGAGCTTTTTTGTGGTTTTTCTGGTACCTGAGCAGTTTCTTCAACAATAAGCAATAAGAGGCCATGGCAGGAGAGGGTCTGTTATTTATTAAACTGTTGATAACTTCGGAAAAACTGAACTCCATAATTTTTGTCATGTAGTTTAAAACAACAGGATTCAATTCACTGGGGCAAAATCTGAAATATTAGGAAAAAGTATTTTAATACAAATGATGCGACGAGGTACAATGTCAGAATTTACAGTAAGCAGACAATACACTTCTTATGATGCAGCTGGAGTTGGCTAAGTTGATTTTACAGGCAAATTATGATACACAGTTGTGCAATAATCTTTTAGTCTGGCTACACTGACTTCACTTCTGGGCTGAGGCTCTGTTACTGCATCATTAAACATCTTATTGTTGATATAATTGATTACTCTGAAAGGACACCCACCAGGATTAAGCTTTAAAAATTAAAATACGGAAAACAGCGTTTTCTCATTTTAATCAAGTGTGTGTATTTGAGTTCTCAGTAGTAGCCTCAAATGGATTAACAGAAAGATAGTGTGTGTGCATGTATGTAAGAAGACAGAAAATGGCAAAGGCAGGAAAATCTTGAAGGACAAAAAAGAACTAAAGAAAGTACAGTAGGATTGTAATTTTTATGTAAATCAGATTGTGAAATAAAACAAATTTTATTATAATGCTAATTGTTTTACTCATGGGGTTCTGTGAGTAGTAAAGTCTAGCAAAGGTATTAAAGAAATATATCAGCCTTGGCTTATGAGACTTCTAAGACATTTTTTCAAATTTCAGTATGAGTGAACACAGACACATAAGGGAAAGAAGGAGAGCAAAGGTAGGAGCAGTGGGCAGTTCTCAGAAAAATTGCACATAGATTTCTAACAGTTCTGGCTGTGACCGGCAGTGGATCACCATGGCATCTTAGTGGATCACCTGCTAAGACACCTCTAGACACCAATGCAGATGGTGCAGATTACACAGGCCAAATTATTCTTTTTCAATTAGTGTGAAATACTGGCTTTTATAGAACAATTTGGGAACAAAATATGTGACCCATTACTAGCTACTTTCAGCAGTGAGTATGAAGTAAAAGGTCCATCATCGAATTTCGGCATTTAAAGACAAGCAAAGTATGCTTTGCAGCCTCCCAATATGAAAGCTGAATAACATCTTGAAAGTTGGCAAGGTTTATGTGACGTGTCATATTGCAAATATCTATTTCAAAGTTTTATAATAATCTTAAACAATAAAGTGCCTTGTTGAGGAAAAATGGAGACTAGTTAAAACCAGTTACAAAGATGCGTGAGTATAAAACTTATTTGAATAACAAGAACTTCAGAGTAATATAAAAATATTTCCTCAGGTGGGCATGTGAGACCTAGTTTTGTAGGAAAGGATTAGAAGCACATTGAAATTAGTGTGAGCACACTGAAACAGCTGTGGGGCATGTTAAGAACAAAATTATTGATACAATAGATTTATAAAATTTATCCACAGTTAGAAGTGTTGATGTGATGTTTTCTGAAGTAAAACTCTGTCATTTTGGAAGAGCCCACAGTAGATAACAAAAATCTTCTAAAATAAACAAAAAAAAAACAATCTTAAAAACACTTTCCTCCCAAATCCCCAATCCTGAAATCCCAAGGTAGAAGATAGATGTCAAAACTGTTACCTGTTCTCATAGGCAGCAGCATTCAGTATTTTCCTGGTGAAACCTTCGTTCAACCATTTGTCTTTTATTGCTTCTTTGACTCCAGGCCTCTTATCAGGGTCAGGCTCAAGTAAAGACTGCATGAAGTGTACAGCTCCTGTGCAGTATTCCAATAGAATGGCTTGTTTGCTAGTAATATTTCACTATATGACCCCTGCATATTTTTCCTGTTTCAGAAAAGTGGCACTTGCCCTGCTTCTCTACATTGTAAGAGCCTCAGCTAAAATTCAGTCTCTAGGGCTTTTCTCTGAATCTACTGCAGTCCATGAGGTGATCCTTTTCCCCCTAGGACAGGGTGAGCAGCAGTGGCCAAACCATGCTGGGATGCCTGCTTAGGGGCCTTTGGATGCTGCTGTAGACACAGTACTGGAACCCAGTTCCTAATTTTCTTGATTTACCCCAGCAAATGCAGTCTGTGGCATCAGCAGTAATCTCAGCATTGTGCTCCCTCACCATTTGATTAGGCCTCTGAGAAGGGGCACTTCCATGCCAGCTGACTACACAGGAGCTGTGTTCCTCACCAGAAGGAGCCAGTTCCATCGAGAAAACTCTCAGTAACGAGGGACAGAAATGGACTCCTGTGCTCACATAATGTGTTGTGCTTTGGCTCTCTGGAGCTGGGACAGAGAAAGCTCAAACATTCCTGTCTGTCAATCACTCAGCTCCAACACTGCATAAAGTCCCTCTCTTTTTTTTTCTTCTTGGGAGAACTTTACTGAATTATTCCATATTCCTTGGGGAAGTTTTGAAATGAAAAAATGGCAAGTGAGCATTAAACTGGGAACATACTGCTCCTTTCACTTGTAATCTCCTTCAGAAAAATTTAGATCTAAAGATGCAAAGCTAGTTTATTACTGTGCTCTCATTGAATTCCCAGTGTTCAAGAGAACAATGGAGTTATCCACAATCTTCCACTAACTGTGTGGGCTTTGTAGAAAAGCAGAGATAATGCATTTATTAGTAGAAGCTGTAACAATAACATAAATAAGAAAAATTAGAAATATAATAATTGCAGCTATGGAGGGATTCTACAAAAACGAAGCTGCTATCTGGCAAGTGATCTCCAAAGAGAGAAAAATGAGAGACTAATGTACAAACATTCTTGACAGCTATGGTAGATATCCTTATTCCATTTACTAGGGGAGAGAAAGATATTGAATCATCACATTATTTAATACTCCAGACTAGATCCAGCTAGCTTAGTCTGGAACTGCCTGCTGCTTCCCAGTGTTTGGCTGCAGGCAGCCACTGAAGCTAATCCTGGTGTTGGAAGTGGTTCTTGCCTAACATCATAACCACACTGCTCAAACCATGGGGAGATCTGAACTCTTGCTGATAGAGGGCAAAACATGTCTCATTCTTCTCTGCCTTTTTGGTCGGTGAAGCTGTACCATAACACCTGTGAGAAGGGGCCTAAACCTGTAACAATCAATAGAGAGGATGCTATTCCAGGTGGAGAGAAAACAGGGATTAGAACCAGAGGTGTACAGGAATCATTGTAAAGCAGCAGAATTTTGAACTTCGAGGAAGTAAATCTTGTACTGCTGACTCAGACCATATATACATCAATGTGAATTCTGGATTGAAATTCAGGCTAGAATTTTTCGAGAACCATTTTTCTCAGTTGTCCTACTTCATTGACTGTACCTCATTAAAAATTGTCAGTAACATTAATTGAAAAATGCTACATTTCAGTTCTTTCTCATGAAAAATATGAGCAGACTCTTCACAAAAATAGCCCTCCCATTTCATTAATAATCTCAATGTTGTAGGCTCTGTCAGTAGCTAAGAGATAAGGTCTCCAGGAAAAAATATCTAAGGTTTAGATAACTTATTTGTGGGAAAAACAGGAAAGAATGCCTGGCTGTGACACATAGCATGGGACATACTAAACATGGCAGTGTTCTCATTTATTGCAGAGCTGCTCCACTTATGTAAAAGCAATGTACATTTTATTCCCCCTGTAAATAAGAACCAAGAATAATGGTCTTTTGAAGAGACAACAATGTTATTTTTCTTGTAGCCTAAGATAAAGAGATATTGCCTTAGGCTCAAAAAAGCTCTTTCTAAGTGCAAACAAAGCAACTGGAAAATGTACATCTTAATTTCCAGAAGATTGTGTTATTGTTAAATTCACATTATTCCATGGGTTAAAACTTTTTTGCATCGATATTCTTTATAAAAACTGAAGTGCTTTACCAGGGGAAATATCTGATGGAATAGGGCTGATTTCTCCAATTAACATCTTTTGATGTAGTTGCTTGATATTAAAAGGTTCCACTGTGAAGGGTAATGTGCCAGTTAGCATAGCAAACATGCTTACACCTCTGTCAAAAGAAAAGACAAACATCAGAGCTCCATATAATGCTAATAAGTACTTATTTAAAAATCTCACAAAGCTATGAGTCAGTTTTCAGAGAGCTGTCTTCAGCATCACGAATAAGGTTACAAATTACGTCTAAGCAGAAATTTGTACTGAATATACATCTTACGCCTTTTTTTCTTTGAGTAAATGCCATTTTATCTAGAAAATAATGTTGTGGGAAGTGTGTATAAAATAGAGTGTACGGTGTGTGACTGGAAAGCCTGCAGTGTTGAAAGTGGAGACCTGCTGTTTATTTTAAAAATAAGCTAATTGGAGTGACAGTGTAATGTACCCAGCCCATCAGAATAAAGCATTTTGACTTGGAGGCTGAGTGACAACACATAACTGGGACTGTCTGATGCAATAGATCTTGTTCCAAGTAGTAATTCAGTTCTTCTTGCTTTGCTCAGATTGCTAAATTAGGTGTGACTTATGCCTAGAAGGCTTTCGTTTGGTAACAGCTTGCTGTTGGCTAAAGACTTAAAACTTTAACTCTTGCGAAAGACTAACAGTCCGCTAGCAGCAATCAGCAAGCTTTGTGAAGGTTTGCCATTCGGTCTGAAGAAGTACCAACATTTGGAAAACTTGTTTAGCTGTCCCAAGTTTGTGAACAGGGAGGTTTCCTTGAACGCTCTCCATAGTACTTCCTTGCTCCAGCTGAACTGCACCACCACAACAGCACTGTTCTTCACCATAGAAAGAATCACTGAATCATAGAATGGCCTGGGTTGAAAGGAATCTTAAAGATCAGGCAGTTCCAGTCCCTCTGCTGAGGGCAGTGACACCTTTCTCCAGACCAGATTGCTCAGAGCTCCCTCCAACTGTCCTTTGCCACTTCTCTACTGAGCTCAGCAGAGAAAATAATTTTAGGAATTCAGGCAATTCTACCTTAATTGACCTGGTTGGTACACTAGTGCAGATGATATCTGTGAAACAAATCTGTGATGTGCTCAACTATGATTTTTATCAATGTGTTCAAACAGTTGAAAAACCATCAGATGGAGCTCCCACCTAAAATCTCTTTTAAAATGTTACAGTTACAGCTAGTAAACACTAACACACTTGGTAGTTAATCATGGATGGAATCTGATGGCATGTTAAGCTTGAAAGTTTATTAGCCCTTAGAAACTGGTTCTCCTCTGTCCTGTTGAACTGTCTGGATTTGTTTGAATACAACAACTGTTTCCTCAATTCAGCTGGTGCATGAAAGCAGACCACAGTTCTCCAAAGAACCTTTAAAATCTTCTGCACAAAAGTCATGATTTGGCAAACAGGCTCTGCAGTTCACTGTTGCATCTCAGGAGCCTTGGCTGTATTGCAGTTGGATCTGGTTGGGTTTGTGAGTGGCTTTCTGGTTCCTGTTGTAATGACTCCTTGTTGGTCCTGCTGCATAAAGTCAATCTTTCTGCACTAGACTGAAATCTTTTGATTCTAGAGTCCTGTCAGTCTGTGGCCTTTTACCTATTTTGTGACAATAGAAGTAACTTATCCTTTTAAGTAATATTTTAGTCCATCAGAATTCCCTTTCTCACTAAGATAATGTGAACAATTCTGATTTAGATTTTAAATATGCTTTATGCCTGAGGTGCAGAATCTGTCTGTGTTAAACACCAAGGTCCATATATAAGTTTTATATAGACCTTGACATGTTATTTGCTGTTTATTAACAGAGTGAGCTCAGTAAATGGTTCTTAGGTTACTTCTTTGCTCTCATTCAGATACCTGAAGTGTGAAATCAGTATTATCCAATTTAAGTGTTGATAGCATCCTCTAGATCTGATTAATTTGTGCTATGTTTACATAAATTCAGAGTAGCACTCTTGAAAACCAGACATATATTGAAGCAGTTTGGTAGCCTGTGTCCCTTCATCCATAACTTTGTGTACCAATCACACCCTGTAAATTTAAAAGAAGCTGAGGTTAGAAATCATGGTTAGATAAAACCCCAAATATATCGTTTGTTTGCCAGAGAAGGTCTTGAGTAAGTATATGCATATAAATCCTTTTTATCTTTGAGCAAATAGGAAAACTAATCTTCTGTTTTAGGCACCTGAACCAGATGCCTGTATGTAGGTATCAGCAACCCTGCAGAACAAACTAAAACACTTTGTCCTTTGTGAATACACAGTTTAGTAAAGACCGCTGAGAACTCCTCAAGGAGACTCCGTACCCTCGCAGATGGACAGGCAAGTGTGACATTCCAGTTCAGAGCAGCTCTATACATCCAGGCCTCCCTTTCCTTTTTGTAGGTGTCCTGAATGAAGTGGTTTGGATCAAATGCAGTACTGTGTGTTAAACACAATCATAGAATGGTTTGGGTTGGAAGTGACCTTAAACATCATCTCGTTCCAACCCCTACCATGGACAGGGACACTTTCCACTAAACCAGGTTGCCCAAGGCCCCATCCAGCTTGGCCTTGAACCATTCCAGGGATAAGGCATCCACAACTTCTTTAGACAACCTGTTCCAGAAGCATAACATTAACATCCCTTAAATCAATATGCTTGTGGGGTGGGATGGGAGGGGGCACTTCTAAACCAAAAAGTGCTATTACTCTTAGAAGCCTTGTGAGCTATTTGAAATCCATGGGATTTTATCATTGCCTTCAATAGCTGGATTTTTATTCAAACACTTGTTGGTCAGGATACTGCAAGGAATTATGGTTACAATTTTAAATAAGTGGGAGGAGTCTGGATGAAGGTGCATCTGACAAGCCACTTTTGTTTTTTTCATCTTAATGCTCTAGGCAAAGAGTTAGTTTAGTCTATATTACTCATGTTCATTTGCCATGCCCTGAATCATACCTGCTAGAAATTGGCTTAAAAATTATCTCTTAGGTGAAGACCCAGACATCTGGTTGACATCAAAAAGCTGAGGAAAAGCTGATACACTGGCATATATATATATATACATATATATAGACACACACACACACACACATATATATACAGATAAACATGAACTATCTTTGATCAAATGATGGACATGGAGAGCTGTTCTCCTGTCCAGATCCATGAAGATTAAAGAATACAAAAATTGAATTAATATATTATCATTTTCCCAGCTCCATCTAGGAAAAAAAAAGGAAAAAACCCCAGAACTTTGCTGCTAGAACTACAAACTGCAAATGCATTTGATAAGCCTGAGATACGTTATGTGAAGAATTGCTCTTCTTCTGGCACCTTCTGCATTCTTGTTTATTACAGGAGATGTGTCCTGTAGACGTAATAAAAAAGGAAAATGGAGTCCATGAAGGTTTGTGCCACCTATGACGGAAAATAATTCCACATTATTATCATAATTCAGTATAAAGGGCCTCGCCACGGTATGGGTGAAGGTCTCATAGCTGTGTTATAGCCATATCTTTGGCCTATGTGTCCCTGAGACTCAATTTTTCTGTATAGATTTATTATTTTGGCAAAATATGCCTTAGACAGAAAATACCAATTTGTTAGTCCAGGGCTTTCAAGGAGTCTGATTTTGACAGAAGTTACTCAGCTATCAGCTGAACTTCCTGCAAGGACAGGAAGGTAGAGGGGTTCATTTGAGGGGGTTGCTATGTACAAGTTCTTTCTCTGACTTTTCAGCACAGGTTCCTATATGCAGATACCCTGCCTTCTGCTGGCTTTTTTTGGGCACAGGGTTTCTCCAGAACAGCATGTGTATAGATAATTCTTTCTTTTCTCCAGTAAATTGCAATGGAAGCACATTTCAAGATACTCAAATTTTTTTTCTGGCAACTCTTCCCTGATATATCTCTGCTTTTACCTTTAATGCCCCAAAGCTGAATGCCACCAACTCATTTTTATCAGAGTCTTATCTAAACCATTCAGGGCTGAGAGTGTTTCAATAAGTACATTTTTAGATCTACTTACATGGACCAGACATCTATCTTTGGACCATATTTCTTATGAGCAAGGAGTTCTGGGGCAGCATAAGCAGGACTTCCACACTGGGTATGTAACATATCCTGGGAAAGACCCTCAAACCTTGCAGTATTGCTCAGTCCAAAATCTGATGGTCGCAAAGCCAAAGGAAAAGAAGTTTTAGTCTCATTTGAAATTACATTAAGTTTACCAATTGTCTGAAAATAGGAGAAAGACAAAACCAGCAGCTAGTTGTAGCATCTATTGGTTGTGGATGCCAATTTGGGTTGGAATAAACATGCCATGAATTAGCAGGGGACTTATAGTGAATGGACCAGCCATGGACCTGGTTTGGTGGATTTTGGTTTAACTATTTTGGTTTGCTTCTGTTGACTGCATGAGCTTAACAACAGAGCCACAATAGCAGGGCTTAATGAGCTATGGCTTTGGGCTCAGCTCTGTGTGCTTTAGCCCATGGTAAACGTAGGAGAAAAGTGATAACTTAAGCCTTTTTCTCTTTGTATGTGCATTTGTGCAAGGGGGAGGAAAGAGAAAGGTGTGATTGTAAAGGACTGGCTGGCTATAAAACAGGGGTGAAGAGTTGGTGCCTTTTTTTTCTGAGAGGTGTTAAGCTTTTAAAAGTTTGGGAAACACTGGGTTAAACATGTGGCTTCTCTAAGATTTAGCATCCCTTGTGGGGATTTTTCTGTGAGGTTTCCATAGAACATAATTAATGTTTCTTTGAGCTGTGTTAACTTCTTGGTGCAAATTCTCTCATTTTTTTAAATGTTTGCTTCACAGCCCTCACAAGGTTTCTGTTAGTGACCAAAACAGTCTTTTTTTTTTTTTTAACCAAATGATGAGGTCTCTAGTTGAAGTAATGACTCAAAAGGCTAATGTGTCCATACCTGTATTTTAGCCCTGAAAATTTATTTCTTTCGCTACAAATCACTTCTGCTAGGAACAGCTTTCTACACATAAAAACTGTAATTGTTTCTTGCTCCTCCAGCAATACACGAGGGGAAACAATAGGCAAAATTTTTTTCCTTGTTCTCTTAAAAATATGCTTCAGTTAAAGTTCAAATAAACAAGCTGTTAAGTTATACTTCATAACTTTGATTTATTCTAAAAGCTCAGCTATGTTTACTGAATAATCACAAGCTCACTTGTCAAGTACGGTGTTTGAATAGTAGCTGAACTGTCACTGAAAGCTGCACACACACACAAAAAAGCAGAAAACAAACTTCACAGATAGTGGTAAACCTACCAATGATTTTGATGTTGTTGTTCTCATCAAGAAGAAAATTTTCAATTTTTAGGTCCCTGAAATTAAGACAGAAAGCAAACTTTAGGATGCCTGATGTCCCAGCTAACCACTTGCAGATAGTTTTTGGCAAAATTTAATTGAAATTATAACAATAGTTCTGCAAAGCTCTGCCTATAATTGTAACAATATCCTTATTCCTTCCTGAAGTTTTCAATCAGGAAAATGGAAAATTCTGCATTTCAGGGAATATTTTATGACTATACATGTTAATTAGACTATTAATTTTAGGAATCATCTGCTCTACTGATTTAGACTTTTTTTTTAATGAACTGCATTTTTTTTTTCTGTTGAATAAAAAACCTGCACATATTGGACCAGAGTTCTTCTGGCTTTTTTTGAAGTACTGAGCACTGCTGAATATTTCTGATTTCTTTGTGAGTAAATCGTGCCTGGAAGATGTGAAGGATGAGAGGGGAACTGGAAAGTGAGATTTGCCTTGCTTGTAGAAGGGGGAGATGTACCAAAGCTGTGTTGAGGACAGATACCCTGAAAGCGGAGACATCTTCAGTGACGTTTATGTAAACAGAGTCAACCAGTATCAGCTGCCCCCTGACAGGAGGATGTAATTCAAGCTGCAAGAAAAACGCTGGCTCAGATACTGGTGTGAACATTTAAATTTATCTAAATGAAAAGCAAAAGCCAGAATAATGCCTCACTGTGGGGAGTGCCTGAAGTGGCAGCTGAAATCTTTTTCATCATAGAGGAATCCTCAGCCAGTGTAATTTCAGAGTTGGGAGCCAGTCCAAGAGCCTACGAAGCTTTGCTAAGTCCCGTCACAGCCTGCTGCTGGGGGCTTCCCTCGGCTCTGCAGGGGCCATGCAGGGAGACAGAACAAGTTTCAGAAACATCTCCAGGAACGTGGATTTCCATCCCACCTGCTCTGAAGTTGTGAAGTGCTTTTGTCAGCTTTTGGAGAGACCTTGGAGAGCACGGGAGGACAAAGCAGAAGGAGTGATGCGAACAAGGAACAAGGGCTGGATGGACAACATGGTGCTGCATGAACAGTACTGCATTGCTGCAGGGAATGAAGTCTGGAGGTGGTCATGATGGGTGGCTTTAGGGGAGCATCCTTTTAACTCTGTGGCTCTGGATGGGACAGCATTGCATTCAAAACCCTCCACTACCCCAGGCTGAGAATGGGAATGGGGATGGTTTTAATGATATCTCTTTAATACGTTTTAATTTGAATAGCATGTTTTCTGGAGTGGCAAATTAGCCAGTGCCCAAAAGCTGGGAGGTAGATTTAAGGTAAGTTTGTTCATAGCCTGCCTGTGTCATAACCCCATACACTGAAATGCTGCAGTTTAAAACTATTTGTGTCTCAGGCTACTGCAAATCTGACATTTCTATCAGATTTAGCACCCCACAGTGCACTCTGGTGACTTCTACTCACTGCCTTTAAATAAGGTTGTATTGGATTGCTACAATTGCTGTTCTATAGGCTAAGCTGACTGCTCACAGAGTTAATAAAAATGTAGACTTTCTTGCCTCAAAAACCTCTTAATGGTCACTATGAAAGTTTACATAATGACAGAAGTTATCTTACATCAAAGATATATCATGTTCTTTTCTTTTTTCCCCAAAGAAAACTTTCCAAGGAATGTTGTAAATTTAAGCAACACTATGATTTTTTCCTCCCTCATTCCCATGGGGACTTCAGAGAGAGAGCCTAGAGGGCAGTTTGTGATGTTTCTCCAGGACTTTGGTTCAGTAGGGATTCAAAGGGATATATGACATGTTTATATGTGAGAAGGGAAAATATCCAGGAAAAAGAGCCAGGAAAAACTAGGAACTGTACATATGAGTAAGTTACCATCACCTCTCAAGCGCCAGCTGTAGCAGTGGGTAGCGGGCTGTGTGCGTGTGCCATCCCAATCCCATTGCAAGGCAATGGGATTTAGCTTACATGTCTTTATTTGAGGTTTCTAAGATCAGATTCATTACCTCACCCCTTGGCCGTGTCCAGAGCAGGCACAGGGATAGTAAGCAGAACTCAGCTGATGAGTGTTAGCTTGTGGAGCTGTTGAGCTGTTCTTATATCTGGCACAGCAAAATGTTGGGAGAACAAGAGAGTCAATGCTCCATCTTCTGGGTCATTTTGGCAACTGTGGCAAAAGATCAACCATGATCTTGCATGGACAAGAAAGGTTGCAATCTTTAACCTGCAAGGATTTGTAGGATCAGTGCTGATTTTAGTGATGAATTGGAGAAGTAAAGCTTAAGAAACAAAATAGCTGTCTGAACATAGTGTCAAATTTCTGTTGAAATATATCAATTTGGACTAAAAAGCTACAAATTCGGCCAGTTTTTCATCAAGTAAATTATTAAGAGAGTAGGAAATACTGTTTTTCTGAGATATATGCAGGGTTAAAAATCAGGAATGCCCGTAAGACACTTTTGAGAAAAGTAAATTAAATTAGCACATTCCTAAATGATGAGCTTAGGGATGAGAGCTTGCAATCACCAGACACCTCCATTCTTGGCATAGACCCAAGCACTGGCACACAATTATCCATCTCATAAACTCATAACTGGTGTCATTCTACCAGGATCTTCCCTATGGATCAGCAGCTGTTCCCAACAGGCATCTTGGGAACCCTCTGTTCCTTGTGTTAAAGCAATGCAAGGAGTTGAGCTTTGCTCAGTGCTTAAATGGGAAAACCAGACTGGATTTGTGAGGTAACTTTTCTATTTCTTTGCTCATCTTTCTGGAAACACTGATGCCTTCTTTTTAGAAGAGGATACACCCACAATTATCCTCCTTGGTTTAACCTCTGCTGTGAGTTGTAATAAATCACTGCAGCTGGAGCGGAGCAGGGAAGCCCTTCCAGATCCTTCCCAATCATGCTTCTGGTAAGAGGTCAAGGCCACAGCTCTGAATCTCAAAGCTAGCAGCAGGTCAGAAGTTGAAGTACTGAACCTACACCTGCGACTGGGCTCCTGCCAGACCATGTAACTTCATAAACCCTATGACAAAGTGCTTGAGAGCCAGGAATGGATTTTCCTTTGGTTAGGGCAGTTTGATGGTAAATCATGTCACCAGAGGAGCGCACGCCACTTTGTACCTGGCTACTCTCAGGGTGTGCAGCAAAATTCTCTCTAACAAAGCTTTTCCAGCAAATGATGAACAACAGAAGAAGAAAGAAGTAAGGTAAGAAGTCAGGCTATTCTCCAGCTCACTATGAAGAAATATTTCAAACAAAAAGTTGGGAACAGGACTTGAGAAATTAATGGCGAATGTTGTCATGGGAAGAACATAAATGTTATGATTGTGAGCACTGAAGAAATGCTGTAAAATAGATTAGTTAGGGAACCAGCAAGGCAGGGATGTCAGCCTGGACTAAATGGGTGAAGCCCCTTGGGTTTATTTTCTGGTGTTTTTTTGTTTTTGTTGTTCGTTTAAATTCTGTAGGTCAGATACTGACTATTTCTTTCTTGTCCATTCATTATTAATTGACAAATCCAATATAATGAAGTGCTGGATTGCAAACATTTCAAGTCACAAAGCACTTGTAAATGCTGAGACATCACATTTACAGCTTATTTGTTTCATGGTTGCTGTAATGATGGAGTCAACTGGATTACATGTTAGGTCCTGTGGGCTTTCTTGGTGAATGCATTTACCATTTAAAATTAAGAATCTGATTGAGTGTGAATCATTAAGTAAAACAGAAAAATGATGGGAAAAACGTCTTCTTGCCTATTCTTCCACCGAAAATAGAAGTCTTACTCTGCTGCTCTTGGCATATGTGCCAAGATCCCTGATGGTGGGGAAGATCAGCTTTCCTTGCATGGGCTGCTGAGGGTCCTCTAGCAGTGACTGAAATCATGATCTGTCCTCGTAATGCAAAAGCCAGCGTGGAGGGTCATCGAACTGTCACAGACCTGGATCTGCAGGTCATGTCCTCTTGACAAGCAGTGGGCTGCGATTCGTCAGTTTCCTGTTCTGAGTGATGTATGGTTATTTCAATATGTTGTGGCTAACCAAAGGACAATGATATTTATATGCATGGCCACACTGAAATACTTGAATTAGATATACATTTGTCATGAACTAAGTCTGAGATAATTGTGGCACAGTATTGGTTTGTTGTGTTCATCAGCTCTCATCCCTGGGATATGTATCTTTGCTACTTTACTGCCCAAGGATTGCATAACAGCTTATAACAGTAGTAACCACTATTGAGAATAAAATGCTTTATAAATAAGAGCTGAGAGAACATAGTCTTCTTTGTAATCCCTGTTTTTTTGAGGGAAAAATAAAGAAATACTTTTGGTGAAGAAGAGCACTCTGTGTTCTTACACACTTTCTTTTCTTACTGTTTGAAAGGAGAAACTTCTTACCTGTGAACAATCCCCTGGCAATGCAGGTGCTCTACTGCAGACAGAATTTGCCTGGTGTATCTCCTTACTTCCTGTTCCAGCAGCCTCTTTTTGTCACAGATTCTGTCCAGGAGGTCCCCACCACGGCACAGCTCCATCACCATGTAATAGGAGTTGTCAGTCTCCAAGGTCTCATATAGCCGAACAATGTTGGGGTGCTTTATCATCTGATGTATCCGTGGCTCGCGCTTCATGTTTTTTAGAACATAGTAATCCTGCTTGGCTTTCTTCTTGTCAATGACTTTTATGGCTACCTAAAAGGCAGGATATTTGCAAATTAGCAACAAGCCTTGCAACCAGGATTAGCTTTCAGAAGGATATGGAGCAAGCTGACATGGGGAGAGGCTTTATTTGGCATGGTGTTGATAATCAGTATTGCAGAGGCAGACATTCCTGATGGAAGAATGTGGTTTTTATTTCTCTTGAAAGCCAAAACAAGAAGACTAAGTCTGTCATATCAGTCCCTCTCATTGCATTAATAAAGATGCACATATGAAATATTCTGAAAGGCAAAAATCCTTTCATGTTTGACTGGTAACTGCATCTGAAATATACCACATTTTTTTCTAATATGCTCCCTTCTGACTTAGTCTAAAAGCCATTCCAGATACTGGCTATTATGGGCTGGGATCAGATTCTTTGCAGTTTGGGGAGCTAGTCAGACAGTGAAGATACTGAAGCCACAGGAAAAGTAAAATTCAAAAAGTCACTTGAGAGTAACCCACCTTTCCACACTTGTGTCTAGTGGTATGTTATTTTAGCCCATCTAACCTAGAGATAACAGATGCTATCTGTGTCCTGCCATATAAATATTTGCTCTTGGAGTGGCTGCCTTTTCACTAAGCGTTGTCCATAACTAAAAAGATCAGATGCACGGCACTAATTGCTCAATGAGGATTATTAGACAAAGCAGACTTGAAATTGTCTTTATGCCAGCATCCTTCTTTCTTTCAGCCAGGAGGATCTCTTTGTTGTCTGTATTTTATAATTGTGAAAATAGTTGCACTCAATATGTATTCACATATGTGATTGATTATACATGAGCAATAAACTAAATTTATGAGGTTAATTTATGAGGATAAGATTCAGAAGATAATTCACTGAGTAGATTGTGGTTTTCAGATTAAATGGTCTGAAATTTTCTGCTGTAAATAAGTGTGAGGTTACTTGCAATTCCTCATGCTCGTTACCCTCTTCTTATGAGCTTACCTTCTCCCCTGTGGGGATGTGCAGTCCCTCCATCACCTTGGCAAAGGAGCCCTTGTTGATCATTTTGCCTACTAGGTAACTCCCAACTTGTTTGGAGTGAGGGAAAGTCTTCTCAGTCTCTTGGGGCATCTTGTTAAAAAAAGCAGGTATTTTTATATCCTTTAAGTTTTTCTCCCATTCTGTTAATATCTCATCCAAGTTGCCGGTATCTGTCATTTTGTCATCCAAGCCTGCTTTCATTGCCATGGGCATCCCTGGAGAGCTGGATTTGTATTGCTACTTTCCAGATTCAGCTTCTGATTCATGGCAGATCCAGGCATTAGTTCTGAATATCTCATGGCGCAAGTGCCATCCTGCCGATCACAGAGCAACTAATTCTTTTCCCCTGAGACTTGGGGTTTGTCAGCTGATCCCTAGTTTGGGCACACAGATCTGCTCAAGCAGAACCAAGTGGTAGATTATTAACCTAACTTGATATGTGATGCAAGTTAATGCCCCAGACCTGCCAAGTCAGATGACACATAATCGCATCCTTAGCCTGGAATATAAGGTTCTTCTTCCTCCTACAACAGTTCCCAAAACACGTTTGGTGTAAGTTGCAACAAACTAAACTGAGTCACAATTTTCCTGAAATGCATATGGCTAGTGTGCAAGGACACAAGTTCATTCTAAAAACACTGTGGTAGCAGGAATGCAAAGCTGATTTATGTACCTGATTCTGTGCAAGCATTTCTATATTTGCTGTGTAAAACATATAACTATATATGTACTGGTAGCACATTTAAGTACTGGTCTGACTCCAGGTCTTACAGAGGTCTTTTGCATTTCATGGGATGTAATTCTTGTTCTCTGTCCCGTATGGACTCTGCGTGTCTGTGTGTATGTGTGTGTATGAACTTTTTCCTCTGTACAGCAATGACTGATTAAAAAAAAAAAAAACAACAAAAAAGAGGCTTTTTTCTTTCCTACAGCTGTTGTCTATCTATATCTGTCTTCATCAACTGGTTTCTTTCCAAAGTCATGGAAAGAGAAAACAGCTTTTCCAAAGAGTGCTTTCACATACCTGCAATTTGAGATGGGAGTTGCCCTCTCTCTCCACTGACTACAATGTTTGGGACCCAAACCCCTTCCCAGAACTTAGTGTGATGACAAATCCTTTCTCCACCCTTCATCACTTGGAGTTGAAAAATAAGCAGTGTCCTTCTTGCCTGATTTGACTAGTGAAGCTCACTAAGGGCAAAAATTACCCAGGATGAGTGAAAATTACAAGGAATTTTAAAAAAAAGTATTATACTCCCAAATGGATTTACTGTATGCTTTGCAGTTCAAACTCTCCTGGTTGACGGCAGTGCATTGCCATCTGCATGCAGCTGCTTGCAGGCACAGGGCAAACACTTGTCTTTTAGTGTCTAAGTAAAAGATAAAGTCCCACTAAGTTGAACAGGTTGTCACACTTTGAGATATATCTGTTGCCCAGCTGGAATGGGACTTAGGATGCTTTTAGGTATTCATTACAGAAAGCCTGAAACAAATGAGACTTTTTTTTTAAGGGAAGAACAAGGAAATTGTCCCTGATTTGTGCTTACTATTTGCTCTGACTCTTTCCTGTCTTCCTAAATCACTCTTCCTACTAAAACCAGGACAATAAAAGTGAGAGGAACCACTGTACAGAACAGAAACCCCATATTTCTGTCACATTTCAGAAGAAAGGAAAAAAACCTCTTAAAAATTCCAACAAACATTTAAAACATGATAGCTAGCTAACTTAACTATTGTTATTTTTGGGGAAAGTCCCAGCCTGACACCTTTAAAAATGTTGAAATCAAAAAGCTTCCAAATACCTTTCAAAGTACTTTTTTTTGACACAGCAGAGGATTTTTAAAAGGGGGAGTAGGGCAGAAGAAGCATTAGAGTCCATCTCTGTGTCAGGGAGTCCATGGCTACTGATCACAAGCCAAACGAAGCTGAAATGCCAGATGAGAAGGGAGCCACCCACGAGTGCCAGTTGTGTCTCTGCTCTGTGGTTCAACTTTTATGTGATGTGCTGCATTGCAATGTGAAAAAAGGCGTGAGGAGAGAACAAACAGAACAGATTTCCAGCAGAAGAAAGGTGCCAATAAGGAATAACCTCCAGCAAGGAGGAGGGGTTAACACCGTAGAAGGAATGACAACCTTAGTAGCTTCAAAAAATAAACAGCCATCCTCCCCAGACAAGCCCTGTGGAGTAACCACCTTGCATTCATTTGGGAGTGTGATGGGAGGAGAGACAGTTCTGCTTCCTTGAGAAATAAAACAAACCATACAACAAACATGCAGATCTGAATAAGGTCTACAGTTTTGCTATCAAGTGAAAAAAATGTTTTTGTATAAATTGGAGATTAGCTCCTAGTTTAAGAAGAAAACTTTTGCTTTATAACTCCATATTTTTACTACCTTCTAGGGAAACTGGAGTATTTCTCATGATACCAGTGCTACCGATCCAAAAACCATGAGGCCATCATGTGGGTGCAAGAGGCCACTTTATGCTAATGCCAGGCTCGTTAAACAGCCTCATTGGGTTCAACAGAAATTAAACAGCATGAGCAGGAATTTGTCACTTTGCAGCCACCATCTTGGATTTCCCCCTGTGAAGCAAAATCCTGCCTGCAGCTCTTTCCAAAGGTCATCTTGTTTCACATTAGAGATGAGGCAATGTGATTCTGGATTCTGGTTTTTGCTATTGCAGGATGGAGCTGTGGCTTGATGAAGGGCTGGGGTTTATTTCTTGGAGGAATTCTTTTTGAAGTCCTAATTTATGCTCTCGTGAATACTGCCAGTTTTGTAAGATCTAGTGTGAGATTTTTCAAAAGGGCCAAAAAGTCAGATTCTTAGAGCTGTGAAGTCCCTCTGAATTGACTCAAGAATTCCCCCAAACCTGGATTTTTGGGATTGCCGAGCATATGCCCCACCTAGAGATGTGCTTTCCACAGGCACTGAGGGCATCCAGCTGGCTGGGGTCTGTGTTGCTGCGCAGGAATGATGCTGCAGAGGGCTGGGAAACACGGATCATTAGTCAGGAGGCAGCATCCCACTGGATACAGGTCTGGTTAACTGGAAGGCAGCATCCTGCTCACAGGACAAAAGTCAGCATCTCCTGGACCAACACCAACATGGAGATGTACTGGCATGCACAGGGCTAACACGAGCCTCTCTTTTCCAAGAGTGGTGCTTTAATGCACACATACTTTTGGTGCTTTGGCAATGCTCCCATCTTCCTTGACTTCCTACTCTCCCACTAACTGGTGCTGTCTGCTGCTTGAGGTATTAATGGTGCTGGCTTAGGTCCTGAGCTTGGCCCACTGTGAAGGTCTTGAAGAATGTGAACAGTTCATACTTCCATGCAGCTTAGGTTACCTGGCTGTAGGATGTAGGCTCGGCAGCTCCTTCTAAGACAGAAAGCTTTTCAAGTTTCCTGCTGAGAAGTGGGGATTTCCTTTTCAGAGAAGGAAATCCAAGATGGTGGCATCTAAATGTGGTGAATGGAGCAAATAAAGGGAAAAAAATTGGTTTGAAGACATGGTAGGAGGAATTTAATCTAAATAACAACCTCACAGTCTGTACTGTAATAACTCTTAGATTCTGGAACCACTTCAGTCTGTGTTTTATAATGTACCTAAGATATGCCCTTATTGCACTGTAACACCTGCCATATTGTAAGTTATTTCTGACTACTCATACACTTTTTGGCAGCCATGGAGTTTACTTTAGAAGTTACTGCATGTGCAAGTTCAGCAGCTTTTCTGCAGGATTTACTTACTGCCACGTGTTAAGGAGTTAAGAAGGCATGCACTCAAGGGCAGGTCACACTCTCCTCCTAGAATGGAGTAAATCAAGGATTGGTCTCTTTGAGAGTTCTAGTACTTCCTTAGTCAAAGAAGTGTCTGTTCCTCACCACCAAAAGACCAGTGGAATCAGAAACATATGGTCTGTTATTTTCTCTGTATCAATCTGGTCCAGCATTCACGCAAGTGAATGCAAATATTTCTTTAGTCTTCAGGGCTTGGATCAGGGGCTTTTGCACTGTTAAAGTGCAAAAGACTTTATTTTCCATGATATATTAAATTTTAGTTCATGTAAGAGTATTTCTAAGATGTCACTAGTGAACATATTTCACTCATGCCATCCATGCCACCACTAAATTTACATCTGATTCTGCATGGATTCCTTAGGCTAGTGGTCAAATTTAAAGATGAATAGGTTTACTTTGCAGATAGACTTTGTCTTCTGCAATGCAATTTATGCTTACCAGATTTGCAAAAATTTTCTCATGTATGTTGATACTTCTTTGAAGATCATTTTCCATTTCTAGGAAAGAAAACTTGCATGTTTTATTAAATGTCCATGAGTACTCATTCATGCTATATTTTAGATGAAGTAGCTATGTCAGACATGTATTTTCTCCAAGTGTGGGTGTCTGTTTTTCAAACATATTGGCAGCTTTGGTCTAGTAATCCTTACTTGGTTCCTTGAGACAGCCTTGTATTTTCATTCATGTGTCAGTATTGTGTCAGGTTCTTGCATGTGTACATGAATCTAAAATCAAAAAAAGCATCCCATAGCCTTTGAGCAAGGCCAAAACCAGGTACCTGGAGTTGAGCATGTCAGGTGAAGCCTGCATGACACCTCTTGAAAACACATCCCAGCTCCAACTACTTGCCCACTCAAGGGCTTCATATGCCAAAGGTGGTTTCTGTTGACTTTGCAACACTATTTACAACAGTATCTTTCAAACCCTGTGGATACCCACAGCTTTCATCCTTAAATTCAACATATTCTTCAGTGTTATGCTGTGATGGGAAGTGCTAGTCCTTCATTTGTGTGTGGACCAGGAATAGCAGAGGTATCTCTGCAATCGACTTCCAATTTGGTTTGAAGGGAATGGTAGAAGCATGCATAATTTCCCAAACCCAAATTGTATTTGGCATCTGCCACCAAAAGTGCCCACAGATTATGTTCATATTAATCTTTTGGAAACTGAACAGAGACATTCTGCTCTTTTCACTAAGGTATTAAGAATGTGTGGTCAGAGGCATGAGGCAGAGTCAGACTGCTGATAGAAGTGGAGATTTTGCTGAAATTGGAGTTCTCCTTTTTTGAGCTATATAAATGTTTTTCCTGTTATATCAGTTTACTTTTTACTCCCCAAATAATAAGCATTTAGTGCAGATTGTGAAAAGCAGAGTCTGTTGAGGCTTTGTTTTGTGATTGGGAAAAGATACTTGCTAAGGTGGCTGCAAATACTACAGCATCTGGATTTTTTTACTTGTTTACCTATAGCCTGATGAAGGGAAGGGACAAATTATTATGCATTCAGAAATGGGTTATTGTTCAGGTTATTTATTTACTTTTTGACCTCCAGTGTTTCCATCTGACTTTGATGGAATAAAGTTCAAGAATAAGACACCTTAAATTGATCATTTACAGTTAGATGTCTTCATGGGGGCCAGTAAAGGGGCTCTGTTGGTTAAGTTTAGACACTTGGTGGTGTTTGAATTGCCCACAGATACCCTGTCAGCTTTCAGATTCTGCTTAAGACAGATGTGGTTATCCCCAGGGTCCATGTCACACCTGCCAGCCCCACAGGGGTATCTTGGATACAGTGCAGTGTCTCAAGTGACACTAGACAGCTATGTTAAACAATGGGACTGATCTCTCAGTGCCAAGGTAAGGATGAGATTAATCACTGCTGAGGCTTCTCTAACTGTACTAGGATCTCCATGGAGTACAGCAGGAACTCTGAGCCTCTTCTTACATGTAGGAATTTCCATGCAGGAAATTTGATCTCTGACAGTAACCACTCCTCAGTGTGCTACGTGTGTGTGTGAAGATAATCCTTTGCCCTTGATAACCTGCTAATTTAAAGGTGATTTTTATCACTGCAGAATCATGAAGTTTTACATGTAAAATTATGACTGTCAGCAGCTTGATGACTTCCGGAGATGAAGTTGTATTGCTGGGGCTATTCACTGATTAGATAAAGTCAGATCTCATTATTACCTTTCTCCATTAATGTCTTTTGGAAAAGGATAGCTATGTTCTTTTTTTGTTAGATGTCTTTATTGAACTCAGGGGAAATCAACAGTATCAAACTGTCACCCTTAATGAACTGAACTTAAAATGAACTCCCTTTTTTTTTGTTGCTTGTTTTTTATTTGCTTTACTGCTCTGAATATAAGAAAGTGATACCATTATTGTCTGGAGCCTGTTGTAATCAGCAATTTTTTTCTCCCTTAAAACTCTCAGTATAGACTTAACATTGTCCTTGCTCACGTAAAGGAAAAACTACCTCTCACGGAAATGGGAGTAGAATCATGGTGATAAATAGTACTGAAATCCCACTGACGATGGGCGGAGAGCATACCATTTCCTGATAGACTTTAATGCAAACATATGTTGGACTTCCAATTAATAATGACCATGGGAGACCAAAAGAAGGGTGGACAGTTACAAAAAAACCCCTTAGACTTAGATTTAGCTTGTGTTCAGAGGTTTAATATACTGTTGTAAGAAAAGAGGCAAATGGGAGCCATTAGTTCATATTACTGTAAAATATTTCCTTGGTTTCCTGCTCTCTGAATCCTCACCATCCAGAGATTTCAGGCATGCAGGAGTAGGAGTGGTGCCCTCTGCCCAGCACCCAAGATTACTGACATCCTGAACATGTAAAGGTCACAAATTGTACAAGATCAATGCACGTTTTTGTGATGTCAAGAATACAAAGAATTATATTACTGTATCCGTGTTCTTGGTTGTCCATCTGCTGCTGAGTTCTGTATTGAATTGCATCTTCTGTTTGTTGGATTGTAGTTTGCAAGAAACATAATATGCTGTTTACAGGTTGCTTTTCTACAGTGGCACTGTTTCGAGGCCAGATGGCCACCATTTGCATGGTCACTGAGCACAGGGAAAAGTGAAAGCTTCCAAGAGCTTTGTCTTTGCAAGCTCCACAACTTCTGCAAGGGTGAGTTCCCTGTTGTGATCTTGCAAATTGAGAGATCATGCTTGGGTGATAGCCAGTTTCCTGCAGTGGTATGATTTTTCAACCAGGCTGGAGTCTAATCCCTTTTACCTGGCTGAAGGGTAAGAAGATAGAAAGGCCGTATCCTTTGATTTTACTGACATCTGGTTCCTGCAATAGAAAAGAGTGCACATCTTTTGTGCTTTCTCCTTACCCAAGGGATTAATCAGTCTTAAGGGAGATGTCTCTTACTGTGACACCTGTCCTTGCTCCCAGAAGAGAAAAGAAGAGATGTCAATACTGTCTGGGTGTTTAGGGGAAAACATAATACCCCAAATAACAGCATGAGGCTTTCATAGCATAAACTAAACTCTCTATGAAAGTTGTGGAGGACACGGCCTTAGTGGAAGTCTCCTTTCTTTGTCCTCACATGTCTCTTTTACAGGATCCCTTGTACTGTGCTGTAAGCTTCACGTGCATGGATTTGTAATCTCTGAACAACACTAAAATGGTAAAAAAAAAAAAAGGGAAAATATGAACCCATTCTCTATAGTTTTTTATGGGTTGTCCCCTTAACACCTTTCCATTAAATTGATTGGGTTTTTTTGATTTTAAAAGTAAGAATAAGAACTACAGACCATGTTCACATGCAAGTTATTTAATTTATGTCTTTAAAAGAACATCTGCAGATTTTGTACCAACAAAGTGAGCAACAGGAATGGGCTGGAGAATAAGGCCTATTGTGCAGCCCTATTGACAAGCTGCCAGGTTTAAATGACCTGGAATTTTTTATACCATGACAATTCAGTGAGAACATGACAGGGACACACATTCTCAGAAATAGTTACAAGAAAGCAGAGGAGCTAAAATCCTTTTCTTCAAAAGAACCTGTGCAGAATGAAGTT
The DNA here is from genome assembly GCA_013400735.1 of Pomatostomus ruficeps. Classification (NCBI taxonomy): domain Eukaryota; kingdom Metazoa; phylum Chordata; class Aves; order Passeriformes; family Timaliidae; genus Pomatostomus; species Pomatostomus ruficeps. The sequence goes on from VYZT01013902.1 coordinate 33,189, forward strand.
TGTACTGCCTTCAGGTTCTCATTCCTCTGTGGATCAATAAATTAAGTAGCACATCAATACCAAATAGCAAATGAACCTCTGAAAAGGAGAGCTTCCTGCTGAGGGTTTCTGTCTTGCCGTGAGTAGTGTTTGATCTGGGTGTGCTGTCAGAAAAAAAAGGGCTATTTCATCATCTTTGAGGATTTTTGATTTACTAGCTAAAAGTGATGGGATACCTGTTTCTCAGCCCTCATCTGAGATGGTATGTTTCTATTAATTTATTCCTTCGTTAGAGGATTTGCTTTTTGGTGGAGAATAACACACTCAGTAAATAGTTGGAGTACTTGACTGGCCTTTGAACAGGCAGTGCTAAACTGGCAGGCAAAATGCAGATGAGGGCAGAGCAATAACTCCTGCAAGCCTTCCTTGTGCTAGCAGTGTTTGCCAGGGCCAGATGGCTAAATCAGTACTGGATGCAGGATTTTGGGAATGGTTAACACTCCTCATGCCTCATTGGAGGGACCCCTCTGCATGGCCTCAAGGAGAGCCAGGGAACTCTGCTGGGTGTGCTGGGGTTGCAGCAGGGTCTCCTCCATTAAACTGCAGCACAAGATTTTTACACACAGCCAGGTAATTCCCCACGGATTTATATAAGGAATACCGTCTGGGAAATATCTGGTGCGGGGTGGGGGTGCTTAGTCTTTCGTGCATATGCATGTAGCTTTGCCTCCAGAAACACCTCTCCTCCGTGTATCTGGAGCTGTGTTGTATTCCGGCCACTCTCTGAGAGTAAATCCCCTGTGCTGTGGGGTTTCCTTGGGGTCTGTGCTGCCACAAGAGGGAGCGCAGCGGCTGGGGAGGGCATGGGGACACAGCACGCCCGGCAGCCGAGGGCATCCCTTTCAGGACAGTGAGGCAGTGGTGGATTAAGCTCACAACCTCTTCTAGAAGGATAATTTTGCATGTTACATCTGCCAGACAAATAACATGTGTATGTAACACATGCAACAGAGTTGCTTATAAATCAGGGAATTAAAGATGTAGCTGACTATAATGTCTTGAAGGAAGCTTAGTATTGGGCAGTGGCTTTTATTTACAATTTAACAGTTAAACGTATTATGCCGCATAAACCTTGAAATGGCTTGATTATAAAATGTGTTTTGGAAAGTCCATGTGCCTTCCCCACAGAGTGCTAAACCTGGTGAAAAATGGGTAGCATCAATAAACACCAAACCTTGTACCAATAAATGTGTTCCCTTCATTACTTGAAGAGCTCAGAGCTATGGAGGTATAAAGGGCCCCATTCTCCCCTACAGGGGAGTAACACATGCAGGGCAGAGGAAACTCAATGAATTTCAGCATGCAGCTTCCTGCTCATTGCTCCATAGCAGGGGGATGGGTAAGCACTTAGGGCTTGCATTCTCCATGGAACGAAATAAATATCTGCCTCCCTAACTTACAGAGGGAACATCTTTTCTAGTTACTTGTCCTGCAGACTGCTTTTGTAGTCATCCTTAGGTGCCCCTCACATAACATCAGACAAATAAGCTGAGCGTTCCAGTCTTTCCATTAGCACAAGAGGGGTGGCAGCTGTGTGTCCATGCAGCACTCCAGGTACCCTGGCAGACCTTCACACCAGCTCAGTGTTTGGCTGTAAATTGCAGCCTTTAAGTTCTTGCAGTCCTAACAGGCAGCATGAGATCTGCTGTGTTCTTGAATAAAATAAAATTGCTTTGTTGCCATAAAGTTATGCTGGGTGGGTTTAATGCTCCCTATGTTATGTGTGCTTTTATGCCTATACGGAGAAAATGTACAAAGAGAGGGGATGTGTAATTTCTCTCAAGTGTCTAAGGAAACCTGTTCATCTGGTACAGATGAGGTATAGTGGCATTTGTTGATTCATATCACTACAACAGCATCCACCTTCTTCAGCCCACAAACTGAGCTTGGGGACTGCCCCAGACCCAGTCCTGTGCACATGAAGGTGTTGATGGGAGGCAGATGCTGGCTCTGTGGGGAGAAAAGGAAAAGGCTGACAATTCAGTCCATTCTTTTCTCTCTGGTTTGAGGTGTATGTGTGTGAGGGGCATGTTAGCCTTTTCCACCCTCTTCTCTTCCCTCTTGCACTCTGCAAACATGGATTCCTGAATGACCAGGGTAAAATTGTGCTACTCTACAGTGACTGAGTTCCCAAATGTCATTTTTTGCAGCAAAATTTCTTCCTTCAGTTGGCTCATATCTAAGTTTGAGCCTGAGACATCTTTTCCCAGATTTTGAATCAGATCCAGAGATGGGTATATACATTTTCTGTATATGTATGTTGAATGCTTTAAAGTATCTGCAAAATTATGACAATCTTATTAGTTTTAGATTATTCCCTTTAGGTGAATTTTTTTACTGGATATATATCTTGAATAAGGGTTCTCCCATGCAGCTTTACCCTTGGACTGGAAGAAAAGGTTGGATTTTTTTCAGTGTTTGAGTTTTTTGGGTTTTTTTAATAAGCTTTCTTTTTTGCACCTGACTTTCTCAAACATAAATCCCAAAAAAGCATGAAGGCAGAAGTGTTCCCCTCCATGTTTCTGTGCAATCTCTCTAAAAAGGCGAAGTGGGAGCCTCCCCAGACATGACAGTTGTTGCAGATGTATTGCCCCTGTGTGGCAGATGAGAGAATAAACAACATGTGGGAGCAGCAAAATGCTGCTCCAACACTGTAGCACTGAGCACAGGATAAGAGCCCCTGTAAAACAAAATAGACTTTTTCGCCCTAATCTCTTTTCAAGTGCCATGAAATTGCATTTATTTCAGGCACGTTTCCTTAACTCTTGTTTTCATTATGTTGTTCTCAAAGATTTAAGCCACTGTATCTGAGGACAGACCCCATGCAGTTCCTTGGATGATCAGAAAGATGCTTATCCTGAAAATTCAGTTGAGCTGCTAAATTACGTGAACTGGCTTTTCCTTTTCCATACCAGGAGTTGCTTTCCCTGTAGCATGGTGGCAGCCAGCACCTCCTAGCCATAGCTCATATTTGTTCCCAAAATATGCCAGGAGATGCTCTGGAGACCCCTATGCTGCCTCTGCCCTGAGCCCCCCACCCATGCCAGGAGGCTGCTCAATCCAGAGCACACTGTGGAGGCTGTTTCATCCAGGCAGATCAGACCTTCTCATGCAAGCACTTCAACACAAGTGTGTTACCTCTGGGAAAGGTGCTTTTGTTGCTAAATATCTGACAAATCTTGAAGAACTTATAATTTTGGACTCAACATACTTCATTAGTGGAAGCACAAGTTGTTTTTTTCACTTGCTGTAGACAGCTGTAGTAATTATAACAACTTTGTTCTTTTGTTTTCCCCACTCGGAGAAGTCCTCATTACCTAAACATCACCTCTGACCTTCTTTTATACTTTCAGCATGCATTTTATTAACTCCTTTTTCTTATGGGGCATGTGGTGTCTGCCACTTGGTACAAAGAAGATAAAATTTGCACTTCTGATGCAAAGAGTGACAGTGAGAAAGCTGTCTCCTTCCCAACAGTTTATACAAAAACCCCTAAAAAATTGCAGGGATGGGTGAATTAAGTTTGTGCATATATAGTCAGAATTTCTTTGGGCTCCCTGCAGGAACAAACCTATTGCACTTAGTGCGATTCATCTAGGGAGAGTAGAGTGCATCCTCATCCCACCGCCTGCATGCACTTTATACAGTGATGATAAATTTCAATCAGTTGCCTGAGGAGTTTATTTTCACAGCACCTCTTTACTTCCCAGGCTAAGAAACAAGGCATCCAGCCCTTCTCTACCAGTAACACTGGAGGTTTTGCATTTATTATACATTTGGTGAAACCATACACGGCAGTGAAAATTTACTAGATGTTGCAGAAAGAAGCAAGGGAAAGTTAAAGCACAGCCTAGAAATAAAAAATGAGTACTGTTTGCATGTACTTTTATTGATTTCTGACAGCCATGCTATTTTCAGGGACAACAGAAGGGAAAAGAATTTCAGTCTTTGACTGGATGAGTGATGTACTACCCTCTCCTTTTTAACTAGTCTTATATATTTATTTTTTTTGTGCTAGTGTGTGCATGTGCAGAAGAGTGTCTACCTAATTGGCCTCAAGAGGGGATTAAACTAAATAAAATCACGGCCCACAGGGGGCCTCTAAATATGGAATTTTAATTTGAAAATTTTTGTGGGTTCCAGTGTAATTCAAGCTTTTCAAGCTTTATTAGTGCACAGTCGTTTGTGCAGCTTGCAAAGCTCCCATCTCGGCGAGTTTGATATGCCCGCCCCTGCTGGAGCAGAAGGCAGAGCACTCCCTTCAGCCGGGAAACATTCTCAGTGACACAAAAAAGCCCTGTTAAATAAAACACACGCTCTTAGCGACAGGAGGCGGCAGAAAACGGCAACGCGCACCCAGGCAGCGATGCCACTTGAAAGAGGCACTAAAGAGAGGCAATGACAGTCAGCAAACGTCTCCACTCTGCCGGCCTCCGAGGCGCTGGGAGCAGATAGGAGTAAATACCAGCGATTTTACATGTTCCCTTGTAGTAAAAGTCAAAATATGCAGCTTAGTGTAACTAATTGCGGTGGAAGGAGAATGAACCAATAGTGCTCGTTGCTGTGAAACTGTTAATGGAGAACTTATGGAGAGAAAGTCCAAGTTCTCTCGTCCAAATTGGAATGTGAAAGAAATCTGTTGGAAGGTGATGACAGAAATGAAGTAAAACAGTTGTTTCCTGATCCATGTGCCAGATGTGTCACATACTGTGATAAATAAGATCTGCATCTTACACTCCAGAAATTGGGGAATATTACAAGCGTTTATTATAGTGAGGTACAAAAAAATGTACTTGAAATGCTTTGTTTCTCCTGGCACCAAGTGGTGAGAAGTTATTGCACAATGCCTGGAGCTGCTAATTCTTTTGTTTAGGTTCAATCCAACACAGCCTATTAAAAGCTTAAATTCAATTTTATTGTTAAGGTATTTATTAACTGATTATGAAAAGACATTAAAGGGCTCATAATTAAACTACTAAATTGTTCCTTACCTTGACAAATCCCCCATTTTCCAAGACTGACTTCCACAGTATAAAGTATTAGAGTTTTAATTTAGAGAAGAATGCCGCTCACAGAAAAACCCCAGCTTTTGCTTCAGCTCTTGAGTTAATCCCAGGCTGCCTTGCTGCTGTTCATAAACCCAGAATATCATAGCAGGCAGCCTAATCCATTGGTGGCATTTCTTGGGAAGCCTGCTCTGTAGGTTTGTGGCATGTTGTCACACATTTGCAGAAATAGCTGCATGTTGATGTTGGATAACCCATCCTCATTACTCAGGAAAAAAAATCTCATTGACTTTTGGTCCATATGCTTTTGAAACTGTGCGCTGTGAACAGCTTTCTAGCCCTGCCAAGACTGAGGGCACGTGCTTCCAAAGCAAAGCAGATTCCCAGAACAAGATGCTGTTCCCCCAAATTCAAAGCCTGGGAAGACAGTGGAAGCTGAGTGACTGAATCTCCTGCAGCAGCTTGGCATAAGACCTCAAAGAATCTGCAGACCCTCCAAGTCAATGATTTTATGCAGGCAACTGCATTGTGGCTTCATCCAGATGACTGATGCTTGGGTGGGGTGAGATGGATGCAGGAAGCAGACAAGGGATTTGAGTCTCCTTGTGTTTTCCCTTTGGAAATTGCTCTGTTCTTCAGAAAGATTGTATGTCTGGCACCTGCACCAGGGATAACAGAGTGACTGGGTTGTCCTCCTGGAGGTCTTACAGCTCTCAGCTCTCTCTGGCTGCCTGTGTCCTTGCATAGCTCACCTGCAGAGCTGAAATACTCCTTTCACACAAACTCCATCAGGAGGCTTTTGCTAGGAGAACAGACAGAAAGTACGAGTCTGATTATCACAAGTAGAAATGGTAGTTCAAAACCCCTCATAAGTGTGGCTTGGGTGAACCTCTGCAGTCTCAGGAACCTGATGATGAACAGTAATTCCCAGAATATGTGAGCTGTCTTTAAAAGAGAAAACCAGTAAGTTAGTCTGTCACATCTTGATGATGTGACATCACTTATGACCTTTACTCAGATTTCAGAGAAAAAGACCTCTGCATCAGTTTTATAATTCTTGGAAACAAATATGATCTTATGTTTGCTGCTGGATGAGTGCTCACTTACCCCATGGTAAAACCCCAATTCAGAGCAGCACAGGTAGCTTTTACTTTGAGATAGGTCTTTCACTTCTCCTGGGATTTGCCTTCATTGGTCATATGCTCTTTTGCCCTCCCTTCCACTGATATTTCCCAGTGAGATACTGAATTTAGCAAGCCCATTGGAAAACCCACCCTTTATTTTTGGCAGAGAAGCTGCAGCTGTAAGTGTTTATGGGAAACAAAGATATCTGATTAGGGTTTTTTTAACACACTAAGCTGCATACCCTCTGGTAACCTTATTATTTGTTATACTGTTGGAGGCTGTGGAAGAATGGAAAGACTGTAGTTTCTCAGTGGCACAGCTAGAGCTGGCTCACCTTTGAAAATACGGAGGTGCTGTTGCTTTTCAAAAATACTTTACTGAAGAAAGTGATACTGTTTTTTACAAAACCAGGCACAGCCTTACAGAAAGGGCTAGTTAGGAGCCTCAGCAATTTTTTTTTTTTCATCTGGAGTCATATTTACCCTTAGGGGACACATTAGAAAAGACAATGGACAGTCGGCCACACTGACAGCTTATGGGAGGAAATAAATGCAAGAAATAAAACTTCCCATGCTTTTGTGAAGCTGACACAAAGAGAGCTGACAAAGGTCAGTACTTTATGGCTTTGCAAATGGCAAAAATCAAGTGTCCTGACTTGTCATGGGAAGTGAAAACCTATGGTGCAGGCTGAGTACATGAAAAAAGAGATGATACTGCAGCGAACAGCCAGTAATGAATGTGGTGAATAACACATCATGCACATTGCCTAAGCCTCAGCAGATCCCCTTGAGGAAGGGAATATTTTTGTGTTGTTTCTTTATACAGTGTATGGTTTGTTTCTCCTAAATAGAGAACCTAAGACCTAAAGAGTTTAGTGTAGCCACTTTTCCAGCTTCACAAGAAGCTAATTCCTCAGGTTCTTCCTTCCTTAGGCTGAAGGATACTGGAGCAATGAATGTTAGTGGCCAGAAATACCAGTTTTGGGAAGGGGATGCTCATCTGCCCCCACACACCATCCCAGAAGTCTGCTGTGACCCAGAGATGATTGGAGAAGAGCCTCAGCTCCGGAGTCTTGGCGGAGTCCAAGCACGGAGATGCAGCGAGATGAGGGGAGCTCTATCTGCTCCCTGAGACAGGGACCAAAACCTGAAACTAGAACATACTCAAGTCAGAATCCAAAGGACTGAATGCACTGGGTTCCTTCCAGTGTAATCAGTGATACTATGATTCCAATCAGGTTCACAGAGAATCTGTGCCACAGGGTTCACAGGTAAGAACTGGGATTATTTACATTTTCAAAGTTTGCACTGTGGATTTATTGCTCGAGCACAGATTTGGTCTAACACAGATGGTATAGCATGGATAAATAAAGTACTTTTCTAACTGGTTAGATAATCCAAATTTGCTCTTTCAATCTCATTTCACTGGGAAAAAACAATATGACTTTGGGTTTAGGTAACGCCTGTGTCTTAACACCAGATTTATCCAGGAGACTGGAGCAGTTCACTCAGGCTGTGGTGGCTTTGGGGCTCTTTTCACCTGAGTCAGGTAAAATGGAGCAGAAAGCTTTAGGGTCCAGAAAACTTGTAAGATTTCTTCAGAATTCTGTCCTTTAGAGAGTTGTATGCGGCTCAGTGTCCATACAGTCAAGGCAGTGCCTATAGCTGCAAGAGGTGCCCAGTGTGACACAGGGATGGATGCAGGACCCCATCCAGACTGAAGAGTACCTGGGGTAAGTTTCCTTGTGAGCCCATGCCAAGGGTTGTCCATTCATATTTCACAGTCTGTACTGGTCTTTGCATTTAGGAAATAAAAGCCGGTCCTGTCTTTGCAAATAGAGCACCGAATATGGTTCGAGTGACCCCTCAAGGAGAGGAAGGCAGCGTGGAGTGCATGAAAAGTGCAGTGTCTCTAGTGCAAGCCTGGGCCTGCCATCTGCCTGGCTGCAGAAATATGTGCTGGCAGTTCCTGTCCATACATGTTACTGACTGACAGTGATGGAGTCAGAAAAATGTCAAAGTGTTAGAAAAGTCAATATTATTAAGACCTTGCTCCTCTTGCTTCCCTGTTCTGAGTAGTTTCTTGAGTATGACCAATTACATTCTTTTTTTATGACCAGTCAGAAAAGCAGTTTTTATTAGCTGGTTTGCTCAATGATTCAAATGTATAGACTTTATTTCAGTGTCATTTGAGTTGGAGGAAAGCATACAAGGATTTTTGCTGGCTTAAATTAGTGGAACTGCCCCTTTGGCTGAATGACAGGGCCCTCGCCTTGCAGAGCACAGCTCCAGCCCCGTTGCTGACTTTTGCCTGTAAATTAGTTTGTGAAGTGGTGTTTATTGCTACATTGGGAGGTTAAGACAGCCTAATTGTATGTTTGTACAGGAGAAAACATCACGCCAGAGCCTTAAGCAATTATTCTTTCCATGTCCTTTCACTGTTTAATCTTGACACTGTTCAGAGGGGAAAGGAGACAATTTGTCTTCACCCTACAACCAATTAGCAGTAAAAGTGCAGAATGGCTAATGCAATATCTACTGAAGTGCCATCATCCATTCATCACGATAAGATCCTGAAATAACATGCATCTAGAACCCCTTGTTGGGAATTATTCTGAGTCCAAGCCTCATCACAGCCAAGGATATCTCTGTGATTTATAACCACCGTGTGGTTGCAACATCTAACAGTGCTCAGCACCTCTCCTCCTACTTTTCCTCTCCAGTGGCCATCTTCTCTTTATGGAAAAGCCATCCTCCAGAGGATAAGTTCTTTTAACAGACCATTGCTCACTGAAATGTTTTGTCTTTTCTAAACAGCTATGGTGAGTCACAGGGAATTACCTTTCTTTCCCAAGGAGGACATGCCAAATATAAGCCAGACATGCAGTGTCTTCTCTGAGTTGACCAAAAAGCATGACACAGCAAAAATAGTCCTTTGATATGAAGGCCACTGTGTTGTAAAGAAGAAATCTCTCTTTCAGACTATATAATTTACAAAAGTGGCAAATCTCTGAAAAACCATCCAGGTCTTGAGCCCTGCATTTACATGCAAGGATCCCACAGAGACATAATCAGACCCATGGTAAATGACTGACACCAGTGGTGTTCTGGTCATGTACACATGATCTGTATTTGGTTCTGGATGACCAGGGTTCAGTTTCCTTGGGAGTGTCTGCAGGCAGGTTCTCTAGTTGGGGTTTTTGTTGTTGTTGTTCACAAAATACTTCTCTTAATAGTTATAAAAACCCCACCAGGTCTGTCTTTCCCAGGGCCAGCCCAAGAAGGCTCCAATTATTTTTCACTGGATGCTTAGGTACATGCAGTAAGAACAAGATCATGTTCCAATTTTGCTTTCGGTTGGCAGGGCATAAGTTTTCTGGGCTCCTGCCCAAGAGTGATCTAGTCCTATATGTTTTAAGAGGTTGAATTTAGCCTCTGACTGTTGGTACAGGTAATCGCATTGCATCAGGAATGGGCACGACCCCTAATTTCACTGATCACTAAATCCTCAGCGTGCTTCATCATCCTGACCCATTTTGGCTGAGAAAAGTTTTCCCTCAAAGATACTGAGTTTTGATACAGGAAAACTAGACTTTTTCAAAGAGGCTTTATTTGCTGGATGGAATAGAAGGGAGGCGCCAAGAACATTTTAATCAAATGCTCATTACAGAGAGGATCCAAGAAAAAAAGCACTGCCTTGCCCTATTCCTTTCCAAGTCAACAGACCATTTTGAAGGCTTCAGCAGCTTTCTAGCTACATATACCTGCACAAGATGTTCTTAAGCTTCCAGCAAAGGATAAGGTGGAGGAGGATTAGTGATTAGCAAGATGGGAACAGGACTGCATGTCAGACAGATCTGGGAAACATGTTAGACTATTCCAAAAGTTTCAATTCTGACCTTTCTTCAGGGGGGAAAAAAGTGCTTTCTGTAAAAACCCTCAGATCTTTAGCTTCTCAGAGAAATGTTCTTTTGCCATGTAATACAGTCACTTACATTTCATACGTCTCTGCCAGAGGGTATGTCCCAGCCCGATGTGCAAATAAAATGGGGAATGTAAATCTGGATGGGATGCTCACGCCAACCTTGCGGATGTGAGAGGATGAGGGACAGGCTTTAAAAACGTCACTGCCTCAAAACGTGCCTGAGAAGTTGGTGGTGGGTGCTGCAGCGCATGTGGAAACTCTGCTTCCCAGGCACCCCAGGGACAGGAGACATCACAATGATGTCATGCTCCTCCTGAGCTTCCCTAATGTTAATCATAGCAGCATCTGCCTCGGGGGAGCATTTCTGAGAGAAAGGTGTAAAAAACATGACACTTTCCAAATCTAGTCAGAGTGGGGAGTTTCAAGCAGCGGAGCACTGGTGCTATGTCCCCTGGGGCCTGAACCACCTTCTCTTCTAGGTGTCTGACTGTCAAACGTGCCGTGGTGCATGCTTTTCCTCTCTCTCATTTACTTTATTGAGGATGGCATTGGTTACAGCTGTTTAAAAAATATCTGAGCAGGTTATTATGGGAAAGGACAGAAGAAGTTCTTCCTGCCCAGATGCAAAACTCAGATGGTTTTCTTTGTAAGGGTGAAGATCATTAGTGGTTTTTCTTTCTGGGCTGTTTTTGGGGAGGGGAGGAATCTTTAGTGTGAGACAGCTAGCAGAATGGTCAGTTGGGGATTTTGAAGAGCTGACTGCAGCTCTGGCACTGACTCCCTCTGAAACTTAGCTAAAGATTTCAAACTGGAGTCTCTGAAAGGTCAATAATAATAAGTAATAGGGCTGGCCAGAAAACAAGAATTCTGTTTTGTGAAAAATGTTGCGGTTCCAAAATTTGTTTTCATTCCAGTGCAGAAAGAATATGAGATCTTTCTTCCTTTCCTTTTCTTTTTCAAGGGAAAGAGGAGAAAATAAAACAATAGGCATATTTTAAAAAATCTTAGTGGTTTAGTAGGATAGGGAAATGGTTCAGATGAGGAACTTGACCTGACATCTCCCCATCCAAGGTGAGATGAGGGACCTTGGCTTTACAAAGGTGGTTTTCTGACAGAGTAATTCTATCCCACAGAATAAAAACTTTCTTGACAAATCTTTCATTGAAACCTTTGTATTTCTTTAAAAAGTTTTAATACTGTGACCTTATTTTTCTTATTTAGAAAGAGATTTGGGCCATTTCTTGATCATTTCTAATAACCTCTTGTAAATGTATTTTTATTATTTATAACAAATGCCGGATGCAGAGACAGTCCTTCATCTCACAAACATTATCCAAATGCTTGTTGAAATTAGGGGAGATACAGAATGGCAATGTTTCATATTTTGTCGTTTACATATAAGGTTGTTAAAAATTCTGGTTGAGTGTCTTGTTCTGCAACTTCAGACAGGTGTGTTAGAAATACAGGTCTTAGCATCTCTGATTTCACCTCTGCCACCTTTGAAATGTTGGTGGTAACAGAAGTATCTTTTCCCAGCTGACACATGTTGATAAGTTCATTTAATATCTGCACAGCTCTTTGAATATAACAGCCTTAACTGTAATTGTAAGTACCTCACCTCAAATACCTTCTGTGGACAAGAGAGTCAGAGGTGTAATCAAGCATACTGATGTGCAAAAATATCAGAGGAGCACTTCAGACTATTCAAACCAACCCAGCCCAAACAAAGGCCAGCTAATGGCTGTTCTCCGTTTTGGACATGGTACAAACATATGAGGTTGTTTCTAAATAGTGGTTTTGGGGTTTTTTTCTTTCTTTTTTTTTTTTTTTTATAAACATTTTACCCTAATTTTTCATGTAAAAACTATGGAGTGTTCTCTTAGGTAAAGTGAGCTGGTATGAAGTACAATGGGGATGAGGTGCAGCTGTAGCTACTACTTTACTCGTTATAGCTAATATCTGGTGCTCAACTGGTGCTGCAGGAGATGCAATTGCAGGAAACTCACACAAGGAACAGACTTCTCTGCAAAGCACCGCAGTCATTAGATGGAGAGATGTGGCTTGTGAACTTGTAAAGCCTTTTCAAAATTCAACTGGGGTGTTCCAAAGCAAAATACAATTTCTGCAGGCAAGGTAGATTTAGCACCTATTCTTGCATAGCTGTGAGTCTCCTTAGCTACCACTGAAACTACTTCAACTTAAAAATAAAATATCAGACTCTTGGTATATAATAGTTCTGTGCTGAATAATTCTCGGATAGCAGTCTTTTTAGTCCAGCAGAAAAATACCCTTGACAGGCATGTCAATTCCCTTCGTAGGGAGTGTGAAATGCCACCTGGTATTTTTGCAATATAGCAGAGACTCTAGTGAGTTAATCCTTCAAAAACAACCTCCAAAGTGGCTTAAATGGGTTGAAGTGGGAAGATGGGGTTAAAACAGTCAAATTCGGGTTTATATGGAAAGGCAACTACATAAGCGAATCCACATTTTTTCCCCTTGAAAAGCAGCATGCTCTGAGCTGCTTCATTTGGTGACGTCCAGGTCCAGAATTCGTTTGCGGGACTCAGGATTCACCCTTTGATCTTTCTTGAGGAGGCCCAATGTGTGTTTTTCCCAAAATGAACATTTCTCCAGCTGCTTGGGGACAGGCCTTGGTTCAGCTCTGTGTTTAAACCTAAGAACAGAAACATACATCCCTTCTTTCATTGGTGAAGAAGGCAACCATAGATAAAATCAAGTGAATATGATTATTTTATAACATAAAAGATTTGGAGAAAAATGTCCATGCCTATCTTCTACATTTGGAAATTCCTTGACATTTTATGGGTATTGCAGAAACAGAAGTAGCTGGCCCATGATACAGGACACACAATTACGCTGTTGAATTATGGAATTACATAGAGTTATCCATTATCTGGACTACAAGCAGTAATTGTTATATTAATACTGTCTGTACTGAATGCATCCTATTTAGCAGCTGAAGCTGGTCTAGCTGGAATTTAGAATATGCTGCCTTGTTAGGTTTAGGTGCACATCATGACTGCAACTTTCGTACCATCATTGGCTCAGAAATCTAACAAACAGATGATTTGAACTGTTAATGCTGCAAGAAATAAGTCAAAGAGCTAAGAAAAATCACTACATTTAAGTAACCCCCCAACAAAATACCTATTTTAAGGCCTGGATCTGTGTTGCCATATGGAAAGCGAATGCAGCTGGGAGACTGGGAGGGAGCTACAGGGGATGGATGGCCTCAGGCAAAGAGCTCTTGCAGACTTCTTGTGACATTATTCTTCCTGCCTCTCTCATAAATACAGTCAGCAATGTTAGGCAAATAAATACATGTATCCATGTGATAGTAGAGCTATGCCCTGGGCCATATCTTACAGGTTTGACAAAGTGCTCAGAAATAAGCAAAAAAATCTGCCACAATCCTTTTCATAAACACAGGAAAGTAACTGAAAGTTCTCTGCAGGGGTAGGGATCTATTGAGGGAGGATACTCACCCCAGGAAACACAATATTTGGCTGTTGCCACAGATGCCTTTTTCCCAAGATTAAAAATAACACAGAGGAAGAGTTTGTGGAACCAGCTCCTGAGACATCAGGTTTTCAGAATTTCGAATCAAAAAATGATTCTTTTGGCCCATGTTTGGTGAAAACAGTGGAAATACTAGATTTATTTGAAAGAGAAATTAAAAAAACATGAGCAGTCATAAAAAAATAGTACTGACTATGACAGTAGAAAAATTTATAATTGGGGGTCAAGTATCCTATTAGTTTGGGGCTATTTCTCTTTAAATAGAAGACCAGTCACAAAGGATTCCTGAGAGATGATATAATCTGAAACTATATTGGAAAAAAGTTTGCTCCTCTCTTAAATTACCAGGGCCTTTTGTATCCTAGTAAAATACTTTATTACTTGATCTGGCTCTAGAGAAACAGTGATTCCATAACAAACCTTTCCCAGGACTTTAATTATTTCCTTTATTATATCCTGAAAAAGGACTAGGTCACTTCTGAAGGCCACAGAAAGAGTATTGTTTTTTTTCCCGGGCAAACTAACAAAAAACAAAGGAATGTGTCTTTATATCAAAAAACCAAATTGAAGTTAGGTTGCTAAGTACGAAGAGTGCAGTAGTTCTGCTTCCAGAAACACATCTCAGATTGTATTTCAAAAATTCATCTGGCAATCTTCCAGTGAATCTCTTAAAAACAGCCCTGCCCCAACACAACTGTGAATCTTCTTTGCCACTATAAAAATAAGGAGGGCTTTCCAATGAAAACCCATGTGTCTTGTGAATCATTGAGGTGCTTCTATAAGGGCCCTGACATTTGAAGTTTCAGTGATTGACCCACCTGTGCATCACAGGGCATGCTCATGCTTTCAAGGGACTGAGGGGAGACCTCACCGCAGTTACAACTTCTTCGTGAGGGGAAGAAGAAGGGCAGACACTGATCTCTTGTCCTTGGTGACCAGTGACAGGACTCAAGGGAATGGCCTGAAGTTGCGTCAGGGGAGGTTTAGGTTGGATTTTAGCAAAAGGTTCTTCACCCAGAGGGTGGTTGGGCACTGGAACAGGCTCCTCAGGGCAGAGGGCACAGCATCAAACCTGACAGAGTTCAAGAAGCATTTGTACAATGCTCTCAGGCACATGGTGTGACTCTTGGGGATGGTCCTGTGCAGGGTCAGGATTTGGATTCAATGATTCTTGTGGCTCCCTTCTAACTCAGCATTTCCTGTGATTCTGTGAAATATCTCACAGTGTTTGACCAGCTCCCCCTGTGACAGCCCATTACAGATACTGTCCCCCTGGAATCTGCCTGCTGACATGGGCACTCAACACAGAGCAGCCAGGGAAAACCAGAAAGATGTGCAAAAATGTTTGTAACCTTGAACAACAAACAGGCAACTTGGAGCTAAAGGTACTTCTCCTCCACCTCTCCCAGTAAAGGGAGAGCCAGTGGAGGCACTGACCTTCTCACAGAAAAGTGAGACTGAGATGGCTGTACAAGAAGGTGAGAGTGGGAAAATTTAGTCTTTCTCTATTTCTGTGCATGTGTTTTCCATGGTTTGTTTCATTGCGTGGCAGCTGTGGACAGTGCAGGGCTGAGAGCCATCGCTCCCCATAGCAGAGCGCTCCGCATTGCTGCGTGTATGGCACCGCATGATTTCCTTCTCATGTGCTGTGTGTAGCTCCTACCAGGTGCTGAGACCATGGAAAGAGAGTGAGACTGCTTTAATCTTAATAATTTTTATGATCAGAACTAGTACATATCTGTTGTAAGACTTAAAAACCTTTAAAAAATATAAATAATCTATATACTTATGAATTCTAAAAAGGAATGCTGCAATGGAAAATAAAAATTTATATGAAATTCCTACCACTCCTTCCCAGAAAAAAAAAAGTCACATTCGTGGAGGAAAAAAACCCCAAACCACTCTTGCTTGTGAAAGAGAAGACAAATTTTAAACTGTTTGTAATTCTACTGACATTTTTTGTAACAGAAAAATAGAGCTTAATTCACATCTCAATTGTTAATTTTTCCTTCCTTCCTTCCTTCCTTCCTTCCTTCCTTCCTTCCTTCCTTCCTTCCTTTCTCTGCTAATTCCTCTCTTGATAGCGAACTGAAAAGCATTTGCTTATCTACAAGATAAGATTTCTGTATGTGCAGGTCATGATTTACTTCCCCAAGAAGAAGGGAAAAAGAAAAATCACAAGCCATGCCATAGTCTCATTGAATATATTAAAAAAAATAACCATCTTCATTATGATTAACATCCTACTTTCTTTCTCACTGCCTTATATTTCAGGGCATTCAAAAACTGTTGTTTACAGAAGTACCCCAAATAATCTGTGATCCCTGATTGACTGCATAGGTGGAGTTCAATCACGGCCTTCTACTGACACTAGGAACCACCTGTGGTACAAGTTGAGGTTTTATGAATGGCAGAAAAGCTCCAAGGTCAAATTATAACTCTGTTATTCAATCTGAGAATATGTTGTTACTTATCGTATATAGAAAATGCATGTAGATTTTTTCCAGTTGAAAAATGACAAATCAGAGCAACAAAATAATCACTTCTAATTTCAAATGAAAAATCTGTGGAGTAAGTACAGAAAGAAGGATTAATGTGCACATGATGCAAGATTATTGGGGTGTGATTGGGAAAGCTGAGGATGGTTTACAAGGAAATCAAAGGGAAAATTTAACTGGAAAATAAGTACTTTCTGTGGAAGATATTAGATGACCAACTACTATAACTAGTCCTAAAGCCATAGTAACAAGATCCAAACAGATAGACAGATTTCACCAATGGCTTCTCCCTCCCAAACCACCTCAGGTCTGTTTTACTTTCAAGTGTGTTGTTTATGTAGTTGTCAGTGGCAGCACCCTTCTATATCTCCTGTACTTGTTGCTCTGGGAGTATTTCCAAGTCTGGTTATGCCAATGGGACTAGCATTTCAAGGGAAAGCCAACAAAGCACTGGTCTGACAGGCAGAAACTCTCAGACTTCTGACAACATGAACTCATATGTATTTTTTTCTTTGTTTCTTTCTGAGTGTTTTATGGTGGGAAGAAAAAAAGAAGTCAAACGGTCATTACTGGTTATTACTGCTTAGTTGTGAGTTCTTTTACAGCCACTGGTGATTATCGGTTTTTGATTCTCAGGCATGTGAAGCCTGATTCTTCAATGGACCAATTTAAACTTGTCTAGGGTGGCTTTGCAATCTGTTTACTTGATCCTGCTCTCCCATCATCTTTTCAATACTTTGAGCCTCATTTCCTTTATAACAGTTAATAAAAACAAACTGGCAAGAAACCATCTTTCCAAATTTATTAAACTGTTGTCTTGCTGTTACTTCACTTTTTTCTTTTTTCTTCTTTTTTTTTTTTCTTTTTGCCCCAGGTTTTGCTTGCCTGCCAAACTCATTGAGTACAAACATTTTTGAATTTTAGAAACCTAAGTTCACACAGTAACTGGAAGAAGAGTCCCATAATTTCCAACTTCAGGGGGAAGCTACCTTGGAGCACAACAGCAAAAAGAAACCCTCGAGTGAAAGAAGAAACCTGGTCAACATAATATCACAGGTCATTGATTGAAAATGTAGATGTGATTATTCCTAATAAGCATTGAAGGAAGGCAATTAGGAGAAACCGTATACATTTCTGGAACCTAGCTGAGTAGTTTTTAGAGTGATGAAGATTTATAGAAGATCCAGCTTAAAGAATTAAATGCAAATATTATGGGGGCCTATTCTTTAAGTTATCCTTCAGGCATGTGCTTAACGTTGCATCACTGGGGTTTCACTAGTGTGTAGAGCTGAAGAGCTGCCTGATGACTCTGTTTTTACTCCTTCCATATCGCCCTGAACAACTGCATCTTTCTGAGTGGGAGCGTTGCTCTCACAAAAAGCCCCACCAACCTTATTAGCAGGTGGTGGGTTTATTGCGCTGATCAGGAAAGCTGAAAAACAAGTGTGGTCCAGTGTTTCCCTTGGCAGTGCCTTGTTGGGAATACTGACATTATTTATCCATAACCTGTCAGGCTAACATCAGTGCTCTTCTCAGTCCTTGAAGTGGCTTCTCAGTCATCTCTGCCACAAGATTACTGGTCTCTTAGGAATAAAATGGTGAATGGTGTCAGGGTTTGGGATAGTTTTTTTTTTTTTTTTGTCTTTCTGTCTTAGAATTTTTCCCCATTCTTGTTGATAATGGGTGGGTAATTAGTTGCTAGGAGTCAAAATGGGTGGGTGATTAGTTGCTAGGAAGTGATAATGAGTGGTGATTAAGAAAAAGAGTTGGGTCTGAGATGGGTGTGGCTAGCTAGCCCTTATCTAAGACTC